>CM032228.1:47392500-47502500 GCA_019009955.1 Riptortus pedestris
TCAGCTTTGGTGGGAGGTCAAGTGGTCAACAGATTTGCAGTAGCATTATGTACCAAATATTGCTGTGCTCTATTTAAGTAGCTACTCAACTGCCTCTCGATTCTTTGTGGTCAACGAGAGGAGTGATACAAGTACAACCTTGTACGCTGATAACCACTTAGCTAAATAAAATGTACTGTTGTCTTGAACCAGGTACACCTAGTACAGGAGTATAGTGTTTAAACCTACTGAACATCACCCCCCCCCACAAGTTAATATTCCTAATATTAGTACTATATGTTAGTTTGGTCTCTATCACATTAGATCAAATTTTTTTATCATTAACTTGCTTTTTCATTTTTGAACTTATTCAAAATTAAAATAAAATTGGCTCATGTTTATTCCTTTACTTACTTAAGAAAATATTAAGAAATTCCGTTTTTTTAATAGATTTCCTTTGGGGAAATCAGCTATTGAGGTCGTACTCATGATGTGATTTTCAAAAAATGTCTTTAAATGTCCATCAACCCTATCTACAAGATGACAAAAATGAGGTCCACTCAAAATTGTATATACATATGTCTGTTAACGCACTAGTGGTCGCAATTTTTGTTTGATCAGTATTTAAATTGTTTATGTAAAAATGAAGATCAAGTTTGTTATTGCCTAAAATCAGACCAGAGGGAGGGAGGGGGGGGGGAGCTTAGAGAGGAGGTATTTCAAATATTCAAAATATCTCTCATATTATGCGTCAGATCAAAAATTTGTATAGAATCAATCTTATTGTAAATGTTCTATGAATATTGTTTTGTACGTTTTTTTCACTATCTTGATTATTAATCGAGATATTAGCATTTTTTTGAATTTTTGACATTCAGTAAACACCCACTCCTATGCATGTTAACAATAAGCTGTTATATTATGAAGCACATTATTTAAAGCCTATATAGTAAATATATTTTTCATTGAACTTTTATGTTTTGAGATAAATGCAAATATGTGAGGTAAGTGGGAAATCTGCTTAGTTAGCAGATATTGCCCCTGCATGACAGACTTTCATAAGTAGGATATGAATTTTATTTTCTCAGAACAATTATTGTTTAGTCAAAAGTCATTTAACCGATATTCTACTGAGCAATAAATATTTATTTATTAGTGATTTACCGTTCTAATGTACCTACTTACAAAAAGAGAATTAAAAAATAATAATATTTATGTTTAAAGGATTATGTTTTCTCATATATAGATAACTCTCATGGTATGGTGACCAGAAGAAGAACGCAAGCATTACCAGTTCGAAGGACACGATCAAGATATACAGTAACGCCTTATACCAGGTAGTTAAATTAATATCTCATTTTTTATTTTTGCACAGAATCTATTCACAATGACTTTAATCTTATACTTTTTGATATACTTTAGTACATTCCAGGATTGTTAATTCAAACACCTTTACTGCTCATTATTTGTACAATAAGACTGGACAATTTAGCAAGACAAACACAATACTTTAAACAACATTAAAATGCAATTGAAAAAGTCAAAGCATAAAACAATATAAATAGACCAACACACACAACAATTAAGAACATAATGAAACAAAACAGCTATTGCACTCACTAATGCAAAGTCAAGAGTTCAGTATTTGTATTTAACAAACTTGAGGATCAATGACCCAATACAATGTAACAGAAATCCGAATTTTGTTCAGATGTAAGTAATTATGTTTATTTGCCTTTATATGTGTCTTCAACTACATAAAAAATGGAACCTCAGATTTCATTTTTAATTCTTTATTTGTGTATTATATAATAAACGTGTGTGTGTTATTATACTTATTTAATAACTTAGAAAAACTAAAAGCTTGATTAGTGTATAATATTATCAAGTTTAAAAAGCAAATATATGGAATTTACTAGTATTGTATGGGCCATGTAAAATATAAATTCCCTCTGAAGGGTAACTCAAGTCAGGAAAAAATAAAAATAAAATATATTATTATGTATAAATTGATCTATATATTTGAGGAACTTAAACTGAATAATTAAAACACCAATTGAAAAACTGTGAACTCTCGCCAGTAGAAGCTTTTTGCTCAACTGCATTACTCCATAATATGAACCAAATAAAATAAAATTAACGTTCCTATATAATTATTTTGAAGTATTTATTTATATACATGTATTCAATAAAACTGTATGTATAGTAAATACATTAAGTGTGGTCGGCCTTAAAAATGCTAATAATAAAATAACATAAAGTTTAATTTGTACTTAGTTTCATTTTTCCTCAATTAAGATAACATCTCACATTAACTTCTGTGGAGGAAGTATTTTTTATTTATTTACTTATTAACATCCATTTTTTTTGCTACTTCGACTAATTAGGACGTGTTATCTACTGGTTACCACCCTTTTCTAGCCAGGGTGGGCCTAAGGATTTTATTAACTGAATTCCTATTACCCATGAGGGAATCAAAGTTGCCACTCTAGGTTTACCAAGTGAGATTTACGTCAACACTTTAACTCACATAGCTAAACTGAACCCCAGGAGGAAGTAACAATATTAAATAATCTAGAGACAGGTGGACCCTGAACAAAATTAACAATGGAATTTATTTCAGGCATGTCCACTACACCTAATGTTAAAACAAAAAATAGAGACAATTTTTTAAATTGTATTACTCCCATGAGCAAAGTTCAAGTTCTAGATTACTTGGGGGAAAAAAATGGCAATGAGCATAGTTGGTGAATAATTAATTGAAATTAAATGGTTGAAAATGGTACTTCTGCTAATGTTTGTTGTAATATCGTTCTTGAGGGTTGCTGTTTACACACACAAACACATACATATATACAAACATGTGCATACACATATACATACATGTGTCAATTAATGCATATAATATAAAATGTAGTTGTACACCACATATTTAATTTGTATGTTGAATTTTGTAGTATATTTGAATTTTGTGTAGGTATGAAAATATGTTCTTAATGTGAAGGCTGTCTTCTGTCAATAGCTCTTATAAGTCATAGGAGAAGTGCTGATGTAGTCGATTTTTGCATTCTATCAGTACATGTCTTATCATCAAGTTGAACAAGTGGGTCTGCTTGTCTAAGCTGCTAAGTATAAGTGTATATATATATATATATATATATATATATATATATATATATATATATATATTGGAACATATACAATTCCGGCAATATATTATTTAATATAAAAACGATAATAAATGACAACAGACTCGTAGATTTCAAATAAGTTTGACTTATAGGGAAAATAGATGTTGACAGAGTTGCTCGAGTCATTTGTAGGAGCTCTGCTCTGATGCTGCTTGACAGCTGATGTATACCAAATTTGAAAGGAAAGATCTGGTGGATGGAAACATTTATTTTGATCATCACAAATTTATTATTCACTGTCTGAACACAGCTTTCTAAAAAAAAAGAGTGAAAGGCATTATAACAGTTATGGACTATTTTCTTCTTGGAAGTCAATGAGGGCAAAGTTTAGCCCTAAACTGGTTGGGTTCTCTCTCTGGTTTGGATATTGAGGCTTATAAAGTGGGGACTCTCTACTTCTTATTTTTTGATATTAAAAACTCCTTTTCCTGAGGTCTGCATCACTACTGGAAGAAATCTGATATGTCATTCGTTACTTTAAGTCCAATCCTGGTGAAATTTGCAAATTTTTAGCACTCTGGGTGAGAGAGTATCACGCACCTATTAATAGCTTACATTATTGTTATCTATTCCATCTGGGTACACTTTTAACCTGAGATTTGTGAGTCAATATTATGTATTCTACTAACAAATAAAATCCAATTTGATTTACATTTTGAGTTGTTCATATCCCTTTAAACAAATCTTTTATTAATTTAAATAGCTCCATTAAAATTTAAACAATAATCCAAGTCAAAAAATTCTAGAATACAATATAATTAATTTAACCCTTCAAGGGAATTTGAGAGCCATTTATCCATTTTTATAAAAATTTTATTACAATATATATATATATATATATATATATATATATATATATATATTTTAAATGGACCTCATTTTCTCTTCTGTTAGGTACGATTGATGAACGTTTTGAAAATCATGGTGTGAGTAAAATTTCAATAGCTGGTTTCTCTTGAGAAAATGTTGCTAAAAATATGTTAGTCAAATCTTAGTTCTTTATAGTGTCATCAATAAATTACCCGTCCCCATTAGCCTAAGTTGCAAAAAGTGGATGTTAATAAATAATAATAAATTAACAGATTAAATTGTTTTATTGTGAGCTATTGAGCTTGCTCACATGCCAAAATTAAATGGAATTTCCTTCAAATCTTTGCAAATTAGGGCTGAAATCATGCTCCAATTCAATTTTAAAGCTTGATATCTATATATTTATCTATTTAAAGACTGTTCACTCTGTAGCAGTCACAAAGTTCAAGAGGTTCCAAACAAACTTCATATTTAAACTTTTATGTGGAAAGAAAAGATCTACGTCGTTAACATCTCAAAAAAGTTTGATACCAATATGTTCGTTAATATTTGTTTTGTCAAAAACATGATTGAATTTTGTTTTGAATTTATTTTTCATTTCTAGAACTTTATTATTTTTTTAATGCTAAAAAATTAACTTATAACTATTAATAAACTTTACAAAAAAACTCATTTAAAGTTAGAAATTATGAAGAAGAAAAAAATTCAAATGGAAATAAACAAAACAACTTTACTCATTTGTATATCCCAATTAAATAGTTCCATATACATTTTTTATAATCTTCTTTAGCATTTTATATTTTGGTAACTTTTTGTGCCATTTTCTTAAATGATTTATTACTAAAGTTCTTATTGCTTTTGTCTTGTAATGAAGTGTGGCTGCTATAAAATGCCTTCAAACCTGTTCCATTTTAAACCTGCCTGCTACTTTCATGTGTAGTAATATAACCACAGACTAAATATTTTAACTTAATAACACTTTATATTAAAGATAAATTAACTATAATCAGATATATTTTAACTTCTAGCAAGCTTTCTGATACATATAACAATACCAACTAAAATAAGAAAACTAAAAGGTATTCCATAAAAATTAGGTACCAAAGGTAAGTTGCTAATTATACCACTCCTCAATGACTTTCCTTAAGCGAAATCACCTATTGAGGTGATAGTCATGACACAATTTTCTAAAAACTCTTGAAATGTCCACTGAGTCTACCAAGTAAAGATATCTACATTACTCAATATTTAAACACTTCATCTAAAACTAAAGATTAAATTATAAAAGAGCTGAAATCAGACTTGGAGGATGGGAGGAGAGGGGGGCTAGCGGGAGGAAAAATAAAGTAGTTGAAATATATCTTTATTATGAGTCTGATTGAATTTGTTATATAACAAATTTTATTGTGTATTTCTACAATTAATGAGGCACACATATTTATTTTACTTTAACTATTAACCGAGTTATTTACATTTTCAGCTTTCACCCCTTCACTTTTAATCATCTCACATTACCAGTGAGCCAATATAATAAAAATTGTCTTAATTAAAGATTAAATATGTCCTATTATTTACATCAGACACAGAGGAGAGGGAGTATAGAGAAGAGGTTAAATAAAATAATAATTGAAATATCATATGTTATTATTACTTGGATTTAAAAAATATTATACAATCCATAAAATCTTGTTACAAAATGTAATATTGTAGATTTAGTATTCTCAAATATTAATTATGTTATTTTTTAATTGTTAGTCTTTAGTTAATCCCCCTCCCTTCTACTCACTGTATAATAAACAGCTTTTGGCTAACGTAAATTTTAAGCAATTTTTTCATTAGCTTCTTATCACAGGAGAAATGAAGAATGGAAAGTGGGATGATCTCATCCATTTGGTATAGTTGTAAGTGGGAAATCTTAGTTTATGGAGCGGAATTTTTTTTAAAAAAAAAATTGATTGCACATCTAGAACATTTAATCATCTTAAGTAATAAATAACTAAGCAATACTAATTCTGGTCAAATTAATATATTTTCATTTTTTAACATTCTAGGTCTACAGAGTCTTCAGGAGTTGGATCTCAGAGGACAGAAGGACCCTCGACAGTGATAGGGAGAATGTCTCCAAGCAATTCGCTACTGCCCTGCTCTATATGCTTCTATGATATGCACCCGCTCTATAAAAAACCACTTAGTATACTGATTTGTGGACATGCTTTTTGCACTTCTTGTATAAAAAATTGGATAGAATTGAAGGGAACTTGTCCGAAATGTAGGCAGAAACAACGTTTGACCAATGTAAGGCCGTTGTATTTATAGGTATAAAAAGAGCTTTTATATAAAAGTTCAAGCCTGTTTAATTAATTTATTAATGATTTAAATAGTTTCAATTAAGAAATTTTCTGTTATTTGCAATGCTGTCATTTCAAAGGTGTATATGAGTGTAGCAGCCATTATTGCTTTTATTTAAATAACTTATTTAAAAATATACTTCAAGTATTATTGTGTATTAAATATTGGTTTTGATGTATTGATAATAATATGCTCCATTCCAAATTCTGGGCATTACTAAAGTTTCTTTCCTGACCATTTTGATAACATCTATATTTATACAACAGTGAGAAATACCTTATATTAAAACCAAAATTTAATTTAATTGTGTCTTCATAATTCCACCTTCATAATCAAAGTGAATTCAGTAATAATAATAATAATAATTAAAGACTACTAATTAATTCATTTTTACAATATTAGATAAAGGTTCTAATAGTACTTTTAGTTTACTTGACTCACTAACTGTTTTGAATGGTGTCTTGATAAAATTGGTAACTTATTGAAAACCGTAATAAATCGCATATTTTTTTCCATACAGACCAAAATAAACAATTTCAAGAAACTCCAATAATTTATCATTTCAGTTTAATTTATTAATTAAAGCTTCTTTCTTCATACTTACTAATTCAAAAACAATCAATAATAATTTTATAAAATAAGTTCATTTCAGTTAAGAAATCCTTTAATGATGGAGGCAGGTTTTGAAACAGTGGGCCTTAACACAGGTACGGACATTTCATATTGTGGTGTTAGTGTTGCATCAGAATGGAAGCATACATTTGTAATTTAATAATGTCTATCATAAATAATTGTTTGTTTCATAATGTTATTTGTTTAAATATATAATGTTAATTGTGTTCTGAATATGTTTATTTATATTAAAAAATGTTTCTTACGCTTTCGACTGTATGAGTTATTAAAGTTCCTGATCATAAATTCAAAACAGAAATTAATTTGGATGCATTGCCTTCTGATATCTTCTATATTAATCAACTGAACCGACATCCTAATCTTTCTGTAGTGTAAGAATGAGATAGTTACTCACACACACTCATGCACACACACATTCTAATATTTCTAGTGTTGCTAATTTTTTGAAAACACTATTGACAAAGCTTCCTTGAATAAGGTATTTAACCCCTATAACCCTGAATTTTTTTTTTAAATTTTTTTTAGATTTTTTGTGCTAAGCTGTTGCAAAAGACACCATTCGAATTGCAAATACTTGTTTCAGCAATATAAGTACCACCAAATTGTCATAATGCAATGTCCTTCTGGAAGGACATCAGGATAATATGACATGAATTTCCATTATTCTGAAGTAGAAAGCCCCATCTTAATAAAACAAATTTATTCATTCAAACATTTATTAGATTCAAAATTGATAAAATAAAAAATTAGAAATGGTTAATTAGAGAGTTATTTAAAGATATCAAATTATAAAAAAATTAGTTTTTATGATACAATAAGAAACAATCAACATGTAAAGGCACATCACACTTTATACACTTAGTTGTAGATATTTTTAGTACACTGACGACATCTCGCTTGTTATTTTTTGCCTGATGAAAGTGTTGACATACTGGTTATAAGATGATCAATTCGATCAAAACGACTATCTGATTTAGCTGTCTTACTAGGTCTACCTTGTTGGGAGGCAACTCTGATGCGAATCCAGAAACAGAGCGTGCCAACCTCCTTCTAAATGCCAAGTGATCGATATTACTTCCATTCAATTGATGTTGATGATGCCATGCATTCTGCTCGCAGATATCAATAAAATGTGCTAGTAGGGGGAAATACCATTTTTTCCCTCTTATCCAACTCCGATAAAGAGATATGTTTTGGTCATCACGGTCTACACCTCCCATGTGCTGGTTGTAGTTGTGAATGGCTTTTGACCGAGGAACATGTATTTTCTTTTTCTTTTCTCTTGAAAATCTGTTTACTGATTTCAGAGGATAATCTGTGTAAAAATTAGTTGCCAATGACACAATATTGTTGTCATTCCAACGGATAAAACTACCTCCAGGATTGTCCTGGACTTTTGAAAATTCGTATACACCTCTCCCTTTCTATTCATTTTGTCCAGACTGCTATGCTTATGCATAGATAACAAAAGAATATTCACTGTCTTTTGTTTGGAGTGTACTCTTTTAAGGGAGTGAAAGTTGGAGTCTTCACAAAAGGGAATATAATAGATTGGAAGCAATGGAAACGTGGATTTGGTACAGAGTTAGCAGAACAAGGTGAACTCAAAAACAAATCCAGTGTGGAAGAAGGTTAGTGAAAGTAAAAGTCATATCATGGATGGCCATGGAAAAAAAGGAGAGTGAAACTTCATGGGAACATCACATCAGAAAGATTTCATCACAAATATATTTGGCGAGGTAATTAGGCATAGGACGGAGGCCTAGAAATACCATTTTAATGAAATCAAACATCTTAGGGATTTTGGTGGGCATAGTCATTGGAAAAGAGCAGCTTCTTAAAGAATATAACGGTTTCAACTACAGACTATAGCCATTAGATCATCATGATTATTGAATATTTTGATGGTCTCCTCTTCTCCTTGTGAGACATAATTTACACCAGATCAACATCATTCG
Organism: Riptortus pedestris; assembly: GCA_019009955.1. Classification (NCBI taxonomy): domain Eukaryota; kingdom Metazoa; phylum Arthropoda; class Insecta; order Hemiptera; family Alydidae; genus Riptortus; species Riptortus pedestris. Next base: position 47,401,421 of record CM032228.1, read on the forward strand.
ACCCCCTGTATGTCTGCCATGTAACGACTCTCTCATACACCAGAGGCTGTGCCATTCTACTGGTCATTCCAACCCCCCCCCCCTCGTCTTGCCCAATTATTTGGTGACCATAAATACTGTTATCATGAAGCTAATATACAGGTGTCTGTGGACACTCCTACGTTATTGTAGTAAAGGGCTATCTATTTTCTCTTTCATCACCTTTGAAATATGGAAGAGCAAATCTCCTTCCAGAGACTTTTGTGCCTGTTGCAATTTCCACTCCTCTTTGCCTTCATATTAACACACTATATTTTCTCTTTTGTAAATGCTCCTTATCTATTTATCTACTATGCTGGATTTTAAGAGCGTGCTAGAAGAATTATGGACAGTGTTGGAAATGTAAATTGGAGGGTGCACATGTCATGCCAGTGTGAAGAGGAGCCACATGATATTCATGTGATCTGGCACAATCAGGAACCAAATAAAAGTTGGCATTGACTAATAAAATTAATAGCAGAAGAAGGAGGGGAGGGGGTTACTGATAGCTGTAAACAAAAAAGTGCTAATAACTCAATTAATATTTGAGCTACATAAAAATTTATAGAACAGCAATTGTAGAGGATTAATAGTTTAAGAAGATTGATTTTAAAAGATTTTCAATCTAACTCATAATAACTTAGATAAATTGATATTTCGAATCCCCTCTCCCTCTAACCCCCCCCCCACCTAGTCCTCGTCCAATGTCAGCCATTAACTAATATGATATTTAGTGTTGACTGTAGTAACCTGTAAATAATTTCTAGTCCTTATCAATTTATGCCTAGATTATCACTATAATTGTAATACTTAAACAATTAGTTAAAATGAATTTCTATATTTATGTATTTTCCTTAGAAGGAAATTTATTAGCCTTATATTAAAGCCATGGCCTCATTACATAAGCAAATAGGTTATCCTGCAAAAGTAGTCTCATGGCTTTTAAATATTGATTCATTTGTATTGACAATCGTCAATGCTTGTTCATTGGCTTGAAGACTAATCTGCATACACAATATGCAAATCATTCATACATCTATTGACTCAGTTTTTAAACAGATTTTCATAGATTTTAATTTTAAACTTTATTAAATTTTTATCCATTTAGGAAGATGGAGGTTTAATTTCATTGGGTAAATGAAAGTATTGCCATGAAATCTTTCAGATTTTTGAAATATGGTATTTTCTTTTCTTCTTGTAATATTTATTCTTAGTATGTATATATTAACTTTTACTTCTGCTACTAGGGCTAACTGAGACAGTATCTATAGGTTACTACACTTTTTTTTTTTTTAGGCAGGGTGGGATTAAGGATTTAATTCAGTGTATTCATCACTAAATAAATTACCATTGCCCAGGTGAGAATCGAACTTACCACTCTAGGTTTACCATGTGAGATTATAGCCAATGCAATGACCTACATGGCTAACTTGAGCTCTTTTTGTTAATATTTTATTATGAATTACAAGGAATTGTTATTAATTATAATTACTATTTTTGTAACTATATTTGTTTAGAGAAATCATTTATTGGGTTGTTTTCTGTACTTAGTTTAAAATAATAAATCAATTATTGCATCTTATAAACTGTCCTACATTAGAAAATCTGTAGGAATTTGACTATTTCAAAAATGTTTGCATGGGATCTAATACATAAATGGCTTTTTAAAAAATATTTTATTGTTGAGGCAGAATTGCTTTATTTTTTTTGTATAAAATTGTAAATATCAAAGGGTATAAATATACCAGAAGTGTTTTTTTTTAGCTTCAGCCAAACCTAAGACTCTAGGTTTGCCAAGTGCAATAAGAGTGGTATTCCTGTCTCGACACTTAGGCGAAATATTGCAATGTTTTTCATTGATTCTCAATCAGTGAACGTTGAAAATAAAATAACTTGAAGCGAATCACCACAAAAAGAAGAGGGGAGTACAAGCAATGAAATGTCAGAGAACATTAGATCTCAATAAAGAATGTGAATGAAAATTAATCACTTTTTCTTGAAATACATAGAGTTCTTTTTAAAACATTCTTTAATTAACATTAAAGAATATATGTATATATGTATATGTGTGCATGCGTGCGTGTGTGAATATATGTATGAACCTCATTTTCATAATCTCTATTTTTTTTTTTTTCTGCTACTGGTATAAGTGAGTATTACTTTGAAGACAAAATATGTTTGTCTATATAATTATTAATATTAATTTCAATGTATATTAATAATATTGGGATTTGGAATGGTACATTCATCAGCAAGTCCAAATACCTGTCAACTACTTGGCTTGATAGGAGAATTTAGAACAAGTTCTGTTAATAGCATTTATGCAGAATCTGGTGAGCCACCATTAGCTTACAGGGGATGAGATATTTAATATTTTTAATGAAATACAAGACAGTAAGTAAGCTTTGAGTAAATGTAATACTTTTTTAAACAATCCTTTTACTGATGCATACTTGCAAGAAACCTCCAAAACAAAAATCTCTTGTAATAAGACACATAGAAAATACAAATGATTTTTATATTCTAAATACACCTCTATACATTGAAAGGTATCTAAAAACCTCTCCTTGGAGAGTAAGGAATATTAAAAATGAATTATCATAAACAAAATACAAAAACCTGAGGCACTATCTTTTCACTTTTATAAAAATATTTTTAATTCATTTATTAGCAAAAATCAAAATTCCTTATTCTCTACACAGACGGATTAGCATAAACTGAATTAGGAACTGGTGTAGCAGCAGCTATTGGAAATGCAGGCTATAAAGTCGGATTCAATAATCCAGGCTATAATTCTAGCTCTATCAATATTTGAGTAATACCCCACCACCAAAATACTGTTGTGCATCGATTCTCTTAGTCTTTTACTCTCCATAGGAAATCACTAGAATTCACACCCTCTTATTACACAAACCTCCACAACCAACACAATTATAAAATATGTATGATTCGGATACCTGAACATACACATTGGAAACAATGTACTGAGAACCACAGTCAAGTTAATTAGTAGCCAGAAAAAGAACTGAGAACAGCGTCAGGCTGACTACACAAGACTTAAAAAATAATAGGTAGTAAAAACACATGTACTCAATGACTGGTTACATACTGACAACAAACTCTCAGAAATTATAGACACCCTAACAAAGGAAAATCTATGAAAAATCTTACTAGATGAGAGATCAAGTAGTGTTGACTAGGCTTGGAATTGGACATTCACTACTTATACATTCCTACCTCCTAAACCAAAATGATGAACCCATATGCACTCACTGTAACACAATACTGACAATTGAACAACTCCTGACTGACTGCAGACTCTGAGGAATATGAACATACCAAACGACTGACTATTAACAGAAGGTAGCCCCTTTATTAATACACTCTTAAACCACTTGATGAAAAGTGACATTTCCGAGTAACTTTTAACCACACATTCATTTACCCCCTCTATGTTTTCTTTATTTTACTCCAATTACATTACTAATTTGTGGGTGTGAATAAGAGATTAAATCGATTTTTACACTGTTGCCTTGCACTTCTTCATTCCATGTTCTCACCATTCCAAAATTTGTCGTGCTACATAGTTTCAATTTAATATTTTCTTTCTAATTTTATTTTATGATTTGATATCTATGTAGGCATTTTTATTTATTTTAACCTTTTAAGCTTCTGAGTGAAAATAAATTATACTGAACGACTTTGCCTAGTTGCAGAGCTCAAATAAATAAATAATAATGGTTTTGTCAATAAAAAAAAAAGTTAAAACACAAATTACTTTTGGCTTTTGGTATGTGTTCCTCAGGTATTACACGGGATTGCCAAGTCAAAATTTGTTTACATATTTTTATTCAGGCACATCTCACATTCAGTACTATTTTTCACCATTAGTAAAACCAAAAAATTGAGCGTGTCTCCAGATATATTGACTAATTGTGTAATCTAGGTGAGTAGGAGTGGAGGTTTTAACTTAAATTTTAAAACCAATCGAATAGAAACAAATACAATACAAATACTTTAATATTTGGTTTAAAATAGCATTCATAGCATATAACTTGTAGTAAATAACTTGACCAAGAACAATGGGGGTTTAAGATTAATGCCGGTTTGTTATGAATCCAAATATTAAGGAATTTGTGTTTCTACTCCCCCATTCTGTTAAACCCAAACTCCACAAAAAAAATGTATAAAGGTTTGACATCCAACTAAAGGTTAAAAATAGTCATTCAATTGAGTGTAATTTTACATCAGATAGTTAATCCTATATCTCTGATAAATATTTTTTTTTATCAATGAAACTCAGTCAAGGAAGGGCTCTAAACTAAGCAGATTTCCCACAGTTGATCAGTGGAAATGCTCCACTGGCGATCTCCCTTAAGGGAAATCAGCTATTGAGATCGTAATCATAACAAGATTTTTGAAATATTTCTTCAAATGTCCATTGATCCTACCTAGGAGATAACGAAAATTTGTCCCTTTCAAAATAATATAAAATTGTCTGTTAACGCTCTAGCGGTCGTAATTTTTGTTTGATCGTTACCAAACTGGTTATTTAAACATTTTATGTAAAGATAAAGTAAAGTTCGTTAATGGCTAAAATTGGATTTGTTGGAGGGGGGGGGGATCCGAGTTTTGAAAAATTTCCTCAAATGTCCATCGATCCGACCCAGGAGATGACGAAAATGGAAGTCCGTTCAAAATTATATATATATATATATATATATATATATATATATATATATATATATATATATATATATATATTTGTCTGTTACGGCTCTAGCAGTAGCAATTTTTGTTTGATCGTTACGAAACTTCATATTTAATCGTTTTATGTAAAAAGAAAGATCAAGTTCGTTAATGGCTGAAATCGGACAAGTGGGAGGGGGGGGGGTTTAGAGGGGGATTTTTGAAAATTCGAGATATCTCCTTTATTATGCGTCGGATCGAAAAATTGTATAGAATGAATCTTATTGCAAATTAAATTTACTATAAATATTGTTCCGTACATTTATTCTGTATCTTAAATATTAACCGAGATATTTGCATTTGTATTCTGCAGGAGTCGGCTATGTTCGGACCCCCCCGAGAGCTCTAGCGGCCGTTTCCGTAACTATTCGTCCCTCGTGAATAGGCTTAGATGTTTCTTACTACCACAGTTATTATTAGGCACATTTCTCTATTGTAAAACTTCACGCGGGAAATCTGCTTAGTTTACGCAGCCCCTGCGTGACGGACTTTTTTTTTAGTTTTCTGCCTTCAGAAAAAACCCACTCCGATCCATGCCATATTAACATTAAGCTGTTATATCATGAAGCACATTACCTGAAGCTTAAATACCAAATATTGTTCTCATTGAAATTCCACTTTTTCAGATAAATACAAATACATGGGAAATCTGCTCCTACGTGACGAACTTTTAAATAATTTATGAATATTGGTAGAACATTCCTGAATATTCACTTGCGTACATTAATGGTTATCTAACACATCATCTTGTTATGGTTGAGCGAACGGTTAGTTACAAATTTAAATTAGGTGGTTTGTTATTTATACAGAGCATGACTATACGTGAATGAAACATTCGAGTGAAGACATGTTTATGAATATATAAGACTTAAAATGACGCAGTTTGAAGTTATGAAAAGCACGGATTCAAGGTATGGGCTGCCCTGTCTCGGAGGAAAGATGATCGTACCAGCATTCTTGCTTACCTTCTTATTCGTTCAGGCTGTCTTAGCGGAGGACAAATTAGAAGGTAGGTGTATTAATATAAGCAGAACGGGCAAACTAGTAACTCATATTTTACTCAACATTCTAAATAGACTTCAAATGTCCGCCGATCAAACTATAATGAATGACAGAAATGAGTTCCGCTCAAATTGTTACTTCTATAAAAAATAAGTCCGTCGCGCAGGGGCTGAGTAAACTAAGCAGATTTCTCTTCTCAAGTTTAACAATAGATAAATGTGCATACTTCTAACAAAACACGACCGTGAAAATTAAGTGAATAAATACAAATGGTAATAAGAAATATTTCAGATATGCCAATATTTTCCGGGTGGGAATATTTATTTATTTATTTATTGGAGCTTCGCAGCTTCGGCGATGTTGCTCTAAACTAAAGGATTTGTAACTTTAAAAAACAAAACAAAAAAACAATACAAACAAAAAAAACAATACAAACAAAAAAAATTAAACAAAACAGAAATGGAACACAAAGCACAAAAGGAAAACAAAACAGATAAGGAACACAAAACGCAAAAGGAACACAAAACACAAAAGGAACACATAACACAAAAGGAACACAAAACAAACAAAGGATTTACAAAACATAAAAGGATCAAAACACAGAGAGAAAACACAAAAAACAGAGATGATATCAAAACAGAAATGGGAAAGAAATAGGAACGCAACTCAAAACAGAACTGGAATAAAAAAAATAGAACACAAAAGGCGAAATTAAACACTAAAACTGAATGAAACAAAAAAACGGAACTAGAACTCAAAATGTAAATGGAACTCAAAAACAAAATGGAACTCAAAAAGCATGAATGGGAATCAAAAAACAAGTATTGAACACAGCAAAGATAAAAAATAAATGAGCAAGAAAACAAATAAAGACAAAATTCAAAGCTAGGTGAAAACTGCAAATCAAAACTATTGATATTGGACAATAAAGAAATCATTAATAAAATATTTAAATATTAATTAAATAAATCAATAATTAAAAAAAAAAATTGGTGTATAAAATGAATAAAAGAAATTTAAAATGATTAAGGTTTACATAAAACATAAGTTTTTACTAGTGAACTATTTACATAAAACTCTGTACTCCCTAAAACACACTGGGGTGAGTGAAAACTCATACACCCACACAACACACACACACACACACACACACACACACACACACACACACACACAACATTATAACATTTATTTTAAAATGCAAACATTAATTTTAAATGGATTATATTAGTTAAATTTTTGTGTATATGTTAATGTCTTTTAAATGTTGTAGTATAGTGGGTATGTATGGGCTACCTTCAGTGAGTAAGTCATGTAGGTCGTGGGGTATATGTAAATGATCTCGTCTCTTGCAGTCTGTCAGTATGTGTTTTATTGTAAGAGTCAAATTGCATACATTGCATTTGGGCTGCTCCCTTTTTTCCATTAAATAGTTATGAGTAATAAAGGAGTGACCTATGCGGAGCCTTGTTAAAATCACTTCCTCTCTCCGCGAATATGTTGCAATTTTGTTAGTCCGTGTGAGTACTGTTGATTTAATTTGTCTTAGTTTATTGTCTGTTTGTAGCCATTTGTGTTGCCAATCATGTAGTACGTTAGTTATTGCAGAGTGTATTAAATCGTCTACCGTTAGTTCATTTATGTCTACGTAAAGTTTTGGGTAGCTAATTTTGCATGTTCATCGACTTCAGTACTTTGTCCAATATTTTGGTGTCCTGGTAGCCATACTAGTGTAATGTTGTTTTGAAGATGTATAATGTTTTCTAAAATTTGGGTTATGATGGGATGAGTACTGTAAATATTCTTTAAGGAGAATAAAGAACTTAACGAATCTGTGAATAAGTAAATTTGGGAATTTTGAACATTGTGAAATTTTGAAAGGGCAATATTTATGGCTTGTAACTCAGCTGTGTAAATACTTGTATTATTGTTGAGTTTTGTAGTGTAAATGTCAGTATTAATAATTGCTGCAGCTGCTGTTCCAAAGTCAGTCTTGGATCCGTCAGTAAAAGTGTGAAGTGAGTTTGGGTTATTTGCTACAATTGAGTTAAAAGCTATTCTGTAAAATTTGGCAGATAAAGGATTTCTTTTGTTAAATTTTGTTAAAGTTAAATTAATAGTTAAGTTATTTATTCTCCATGGAGGGAGTGTTATGTTTCTGTTATGGTGTATTTGAGTTTGTAACATGTTCGAATCAATAGTGTTTTCTGAGGTGCGTACGACTAGAGGTTTATGTTTAGTGTGTTTTTCTATGTATTTGTTGTGTCTGTAAATATAAACAAACAGGTCTGCCACCTCTAATTGGAATGGGAAAACAATTACTGAAATATATCAGAATAAAACGTATTAGTTTTGTTGAATACTATTTATATCTAGTACTGTAATTTATAGTGAATCAGAATAATTTTTATCTCACTCAATCAAGTTTTAGTAGTCCAAGAACTTACGACGTGGGGGGGGGATCACCAGAAATATTTGGTATTTAAGCTTCGAATAAGGTGGTTTATTATATAACAGAGTATTGTTTATGCAACACATAATATATATATATATATATATATATATATATATATATATATATATATATATATATATATATATTTGTCTGTTAACGCTCTAGTGGTCGCAATTTTTCTTTGATAGTTACCAAACTTGAAATTTAAGCGTTTTGTGTAAAAAGACAGATCAAGTTCGTTAATGGCTGAAATCGGACCGTGGGAGGGGGGTTTTGAGGGGGGATTTTTGAAAATTCGAAATATCCCCGTTATTATGCGTCGGATCGAAAAATTGTATAGAATCATTCTTATTGCAAATTTTTTTTTACCGTCGGTTCACTTCTTGTCGTTTTATTGTGATGTGAGGTTTCCAAGTTAGTCGCTTGTCTAATGTGAGTCCTAGATACCTAATTTGTGATTTTTGGGGAATTAGTGCGCTATTGAGTGTAACTAAAGGGCAAATGGAACGTCGGAGGGTAAATGTTACTTGGCTTGATTTGCTTTTGTTGACCTTGATCTTCCATTGAGTCAGCCATGATTCGAGCAGAGCTAGGTGCTCTTGTAAAGATGCGGATGCCATATTTGGGTTTGAGTTGGACGTCAAGATTGCTGTATCATCCGCATACGTGAGAAGGGAAGTTTCGGGATGTGATGGGATGTCGGCAGTATAGGTAAGGAATAAGAAAGGACTTAGGATACCCCCCTGTGGTACACCTGGCAGCTGGGGGAATAAGGATGAGACTGAGGAACCAAATTAAACTTGGAAATGTCTGTCGGAAAGATATGATTTGAGGATGAGATAGTATGTGAATGGGAGTGTATTTTTTAGCTTGGACAATAAACCTTGGTGCCACACCTTATCAAAAGCTTGGGAAATGTCAAGGAAGACTCCAGTGCAGTACTTCTTGTTTTCAAATGTGGAGGTGATGAAATCAACTATTCTGTGGCATTGCTGGACTGTGGAATGGGAATGACGGAAACCAAATTGATGGGGAGGAAGTAAGGGAGAGGATACAGGCGTTTAAGGATGAGTTTTTCAAGGATCTTTCCCATTATGGGAAGAAGAGCGATGGGACGATAAGAAGAAGGGAGTTGTGTCGGTTTTTTAGGTTTAGGGATCATATGGATGACGGAGAATTTCCAGAGTAGAGGGAAATAGGTTGTTCTGAGGGCAGCATTATAGATGTAAGTGAGAAAGAGGACAGCTTTTTTCGGGAGATTTTTGAGGATGCGAGAGGTAATTAGGTCATAACCTGGTGCCTTGTTGGGAGGGAGTTTTTTAATGATATAAATAACTTCAGAGGGATTGAATGCAGGAGGAATCGATAAGGGAAGAGGTATGTCCAGTTGATTGGCGACAGAGAATGGCGGGGGTCTTGGATATCGTTGTGAGGAGTAAACACCTTGGCCAAGTGCTGACCAAATGTTGTTGCTACATCGTAATCAGACCTGGCCCAGGTGCCGTCCTCACGACGTATGGGAAGACGGGAGGATTTATAGGAGAGAAGGCGTTTGGTGGCTGTCCATAAGGAGTTGTCTGAAGTGTTAAGGCTCTTGGTGTATGAATGAAAACAATCATTGTAGTACAGTGTTAATTCTGTTTTGAGTTTTCTGGTTAATTGGTTCAGCTTTGTCTTGTCAGAAGGATACCGAGTGTTTTGCCATATTCGTCGAGCTCGTCTTTTTTCTTGGAGTAGAGTTCGTAAATGTGGTGGAAGGTATGTCTCTTTTGGTATTGCGTTTGTCCGTGGTTTTGTTTGAGTCGAGTAATGAAGGGATTTTTGAATTGTAACTATTGCAAATTAAATTTACTATAAATATTGTTCTATACATTTATTCTGTATCTTGAATATTAACCGAGATATTTGCATTTGTATTGTGTGTGTGGTCGGCACTATCCGCCGAGAGCTCTGGCGGCCGTTTCCGTAACTGTTCGTCCCTCCTAAATAGGTCTAGAGATACCTTCCTACTACTGTTATTATTAGGCAGATTTCTTTATTGTAAAACTTCACGTGGGGAATCTGCTTAGTTTACGCAGCCCCTGCGTGTTGGACTTTTCTTTTATCTTTGACTAGACTATTCTGAAAAAAATTAATACTCGAGCTTTTCCGTTGACAGTGGTTTTATGACTACGTCTTTATTTATAGCATAAATTCATAAAAGTTATTACGCAGGGGCTGCGTAAACTAAGCAGATTTCCAACGTTGAAGTTTTATAATAGAGAAATCTGCATACCAGTAACAGTAGTAGTAACGAGTCTCTAAACAAATTTCACGAGAGCCGAACAGTTACGGAAACGGCCGAACTATCTTACGGCGGAAGATCACGTTTATAGCCGACATCACCCGATCTCATCTCGTCCGTTATCCGCACACACTTAATAAAAATGCAAATATCTCGGTTAATATTCAAGATAAAGAATAAATGTAAATAACAATATGAATAGTAAATTTAATTTGCAATGAGATTGGTTCAATACAATGTTTCGATCCGACGTATAGTAACGGAGATATTTTGAATTTTCAAATCCCTCCCACTTAACCCCCGCCCCTCCCTCTTGTCCGATTTCAGCCATTAACGAACTTGATCTTTCTTTTTACATAAAACTATTAAATATCGAGTTTGGCAACGATCAAACAAAAATTGTGACCACTAGAGCGTTAACAGACAAATATATATATAATTTTGAACGAACCTCCTTTTCGTCATCTCCTGGGTAGGATGGAAATTTAAAGAATATTTTCGAAAATCGCGTCATGAGTACGACCTCAACAGCTGATTTCCCATAAGGGAAATCTGCTAATAAAAGATGCATGATTATTTAATTAGTTTTATTTTTTTGTTTTACAAAACTAGTTACCATTCATTTTCATTTCAGATGTTCTAGGGCTTGACGGAATATTGAGTCATGAATCACCAGAATTAGCAACTGAGGGTGGTACCTCAAGAGATACCAGGAACTATGGCTATTACAGTAGGTGGGACAATTCCGGGAGAAGAAATGGACAGTCTTCATGGACAACGGCCGCCGTGGACAGAATAATGGACGGCTTACTGAGAACGTGTAACGGCGACATTGAAGGAGTTTTGGCATTGCTCGAGAGGAGGTACAACGTGCGGGTGACCAGGAACGCCAGCCTTTATGCCCGATTGGACGCAATAGTGGAAGCAGCTTGCTCGCAACTCGAGTCTTCGGGCTACAGCTATTATCGCTCTGTTGTCAACGGGGTTGCGGACCGCATTAGAGTCATGATAAGAGCGAGCGCCCAGTTAAGCGGAAGTGCCCAGATAAGCGGAAACGCTCAGATAAGCGGAAGCGCCCAGTTTTCCGGCAGTTCTTCCCTCTCCAGCAGCAGCTCCAACAGATGGCAGAGCTCCGGCTCTGGTTCGCAGACTTCGCAGGCGTCGGGGAGCGTCCAAGGCAGTTCTAATAGACCGGCACAAGGAGCGTTCATCCAGGACAGTTTGAACTACTGGCTCACCAATCCAGAGAACGATAACCGGGAAGGCGGAGCAAGGCCACCTGTTCCACAGGACGATTCGGCCGAGGACGAATGGCCTCCTAGAAGAAGAACTGGTTGATAAATGTACGAGAATTGTTTCCCTTCTTCCATAAACCGAAGCTGTTAACATTAAAATTATATCAACTCTTACTTTTTGTTTGTTTATTTCTCAAATACTTATAATTAGGGATTATACTTGTTTTTTCGTCTTGTACGCGCGAAATTAATTGAGATAAGCTATATTGATAGATCAATAGCGAGTCTTCATGCACTCTTTTGTATTCGGTACACGAACGGAAGATTATTGTTTTAAAAAAAAAAAAACTCGATTTCTAGATAATTTATGGGTATATTTTTTAAAGTTGTACTATTATACAATATCCTTAAAACAGAGCGACTTTACTTAATTCTTCCAAACCAGCCATGAGGGACTTTCTTGTTGATATCACTCCTGAAGAATGCGAACCATTCTGATTCAGCTTTTCTAGGTCTGTGACTTTTAGCAGATTTCCCTTCGGGGAAATCAGCTATTGAGGTCGTACTCATGACCCAATTTTCGAATATTTTCTTCAAGTGTCCTTCGACATTTTTTATTATCTTTAATATTAACCGAATAAATTTGGGTTTTTTAGTTTTCGGCCTTCATTAAACTCCCACTCCTGCTCATGTCATATCGACAATAGGCTGTTATATTATGAAGCACTTCATTTGAAGCCTAAATAACAAATATTGTTCTCATTGAACTTTTACGTCATGAGATAAATGCAAATTCAAGACTCAAGTGGGAAATCTGCTTTATTAACGCAGCCACATTTCGTGGTTTGCTGGGAGTATATATATAAACGACGACGATATATTAGAAACAGTAACTGGCAGAATATTGAACATTTGGGGACGCCTCAAGTAATGGTTTGCAATTCTGAAATAATATGATATTTACTGATATCATGAACTTATTACACTTTCTGTTTACGATTGCGTAGATAAGAGCGTTAAAGTTCATTAGCGAACCCTCTTATTCCAAAATGTCTAATTTATTCAGTAGTATTTCACGATCTAAAAAGTCGAAAGCCTTTGTTAAAACAAATTTTCCAATTACGCTCAGATTTCTCTCCAGAGATTGAATTATATCCTCCAGAAAATCGTATGTCGCATAAGTAATATACATGTGTACAACGAGGGCATCTATACCAGATATTATTCGTCTTTGATTCGACGCTGAATGCACTTTGGTATATCGTGTTAGTTTGGAGCTTTATTATATTCCAGGCACATTTTATTTTGATTAGTCAATTTGATTTTGCAGTGAAATGTTTTAGCTCCAGCTAAGGTACAACACATTGATATTTCTTTAAATATCAACACTATATATATATATATTGTTTGTTTGTTGCTGTTTTAATTTGTTGTATCATATACATATACAGTTGAAGGGGTCGATGACTATGCAGTTAAGACGGTGAGAGTACGACAACCGTAGTCGTGTGATTTGTACAACTAAAGCAAGCTGGTAAACTTAGCAAATTTCCCGCCTGCTGTAAACCATGCTGTTGACGGATTTCCACGTTTCCTATTTCTCCCGTAATCCAAAGAGGACTTCAAGTTTAACCTGGAAACAAGATGTTTATTAATCCGTTGCCTCAAGCAAAAGTCGTTGGGTAAGAGCGGGGGATGTCAGACGAAAACAATACTTCATATTTTAGCTATAGTATAGTCCTAACATGTGTTCATAAAGTCTGGTTCAGTTAGTGAGTGTGAAAGTAACACAGGAACCTTACTGCGTACAGCTGTGTTGCATACATTTTATGTGGTTTATATACCATTTATCATCATGGAACAGTGCTACGAAGCCGTCATCGGCATTCATCTGAAAAGATTCGAAGGTTCCAAAAGAATCACGTCATATTGGATATTCATCCTCAAGCCCATGACCTGAGCTTGTCCAATCATTGGTGCGAGAACAAGAAGCGCTTGTCTTCAATTCTGCCCGAGATCTGGAATCATAAGGTCAAAGTAGTCGCCTCGTCGGGATTCTAAACTACAAACATGTTTAAACTTCATTAACTATCCCAAACTGTTATATTAGTTCGAGACATGATACAGAGGCTAGAGCTCTAGAAGCCAGAAATGGAAAGACCACTGCCCTGAAACACCCCATTGGCCACTGAAAATGGAAGCACATTGCTATTTAGGAAGTTTAAATGATGGAAATTAAATAAACTCAATAATAGTTTCATTTATTACAAATATAGTTTGGAAAATCAAATTTTAGTAGAAGATTCCTTATGATTGGTGGCTGACTGTAGCAGCTGCGTTAATGTTGCTGTCTCCACTTCCAGTATGGCTGACTGCAGCAGAGATGTTGCTGCCTCCTGATTCTCCTCCATGTTGGACATTGGCAGATGCAGTAGTGGCGCTGCTCGGCTCGGGTTGGGGCTGTTCTGCTCCGGGTTTGGCTGCTGCTTCTGCCTCAGCTTTAGCTGCTGCTTCTTCGTTACCATGGCCACCAGCTGCGGCTTTAGCATCGGCCTCAGCACCAGCTATATTAAATATATTATTAGTTTGTAGAAATTGGTTGGAATTTATACGAAAGATTTATGTGAGGATACTCCATAAAGTGAAGTTCCATTAATTAGAACCTAAATAACTTATCATGCTCTATTTTTGGCTGAGAACTATATTTAGCTTGTGATTCTTTCCCTGACTCTAGTCAACTAACTAAAGACTACGCGCAACAGTCCTTCTAGGGTCTGTACCTCAATCTTAAACTTTTTCTTGCGTTCTGCATTGTGGGTATTCTAATTCCGGTCCTATATTCTGAAAAAGGCCCTTGCAGGTCATCCTGACATCTCGGTCCAGTATTTACTTGGGGAGCAAGCCGTAACTTAATCAAGGTTCCGTTACACAATAAAGCTCCTCAGAACTTCACAATACTGAGCAGGGAATGGATAAAAGGATAGAGGACAGGTAACGAACACCTAAAAATTATATAAGTACGTGAACTCGGTTCATTCACTTTTGTATTCTACGACAAATTCGCCTAAGCCTCTTCCAAAAAATTATATTGACAATAGATCAGTTTCCACAAGACAAATTATTCAAATAAGTTTGTCTTATGACCATTCCATGACATAAAAATTCAAATCGAGAAGGGTAATGGTCATCAAAAAGCGGGCGTGTAAGGAAAAATAAATAGACACATTTATTATCAGTAATTCAAAGAATTATGCACTAATCGTAATTATAAAATTGGTAAATGCCAAAAAAAGAAAAGAATCATTGCCACTTATAAAATTATAAAATACTTTGGGAAATTTACATTAAATACTTTAAACTACAAGATCATAGAGAAAGAGAAGTAATATAAAAAGTTCAATACGCAGTGAACAACTGAACAGATCTATTTTAAATGAATGAAAGCTGAATACAAAAAAGAGCCAAATATTTTACGGAAAAGTAAGAAGATTAGAAGATGTATCTAATAAAATAAGTATTAATAATAATAAAATATATTAAATGGTGGTGGGTTTGATTCGCCCTTGGGCAGTCTGAATTTATTTAGTGATTAATTCCCACTAAATGAAATCCTTGTCACAACCCAGCCGGGCCTTGTACCAGATACATCCACACACAGTGTTCATATACATCCATCTCACATATTACCAACACCCATATAATGGAACAATAATTCAGTAGAAGGGGAACTATCATTCTCACCCCCGGTAGGTGACACTACCTTACTACCATCTATTTTCTGAACTGCTGGGTCTCAGATTAAAATAAAAAAAAAAAAAAAATTTCTTAGTCTCCCTCTACGTAGCTCATCGTACTATAAAGTGGACAACAATAAATTAAACGGGTAAAAAAAAGTATGTACCTACATAGTAAAATTTTAGAGCGAAAGAAAAAATATACATATACATGGTCAGTCATTTTAAATCCACCCTTTTAAGAAAATTTGCCATCCCATGTATGACGACCTGTTGTATCTATTAGTTAGAAGACGGGCGTGATAATAAATGTAATATGTAATAATAATGAACGATGAATAATGACGTGAAAAATATAGAGGAAAAAACTAAAAAAAAGTTTGGCGTATAACATTTTAACGACCTGCCCATTGTTTTCGTTTTTTTATGTTCGGATTATGTTTTACTGACTTTCGGTCAAAATGATCAAATTACGAATTTTCCGCAATGAACTTGATTTAGAACTTTTTTTTTAATCTATTTTTATCGCCTATACTCAGTAGGGTATTACTTTCATCTGTAGATTTGTCTCAAGAGAATAATGTACAGGTTGTTAAAACTTTGAATACACGTATTCAAGGAATAACAAAATGTCTTTTTATTAGCTAACGTCCCCATAAAAGAGTACAATAATACAAATTTGGAACTGGCTCCCAGATAAAAAAGAAGAGAAATAAGATGGTCCACAAATTCCCAAAATAGTTAAGGCTGCTTATGAGTTTTATAGTGACAGGAGAATAATTTAAAAATTAAACATTGTAAATGCCCAGGAAGTCAAAACTTTCCTAAAAAAAAAATAAAGAAGCTTTAATGAGAGCCTAACCAACCTGAAGATCTTTTTTATTGCCTTGAATACTCTTAATTTTTAGTTAGGATAAGGTACAAGAAAAATAACGTTCATATTACGTTGTGTATCACTTTAACTCGAGTTTCACTCTGTTACCTCCTGAATGCCAATTACAAATGAAAATTAAAATTAAACTCCGTACAAAATAATTTTGACTGGAAAATTATCAATAGGAACGAGGGGGGGGGGATAAGAATTGATAGAAATAGAAAACTTCAAATTTTTCTCTCAATAAAGAATTCAGAAAATACGAATACGATTTTTTTTTATGTTTAAAATGTAAAAGTAATGGGAATTGCATATAATACAATACGATTATATATAAAAAAAACGTAGAGCTGTATATGATTCATTTTTTTTTTAACCTAGCAATTCCCACCCACAACTTACGAATATTCTTCTAACTTTTCAGTTTGAAACGCTTCGAATTCACGGGTTTCCAGAGTCATGAGAAGTTATTTATTGAATAAATCTATTCGTTGTTAACATATTACGCGCCACCACAAGCGGAAATCAGGTAAATAAATGATAATAGCTACCTCCGTCTGGTCGGCATAAAGCTGCCTGGATGAAGAAAAAAGTGAGAGCAAGTGCGATGGTCTTCATGTTGTTGGGTATTGAGTCCTGACAACCCTGGTTTGAGATCCTCTATATATACCTAACATATGACTCGAATATGTTTGCAGACTACCAAGGACAGCTGAACTCCACCAGTAGCTGTGATAAAGGAACAAATAATGCCAGCTTTAAATTTGCATCAGCTGTATCGCAGATCACTATAATTTATTTCCCTTGAGGGAAATCTGCTAAGAAGGTCGTACGCATGACGCGAGGACGTAGTCAGGCAAATCTAAGCAATTTAGTGTGCTTGCGAACCTATATTCGACGCTAAAAACAACTCCATTAGAGAGGAACTGGTTAATTTGATTAGATTTGATTGAAAGGGGTATCTATTATTCGATTAACGCAGAAAAGGTTATTCAGGGTAAGGGGTCTTTAAAATTCCACTAAACCAGAAAAGGTTATTCAGAGTAAGGGGTCTCTATTATTCGATTAATACAGAAAAGGTTATTCAGGGTAAGGGGTCCCTAGAATTCGACTAAACCAGAAAAGGTTATTCAGAGTAAGGGGTCCCTAGAATTCGACTAAACCAGAAAAGGTTATTCAGAGTAAGGGGTCTATATTATTCGATTAATACTGAAAAGGTTATTGTGGGTAAGGGGTCTCTAGTATTCGACAAATGCTGACAATATCATACACGGTAAAGGGTCTCTAATATTCTACTAATACGGAAAATGTTATTCAAAGCAAAGTGTATCTCGAATTCGACTAATGCAGAGAAGGTCATTCAGGTTAAAGGCCCTCTAGTATTCGACAAATGCTGAGAAGGTTATTCTGGGTAAAGGGTCTCTAATATCCGACAAATGCTGAGAAGGTAATTCTGGGTAAAGGGTCTCTTGTATTCAACTAAAACAGAAAGGTCATTCAGGATAAAGTATGCGGCTAATGCAGAGAAGGTCATTCAGGTTAAAGGCCCTCTAGTATTCGACAAATGCTGAGAAGGTTATTCTGGGTAAAGGGTCTCTAAAATCCGACAAATGCTGAGAAGGTTATTCTGGGTAAAGGGTCTCTTGTATTCAACTAAAACAGAAAGGTCATTCAGGATGAAGTATGCGCCTAAAGCTGAGAAGGTTATTCTGGGTAAAGGGTCTCTAATATTCGACAAATGCTGAGAAGGTTATTCTGGGTAAAGGGTCTCTAATATTCGACAAATGCTGAGAAGGTTATTCTGGGTAAAGGGTCTCTTGTATTCCACTAAAACAGAAAGGTCATACAGGATAAAGTATTCGGCTAATGCAGAGAAGGTTATCGGACGTCTACTGTCCTGGTCGAAAAAGGTCCTTCCTCCTACAAATGAACTTCACAGAAAGGACTTTATTAGTTGTTTACTATTTGATTTGTTTTTGTATATAATTATGGGGTGGGTTTGTTGTGTATTTGATTTTTGCAAATGAATTGGTTGTTCTTTTTTATGAAGAGTCGTAATTATAGCGTACCCTCAAACTACTAACTGGTACTCCTATTTATACAGCACTCGGCCCTGGTATCCTGATAGAGTTTAGATTGGTTACGGTTTTCTTTACATTTTTTTCGAGATGCAATATATTTACAATTAAATTGAATTAATGAATAAATTGGGGAATTAATCGGGGGGGGGGGTGTATAATTTAGTATATATGTAAAGTAGGAGCCCATCTGTCTTTGACTTTGTAATAACAAATGAAAAGGTTTGCCTCTGCCTCTGGTTTGTCTTGGATAGAATAGACTTGGTTTTCTTGAGTCAGAATGAAAAATGCTATAAAATGTCTCGTTGGAAAAATATGATCATTCTTATCCAAAATGAAATATTCTACAATAGTTATATTTGGTTTTGCACTGACTGGAACAATAACAGTGTTATTTGTATTGTTGTAGTTTTCAGCCATCATTATAGCTCCATTTCTAATCACACGATTTTTACTTTAAGCAATTGTATCAATAACAGTCTAATGTCTTGCTTATGCATCTTGGTAGGGGAGAATTGTACAAATCCGCGACCTAGGGCCAATCAGCCACCCTTCGGTGTCGTCTTTAAATGACCCGCCAAGTTATCCCGACCAGTGCTGCTCCCTAGCGCTCAATAAGACGAGCTTCGGTCAGTCCCCCCATTACGCCGCCGCGGTAAGTTGTTGTGCTGAGTAAATTGTTGTTTATTTCAGTAAATCTGATGTTGTCATTTAACTTGAGGTAAGTGACTGATAGTTTAAGTTAAAAACCTATTCATAAATAGAATTTGTTGCTTAAGTATTGATGTAAGATAACTAAGTGGATGATTTAGAATTGACCCATCCATATATAGACTATAGCGACTACCCACCATTTTGAGCTAGTAGTAGTAGGGGCAATTCCGTCACTTCAACGAGGGGCAATATCGCCATATGGCGGTATTATACAGTGAATTATTTAAAAACTAAGCCATCTGAGTTTTTCAGATGGTTCGATTTCGAGAAAGAACGTCGCAGAAGGCGAAGTGGAGTGAAGATAATCTTAAAAATGCCATGAAGCGGTCCGAAATGGCGTGTCTTAGAGCAGCCTTGAACTTTGGAATACAAAGATCAACTTTGCGAGATCGTTTGAAGTTTGAAAGTTTAGTGAAGCCATTACTAGGAAGCTTATATTTTCTGCAAAGCAGGAAAAACAGATTGCTGACCACGTGATACTGTTAGCAAAAATTTTCTATGGTAATACCGAAACTGAGCTGAGACGGCTAGCGTTCGATGTGGCCGAGAAACACTGAATAAAACATAATTTCAATAGGGATTGCAAAATGGCTGGTGTAGACTGGTTAGGAGGGTTCCTAAGCAGAAATAAGATTTCATTAAGGAAGCCCGAAGCCACTAGTTTGAATAGAGCAATAGGGTTCAATAAGAACGAGTTTGGTTTATTCTTTGATAACCTGGGAGCCGTTTTAACCAAACATAAGTTTCCCCCTAGCCGCATCTACAATATGAATGAGAGAGGAATCTCAAATGTCCAAAAGCCTGGAAAAATTCTAGCACCCCAAGGACAAAAACGAGTTGGAGGCTTACAAGTTGGGAACGGGGGTAAAATATTACTGTTGTGTGTGCCATGAGAGCATCAGGAGACTACGTTCCTCCATTGTTTATATATCCGAGGAAGCGGATGACCCCACTATTGATGAGAGGAGGACCACCTGGTGCCATATAACAGTGCTCTCACAATGGCTGGACCAATGAGGAATTGTTTATGGAATGGTTAAATCACTTTTACAAACATGTGAAGCCAAGTGAAAGTGAACCAGTACTTCTTTTGATCATAGTCACATTTCACTTGAGCGCTTTGAATTCTGCCGAAAACATCACATCCATGTGGTTTCTATTCCGCCTCATACCTCGCACAAACCCCAGCCATTGGACGTGATGTTTTATGCGTCCTTGAAAAACGCTTTCAATAAGGAGTGTCAAATTAGGACATTATGAAGTCAAATTTCCATCAAAAAATAACCTCTTACGACATTGTCTCAATTTTCTGCAAAGCTTATTTAAGGGAGGCCACCTTAGAAAAAGCAGTTTCAGGCTTTGAAGTGTGTGGAATTCATCCATATAACCCATCCAAATTTTGCGAAGATGACTTTGCCCCGGCTAACTCGGTTGTTGAAGAAATCGTCATTGAGGATAGAGAAGAGGGATCTGTTGACCTTTCGACTTCCGCAAGTCGCCTGGCCGAGAAATCCACTGGTAGGACTTCTTTAATCAACGCTGCCGATGGAAACATCGATCACTCTTTAGAAATGACTGTTGGCACAAATCATTGTTCTACCGGTATTGAAGATACAGGTGCTAATGAAAAGGCAGTGAACAATCGGCCTAACGTTTGTGATATGTATGCCAATCCTCAACCAGGAACTACAGGAACAGCTCCATTCAAAAGAAGTATCCCCAATCCCTAAGTCAATGGGAGAGAAAAAGAAAGTTTTAAAGGATAGGAAGCATCATTCTATTATTTTGACAGCAACGCCCATGAAAAAAGTTCTCGAAGTAGCAAAGGAAAAAAGAAAGTTGAAAGAAACAACTAAACTGCTTAAAAAAATAAAGCTGATTGCAGAAAAAAAAAACAAGTCTAAAAGTGATACAAATTTCAAAATGGTTCAAAATAAAAGTATGAAAAAAGTTGGAAAGTTAAATAAAAAGGAAAGGTTTAAATCGAATAAAGGTACCAAAAGGATGCTTGATTTCGACGAATCGTCATCTGAAGATTTAGATGTAAAGGACCTTTGTGATTACAACGAGGATGACGATGATTTCGACTGGTTTGATAAAGACAAAGAGATGTGCCTTGTTTGTGGTGAATTCGGGAAAACTGAACTATGGTACAGATGTATCAATTGTGCGAAACGGGCACATGCTGAATGCAGTGGACCTAATAGCGCTGCGCTGAAAATTATGTGTGCGATTTTTGTTCATAAATACTAAAAACGGTTTGTGAAGTTTTACACAAATATTTTATAACTTAGAACTTTTTTCACTTAGAAGTAAAAAGATGTTTTGTTTATCTATAAGAGACTCTTATGTTCATTATAGACTATGACTTCTTGTTATTTATAGTTATAGACTTTATAGCCACAATTATTATTATAGGAAATAAAGTGTAATTTTAAATAAAATGTGAATGCTTGATGTATTTACAGCCTCCCTTAGCTATTTTAAACACGTGACGGAATTACCCCACAGCCAAGGTGGAATTGACACATTATGTGGGGCAATTCCGCCACTGTACACTCGATATTTAGTCGCTTTATGTAAAAGGAAAGATTAAGTTAATGGCTGACATCAGACCACGGGGAGGGGGGGTTTAGAGGAGAGGATTTTCGAAAATTCGAAATATCTCCGTTACTATTCGTCGGATCGAAAAAATTGTACAGAATCAATCTTATTACAAATTAAATTTACTATAAATATTGCTATGTACGTTTATTCTCTATCTTGAATATTAACCGAGATGTTTGCATTTTTGTTAAATCTGGGCGCCTAACGGACGAAATGTCTTTCCCGCCAAAAGCTAGTTCGGCCCTTTCCGTAACTGTTCGAATCTCGTGAAATTTCTCTATTGTAAAACTTCACGTGGGAAATCTTCTTAGTTTACGCAGCGCCTGCGTGACGGACTTTTATTTTTTTCTGACCTTATAACACTTTATAGTCTTTAGCTTAAAGTCTTTTTAGCTCCAAGACCCCAGTTTGAACTCAAGGTAAAATTGTTAAAAAATAAAATGTCTTAAGGTGGCGCCATTACTCCACTCCCCCCTACACAAGAAATAAAGAGTGGAATGTTGGATGACGTCACTAGGTTGTCATTTGAGCAGAAAATTCGTTTATTTTGTGCAATTCCTGTGTGACGGGTTTATATTATACTAATGTATATATTCTATTCTCATAATCAACAATTTCAATCATTCAAATAAAGGGTTAGA
The DNA here is from genome assembly GCA_019009955.1 of Riptortus pedestris. Classification (NCBI taxonomy): domain Eukaryota; kingdom Metazoa; phylum Arthropoda; class Insecta; order Hemiptera; family Alydidae; genus Riptortus; species Riptortus pedestris. The sequence goes on from CM032228.1 coordinate 47,423,812, forward strand.
ACCGTCTGTATACATGACACTGTTGTCATACCTGTAGGTGACGACGGTCTCCACCGACAGCTATGACAACAGTATTTGTTTGAGTCAAATCAATGATATATACTTATTTGGTTATAACTCTCTGGAGGGCCTCAGTTGTCAATCTTATTTGGACTATATACATCAATGTTATACATTTTAGTAAATTTCCCTTACTGGAAATCACTTATCGAGGTTGTACTTATGTCGCTATTTTAGAAAGATTTCTTCAAATGTCTATCGATACTATAAAGTAAACGTCGTAAATGAAATAGGAAATATTAAAACCGAGGGATTGTACAGTCGGTATGGGTATAACTCATTTTGATCCAAACAGTAACCCTTCAACTGTCCAATTTTCTATAATGTATTTTTCTTTAAAAAATAGACAGCATTGGGTGTAGATGCCTATTTTATTTAAATTTACTTTTTCTGCTTTTTATAATTTACTTATTTCGAATGGAACTATAATTTATATACGGATATAAATCTATGTGGGTGTGTGATTATATATATATATATATATATATATATATATATATATATATATATGTATGTATGCCTATTACAGCTATTTTGGTTTGTTCGTTACCTAACTCAATATATGTGTCTCTGGTAAAACTCAAGATCACGTTTGTTAACGGCTCAAATTGCACATTGGGGTAAGGCTGAAGGAGAAAATTTTAGTTAACGCACTTTAACAATAAGCGTGTATATCTACTTCCACGCTCAAATACCAGATATTGGTTTCAAGAGATCTTTACTAGATGAGATACACTGAAATAAGTATGTGTGGCTACGTTATAGATGGAGATCTTACTGGCCACCCTCTTCTACTCATCGGATTATTATTTGAATATAGAGAATATATGGTGAGATGGGATAAGTACAGTGTCATGCCATTATGTGGGAAATCTGCTTAGTTGCGGAGCCCCTGCGTGACGGACTTTTTCTTATTTTCCACTCGGCTGGAAGCAATGATCCAATATCTGCCCTTCACAAACAGTGTTTCATTTTACACCCCCCAACTGATTTCAGCGTCCAAAAAAAAAAGTCCTTCACGCAGGGCCTGCGTAAACTAAGCAGATTTCCAACTTGCGTCTCATATTTGCATTTATCTCGTCACGTAAAAGTTCAATGAGAACAATATTTGTTATTTATGCTTCAAATAAAGTGCTTCATAATATAACAGCTTGTTGTTGGTATGACATAAGCAGGAGCCCACTCCCAGGTTTACTGAAGGCCGATAACTAAAAAACGCAAATATCTCGGTTAATATTAAAGATAATGAAAACATGTACATACAATATTTATAGATAATGTAATTTACAATACGATTGGTTCTGTACAATCTTTCGATCCGATGTATAGTAACAGAGATATTTTGAATTTTCGAAAATCCTCCTCTAAACCACCCCCTCCCCCTTGTTCGATTTCAGCCGTTAACGAACTTGGTCTTTCTTTTTACATAAAACGACAAAATATTGAGTTTGGTAATGATTAAACAATAATTGAGAACGCTAGAGCGGTAACAGACAAATATATATATACACAGTTTTGAACGGACCTCATTTTCGTCATCTCCTAGGTAGGATCGATGGACATTTGAAGAAAAATTTTGAAAGTCGCATTTCCCTCGAGGGAAATCTGCTAAAAGCAAAAAAAAAACTGATTTCGTTGCAAAAACCAAAGTTTCATCAAGGAAAACCAATATATATTAATGAATTTAGTTTGTATATATTAATGACATTTGTGTTGTAAATAACCGTTATCCTCTTGGTACATTTGTAATGTAGTAGTCCTAGCAGATAATTAGTAATCTAGCACTCGATTTTATGTAAACTTTCTCTGTAAGTAATTGACAAAACTAGTAAGAAAAAGCGATATTAAATTGAACATTTTATTTGGTTAGGAGCAAACAATTATTCACATAATTGCAAATGGAAATCAGTTGACTAGCTTTGATGGTTGACTGTAGCAGCTGCATTTATGTTGCTGTCTCCACTTCCAGAGTGGCTGACTGCAGCAGAGATGTTGCTGCCTCCTGATTCTCCTCCATGTTGGACATTAGCAGATGCAGTAGTGGCGCTGCTCGGCTCGGGTTGGGGCTGTTCTGCTCCGGCTTTGGCTGCTGCTTCTGCTTCAGCTTTTGCTGCTGCTTCTTCGTTACCATGGCCACCAGCTGCGGCTTTAGCATCGGCCTCAGCACCAGCTATATTAAAAGATATTGGAAATTTGTATAAGTTAATTAGAATTGATACGATAAGGCATAATTAGTTAGCTAAGGTATTAGAATATTAAGAATCTTACCCTCCTTAGCTTGGCAGAAAGCTGCCTGGATGAAGAAGAATGTGAGGGCAAGAGCAATTACTTTCATGTTGGCGGTGGTTGAATCTGACAATACCATCATTCAAGGTATCTTATATACTCACCTTAGTTGAATTATCAGGCTTGTAAACACATCTGTCTGTGATAAAGGAACAAACAAAAATGATATTGACTTATTCATTGGGATTTACAAAGCCAATAAGTGTGTCAATTATGGGAACTGAATTATGAATTTCCCTTTATTTCAAATCGTTATTAATGATGGAAATACAGAATAATATTTTATGTCATTACAAAAGAGGATTTCAATACCTATTTGCCTACAACGTTCTGGATTTCCCCAACGACATATGTTATTATAATAGCCATTACAATCAATTAGAGAAAGAAACTTATTTCTACTATTCCTAGTTTTTAGCAAATTTCCCTTATGGGAAATCAGCTGTTGAGGTCGAACTCATGACCCAATTTCCGAAAAATTGTCTCAAATGTCCATCGATCCTACCTAAGAGATGAAGAAAATGAGGTTCTCTGGAATATGCTGGATGGTAGAGGAACCAATTTATCAGGATCGATAAGAAGGCCAAGTCAAAAAAACAGTAGAGGACTTGGCCTTCTTCTCGATCCTTAAAATGAGGTTCGTTCAAAATCATATATATATATATATATATATATATATATATATATATATATATATATATATATATACTTGTCTGTTGCCGCTCTAGCGGTCCCAATTCTTATTTGATCGTAACCAAACTCGATATATAAGCGTTTCATACAAAACTAAAAGTCGAGTTCGTTGATGGCTGAAATCTAACTAGTGGGGGGGGGGGGGTTAGAGAGGGAGAATTTCGAAAAATCTTCGTTATTATTCATCAGATCGAAAAATTGTGTAGAACCGATTTTATTGAAAATAAATTTTACTTTAAATATTGTTATATACATTAATTCAAAATTTTTAGTGTTAACGGAGATATTTCCATTTTTTATTTGTCAGCCCTAAGTAAACCCCCACTCCTACTCATGTCATATTAACAATAAGCTGTTATATTATGAAGAACTTTATTTGAACCTCAAATACCAAATATTGGTTACATTGAACGTTTACGTTTTAGATAAATGCGAATTCATAACGGACGTGGGGAACCTGCTTAGTTAACGCAGCCCCGGCGTGACGGACTTTTTGTAGTGTAAAACCTGTTTATGCGTTATTCATCAATGAAATCAATTTTCCAGACTTGGTATTTTTCCATCTAACACAAGTAAAATATCAAAAAGTCCGCCACGCAGGGGCAGCGTAAACTAAGCAGATTTCCCACGTGAAGTTATACAATAGAGAAATTTCACGAGAGCCGAGCCAGTCAAGGAAACGGCCGAACTAGCTTTTGGCGGGAAACTAACTCTCGTCCATTAGGCGCCCAGATTTAATAAAAATGCAAATATCTCGGTTAATATTCAAGATAGAGATAAAATGTATATAACAATACTTATAGTAAATTTAATTTGCAATAAGATTGATTCTGTACAATTTCGATCCGACGTATAGTAACTTAGATATTTCGAATTTTCAAAAATCCTCCCCTCTAACCCCCCCCCCTACCAGTCGTCTGATTTCAGCTGTTAACGAACTTGATCTTTCTTTTTATATAAAACGACTAAATATCGAGTTTGGTAACCCTTAAACAAAAATTGCGAACGCTAGAGCGGCAACAGACAAATATATATCTATATAAATATAAAATTGTGACCTCTGTCTGTACATTGATTTTTTTCACGAAATTTCACGATAACTTTTCGTTTCACATGTCATAGACACCATAACTGCATTTTGTTTCTTTGGTGTCTGTTTGTTTGTTTGTTTGTTTATTTGTTTGTTTGTTTGTTACCTTTTCACGCATAAACGGCTGAACCGAATTTTATGAAACTTGGTATGTGTATTACTACTAACCCAACTTAGACTTTAGGCTATATTAATATTCTCTGAGACGAACAGGAGTGGGGGTTGTAAAGGAGGCCTGAAATTAAAAATAGCGATATTTCGTTTCCTATTGGTTTTTTGGCAAATATGCATAAAAACAAAAGTTGTTTATTTTGTTATTTAGAGTAACTTTTGTTATGTACACTTTTTTCGTATACCGAACTATAAAGGTGTTATACGCTAAACATTATAGGGGGAGTCAACATTTTTATTTGGCACAAAGACTCAACCGAACTAAATGAAACTCGGTAAGTGTATTAGCACTAACGCCTTCCTTATAATAAGCCATACAAACATTTCTAGGGACGGGCAGGAGTGGGGGTTATAAGGGACGCCTGAAATTAAAAATAGTGATATTCCGTTTCCTATTGGTGTTTCGGCAAATATGCACATAACAAAAGTTGATTATTTTGTTATTTAGAGAAACTTTTGTTATATACACTATCGTCGAATACCGAATTATAAAGGCGTTATACGCTAAAAATTATTGCGGGTGTCAAGAATATTATTTGGCACAAAAGAGTCCACCAACTAAATAAAACTGGGTATGTGTATTATTTCTGACACCTTAATTATCATAAGCCATACCAATATTTCTAGGGACGGGCAGGAGTGGGGGTTATAAGGGAGGCCTGAAATTAAAAATAGCGATATTTCTTTTTCTACTGGTTTTTCTGCAAATATGCACATGACAAAAGTTGTTTATTTTGCTATTTAAAGTAACTTAGGTTATATTCACTTTTGCTGTATAACATAAACGAGATATGCGTTAAAAACTAAAGCGGAAGCCAACAATTTTGTTGAGCACAAACGATTGAACCGTGCTAATGTAACTAACGTGCACATAGCAAAAGTTGTTTGCTTTTCCTCTTTGTATCAATGGAATTAATCCAAGCATCGATGGATTAGTTTCCCAAATTCAAACTCAAGTGATTGATTTCGGCGTCACTATTTCAATTTCTTTCTTTGTAATAATTCCAAATTTTAATTATAATGTTCTACCTATTTTTGTCATTTCATTTTGTTATTTTAATAAATTGCAATATAATAGCATTGTCGTTATTAATTACAGATCATTAATAATTATGGACACTACTTTAAGATGCACTGCTTATAAAAGCGGCTCGCGAACGTATTTGCACACTAACGTTTGGCCCGCAACAAGTCAAAGGTTGCACATACCTACCGTAGAGGCTTGAAGTGCAAAGTGTGTATTAATTAAGAACCACACGTTATTAATAAATTGTAAGAGTTCAGTGTATGAATCGTGTAGGTAAGACAAAAATTGAAAAATTAGAAATACATTTGAGATGGAGAAGTTGAGGACACAATTACGGAATAAATTGTTCTCATTTTCTGTGCTATTTCAGAGCCGGATACATTAGCATAGCCAGTTTGGTTAGCATTTGTAAATATAGTGACATCATAGATGAGTATATAAGATACCTTAAATGATGGTATTGTCAGATTCCACCATCGCCAACATGAAAGTAATTGCTCTTGCCCTCACATTCTTCTTCATCCAGGCAGCTTTCTGCCGGCCTGAGGAAGGTAAGATTCACATTCTTTAAATTAATATGTAACTAATTTTCAAAACACTTAAATTTATTAAAAACAATAGCAAATGAAATTTTAAGCTTAGAGAGTAAACGATAATAAAATATTAAAATTATGTTATGTTCTTTTATATATTTTAATTGTATTCCTTAATTGTTAATATTTAATGATTTAATGAAGTTTCTAGTTACATCTTTTAATATGTATATACAATATTATATAAAAATTGTTTTGACGAAATGCTCATAAACTGCAAATATGCAAGGGATGTGCAGAAAAATAAATTCCCTCCACATAGGGTTACAATGTAGGGGAAATAAGTAAAAGAATAAAAGGGTTACTAATACATTTTTTGTACAGAAATATATTGATGACAAATACTGTAGACTTTTAAATGCTAATAATATTTAATTAGGGTTTCTAAATTAAAATTTCAATGACTTGTTTTATGTATTCTCTTCCTAACTCCTCCAAATTTTGATTATGTGTCACCACTAGTTTCATCCCTAGTGATGCAATAGAAATCAAGTTTGTTTTGTCCTGAGTTGTTAATTATAAATAAATTTATATATGTATGTTTCTAATAGCTGGTGCTGAAGCCGATGCTAATGCAGCAGCAGGTGGCCAGGGTAACGAAGAAGCAGCAGCTAAAGCTGAAGCAGAAGCAGCAGCCAAAGCCGGAGCAGAACAGCCCCAACCCGAGCTGAGCAGCGCCACTACTGCTTCTGCCAATGTCCAACATGGAGGAGAATCAGGAGGCAGCAACATCTCTGCTGCAGTCAGCCACTCTGGAAGTGGAGACAGCAACATTAACGCAGCTGCTACAGTCAGCCACCAATCATAAGAAACACCCTTGCCTATCCATTTTCAGAATTACCGTATGAATATTTCAGCAACCGATAGTCGTCATGTTACAATCTAATTATATTGCAGTTTTTTTCTACTTTTTCTGCTCTCATTATATACCTTTATTCACCACTCTATAATGAATAAACCTAGATAAAATATACTCACTCCTGGCCTCTTAAATAGTCATGTGATAATTTTAAGCCTCTGCCACGAAATCAATTCCTTCTTGATGCCACTGTGTGTGATTATTCGTAGGCGGTAGGAGTAATTGAATATTATCTTTTTAGGAATGGACGGACTGGTCCAAAAATGAATTTACAGTTTATTTTAACTTACTTAGAAATGGAAATATTAATAGAGAGAGAATATTATTGATTGTAGCCCCCCTCCCCTACATTTCCGCCATTTAATTTGACTAATTTTTAAGACCGAGTTGCTTAATTTAACCCGAGGCATTACATTAATCTTAAACATATTATTTATCTTTTAAGATGGTTATATTATAACATACTAAAACTGCACCAAACTACTAAGAAAATAACAGCAGAAGAAGTGGAATACCCGGTACCTTACATGAATTGGACACATCCTGGACTAACACCCGACATAGTAATTATTACTGAAAATACAAATCACTCATACCAATATACATTTTACACAGCCGGCAGCAAGGATGGCAGGACACAGGCGCTGCCTTTATCATTTTTGAAGGCAATAAAACTGATGAAGTTATAAAATGTAAAAAATTTAAATTAGGCAACCATTGTTCTAATAACCAGGGAGAAATTATTGCCGTCTTACAGGCTCTAAAGTATGCAAATGAAATGGTGTTGCCACCAAACACTTACATTCTACTACACACGGACAGTCAAATGCTTTTACACATACTAGACAACATGATAAACCACGACGAACATATAGAACAAATACGCCATAATATAACACTACTAAAAAACAGACTGTTTTTCATTCACTTCAAATGGGTCAAGGCACACGCAGGAATTATGGGCAATGAAATAATCGATATCGACGCCAAAAGTGCCTCTAAAAGTAGCGAAGAGGTAATTTACAATAAAATTACTCCAACTGTGTTAAAATCTATCTAATCTTTACTAAGAGAAATAAGTATTAATTTGTGGCAACAGAGATGGAATCAAACAGATAAAGGATTACATCTAAAATTATATATCCCTGTTTAAAACGAATATCTCACAACCCCAACATACATATTATCTAACACAAATACAAACTCTTACTTACTCAGATTCAAACTTACTGACTCAAATACTAAATGCCACAGTTACACTGAACAGACATTCACCCACCTGATTTATGAATGTAGACTGGCTCAAGACATACGAAGACTGTTAAAGACTCATATTCCCGCTTGGGCTATCAGTCCTGATATTTTATTTTCAAAGATCTAAATTTATTAAAATCAATAGCCTATGTATGATATTCTTAAGCTGAGAGAGGAAAAGATAATATAATATAAATATTATGTAATTTTGTTTTAATTGGTTATTTAATTGTATTCCTAATTGTTCTTATTTAATGTTTAGTAAAGTTTAATTTTCATGTTCTTATTTACATTTTTAATATGTATATATATAATTATATAAAAATGTTAAATGTTTTGACATAATGCACATATAATGCAAATATGCATGGGATGTGCAGAAAATAAAATCCCTCCATATAGGGTTACTATGTAGAGGAAATACACACAAAAAAAAAAAATGGTTATAATGTGTTGTGTTTTGATTTGATTGATATGAAGAAAGTAAGATTAGTAAGTCTACTTAGAATTTCAAATACCGATTAATTGAAGCTGTATCACAATAAAAAAAATGAAAGTAACTAAATCCGGAGAAACTTGTGAATGCTGCCAGGAATTTATAACGAACGGATTAAAACATTTATTATTGCAATGCTCGGAATACAGCTATTACAGAGAGCAATATTTGATGAAGTTTATAGCCACAAGTGATGACTTAATGTCACTGGAAAATATCCTTCACATTGAGGACATTTATATATTGAACATGATTTACTCATTCCTGTCAGCAGTATGCAACTAGGCAACGACATAGTGCCACTATCTTGAAAATTAAACCCTATAATTTTGAAATGTCCAACGAAGTCAATTAATGCGTCACAGTAAACAAATGAACAAAAGTAAATACGTATATGTTGAATAGTACTAATCAGATTAAATTATAAAGAATTTTAGAAGTTTAAGTACCTGAAAACATTTACTAAAAAAATAAAAAAAAAAATAAAAAAAAGTGTAAAATGTATTATTTTATTGTAGTAGGTTAATATTATGTCATTAGTTCTTCATATATATATATATATATATATATATATATATATATATATATATATATATATATATATATATATATATATATATTCTTTTTGTAAAATACTTGTAAGATTACTAACACTAAATGGGTCAGACTCAGGCTAAAATATGTACATATTAGCCAATAAAATCTATCTATATGTTTTGATTTGATTGACTAAGAATTATTTCTGATAATGATTTCTGTTAATCGATGATGCTAGTAATATTGAATAATAGGACGAGAAATTGGAAAACAGTTGGCTGAGATTGCACTATTTATCATATTAGATGTGGCTTTCCAAGGAGAAAATAATAGAATTGTTATGTAGTGAAAAAATTTGTTAATTTATGTTAAAATGCTCCGTCAACAAAGTGTTTGAAACCGATGGAATAATTAAGAAGTAAAGGAAAAGCTGCCAGTTTTTACATAGGTACCGTCAACAAAACAAATGTCATTACTCACTGTAAGATTTAAGGCAAGGGATCCGGGACTTGAGCACCTTTACTTTCGTCTGGACAGTAAAGCGAGAGTCGATCCAGAACCGAAGACAATTGTTTTCCAAAGATTTCTTTTCCTGGAGACACTCCACAGTCGAGGCAAACATTCCCCGATCACACCCCTTGACATCTTGTGTGTCCATGGCCAATTCGAACTTTCATTCACTTCACTTAAAAACGGTCTATGGGTTCTTGAAATGAGAGAGTATTTCCAAAAAGTCAGTCACGCGGTGGCTGCGTAAACTAAGGAGAGTTCCCTAGTGAAGTTTAATAATAGATAAATCTGCATAAAGGTAACACATCACTATCGTCAAAATTAAGTGAATAAATACAAACGGGAAGTGTCTGAAATGTAAGCAAATAGGTCTGCCAACCAGGTCTCATCGGAAAGAAAACTGTCACTGAAATATATCAGAATATAAGATATTAATTTTGTAGAAAACTATTTACTATATCTAGTGCTGTAATTAATAATGAATGAGGATAATTTTTATCTCAATGAATCCAATTTTAGTAGTCCAAGAACATAAGACGTAGGGGGGGGGGGTCACCAGAACATATTGGCATGTATCTCGTATAATAAAGGTCTCTTGAAAACATTATTTGGTATTTAAACTTCGAATAAAGTAGTTCACAATGTAAAAGAGTATTGTTTATGTAACATGGGTAGAAGTTGGGGTTTGCTGAAGGTTGAAAACTAAAAGTGCAAATATGTCGGAAATTTCCAAAATAGGGAATAAATGTATGTAACAACATTTATAGTAATTTTAATTTGCAATACGATTGAGTCTATGCACTTTTCCTAACCAACATATAGTAACGAAGATATTTGGAATTTTCAAAATTCTCCCCCTCTAAACCTCTTCCTCCCCTTGATCCGATTTCAGCCGTTAACGAACTTGATCTTTCATTCTAAATAAAACGACTAAATATCATGTTTCGTAACGATCGACTGCTAGAGCGGAAACAGACACACATATATATATATATATATATATATATGTATATAATTTTGAACGGACCTCATTTTCGTCATCTCCTAGATGGGATCGATGGACATTTGAAGAAAGATTTTGAAATTCGCGTCATGAGTTGGTTCGACCTCGATAGGTGATTTCCCTCAAGGGAAATCCGCTAAAAAGCAACAGAGAGATGGACTATTATTACTTCATCGAGATAGTTCACCTACTGGTCCACCTATCTCTTTTCCAATATCCGCTAAACCAGACAACTACTAATGGTGCTTGCCTCCTGACGCCCGTATAAGCGCCAACCGTATAAGCTCTTACTCTAAAATCAAGATTGCTATTCCTCTCCTACCATAACCAACCACAGAATAATTTAAGACCTCTCTATTTCCATGAAAACCCTCAAATTTGAAGAACGAGGAATTTCTCCCATATTGCAACCACTTGTTCACTTCTAAGCCTCTCTGTCAGGGATCATGAACAATTCTCACTTACGTTGTAGGTAAGTCAACGGAACAATGCAAGATTAAGCGTCCCACAATACTTTATACAATTGAATTCAAGTTCAAGAAAAACCTATTTCCCTTGGCAATCATCATTGATGAACTGTCCAAACATGAAACTAATATAATCCAGTTTTCTACTGTTCAGTCCAAAACCCACTAATGGTGGAAAAAGAGATCGATCGAAGAAATTATCTTTTTGTACCAAAAATTCGCTCAGTACTATTACGGGTATTAATAGTATTAAATACTCAAAATATGTCCTTGGAAAAGGATGGAAAGTAATTTATTTCAAGATGCTTAAAAAGTTGTATTAATTAACAAATTAAGGCAAATGAGTCACAAGAGAATGGAAGCAAAAACACAGTTACATTTTAATTCTATTAAAATGTATTATAATTAAAATTAATGTGCAGAGAGTTTTCAGTAAGCTTACTTATGGTTAGAACGTCCTGGAGAAATGGTAATTCGTTAACAAGTTCGAACCAAAAGGTTGTAAATGATTCTTAGGAATAAGAGTAAACACCACTTCCTCTTCCATGTTTATGAATAGACCGGATGAAGGTATTTCAGATTCCGGAATTGCTTCCCGTTTGGCAACATTCCCTGACCTATGCTCCAGGTGGATACCAACTGGTTGGAAAATATATTTAGACAATGACTGGTTCAAGTAGACAATTTCTTTGTATTCTCCAAAAAGTATATACCTATTATTCATATATATATATATATTGAGGAATTTAGGCTGGTAAAATAAGGTTATCCAAGGGTTAGTAACTCTTCTTTTCAATGTGACATTTTATACCCCTTTACTGACAAGATAAGATGGTCGCTCTGAGTAGCAGTTTTTTTAGGAGATTTCCCAGGAGATGACGAAATTGAGGTCCGTTCAAAATTATATATATATATATATATATATATATATATATATAAATTACATATTATATTATATATATATATATATTATTATAAATTATATATATATATATATATATATATATATATATATATATATATATATATATATATATATATATATATCTGTTAACGCTCTAGCAGTCGCAATTTTTGTTTGATCGTTACGAAACTCGATATTTAACCGTTTTATGTAAAAAAGACAGATCAAGTTAGTTAATGGCTGAAATCGAACAAGAGGGAGGGGGGATTTAGAAGTGGGGATTTTCGAAAATTCAAAATATCTCCGTTATTGTTCATCGGATCGAAAAATTGTATAGAACCAATCTTATTGAAAATTAAATGTACTATAAATATTTTTATATACATTTATTCTCTATCTTGAATATTAACCGAGATATTTGTATTTTTATGAAGTCTGTGGAGGGTATCGGGTATAGTTCGGATTAGGTCGGCCGTTTCCGTAAGTACTCGGCTCAGGTGAAACTTCTTCGAACCTTACTTGTCGTTTCTAACCTTACCGTACCTTCCTTACTTTGTGAGATTTATGTAAATGCGTTCTGTTCATCCGCTCCCCCCCCTTCTTTAGTTCTTGGACTACTAAAATTTGAGTTATTAAAATATAAATTATTCTTACAATTCAGAAGCCGTTTCAGTTGGAATTTATTTTAAGTAACTGAAAGATTTTTCATTGCCGTTTGTATTTAATCACGGTGGTGTTGTGTTACCAGTATGCAGATTTCTCTACTGTAAAACTTCACATGGGAAATCTGCTTAGTTTCCACAGCCCCTGCGTGACGGACTTTCTTCATGTTTTCCACGCAGAGTATCCTTCTAACGTGGGAATTTCTTTAAATGTTGTGTGCTCCATCCTTTGGACACTACACACATTCTAGTGATTACATTATAATATTTCGTATACAACATTTATAAACATTATAAAAACAATAAATAAATATAATAAAACAAATGTCAACTTTACGTATATGAATAAACAGTAGGTGTAGATCTACAAAATGGTGTCCAAATCTTGTATAAATGCATTAAATCCATTGTTGAATTTGACTAAAAGTTTCGGTTTGTCCGTCGGCCAAGTTCCGTTTTGTAAAGTTATGTACTTTGAGTAGCAGTTTGTAAAACCTTTTTCAAAATCACTACTGACAAATATAAATTAAATGAGTAAATGATGGTAAAAAAAGAAATAGTTTCTATATATTTTATTGTCTTGAATTATTTGACAAGTCGTCATGACCACATATCCCTCATACATTAGGACAAGAGATGTCATAGAAACTTCCAAGCTTATGAAGCTGCAGCTGTCAAGTCAAATGGATAAAAGCCGGGAAAAAGGTCTATTTGCGGTTTTTTAATCTTATTTTTTATTTTAACAGAGACCTAGCTACTAAGAACAAATTTGACATGATAAGGTAAACAGAGGAACAGTTAACCTATTTAATAGATTAAAAAGCCCTTGTTTTTAGGCTTATGACATTTGAATATCACATTAACAAATTATAAAAAAAATCATTTTCAGAACAAATCACAATGAGATGAATCGCCACGTTGTTGTAGAGCAAGCTGACTTGTACAGACATTGAGTACCCATTTCGAAGTGTGGCAGCAATGTAGGAGGCACCTAGCCGTGAGGCCTTAATCCAACCTACACCAATCCAACGCTTCATGGTGACTGAGGCTTCGCTACGATGGTTTAGCGATCCTATGGAAGGGACAGTCTCCTACTACCCAGCTCCCACACGAAGAACACATGTACCAGTTTACCTGGCCTGTATGTCCCCGTGCTTTGAACACACGACCACTACGTCTATGACCGGCAGTGAAGGCAAGCCTCCACTCCGGACTCCACCCAGACCGTAGTTCACATTGAGCAAGCCGCTAGAACTTACCCCATTAAGGCAGGAGTGATCCCCTGCCCGGAACAGCAAAGCCGACTAAGGACCTACTGTTCCTACGGTTCCCCTACCCAGCAGCTACACAGCGGGGGCTTACTGCTGCCACTGGGGAGAGCCGGCCCCGTGCCGGAATGACTTGTACAGACAGATGCACAATGGAAAAAATAGCAATTTTGTAAAAAAACATTGAAATGAAAGATCTCTTACGAAATCTATTCTCTTTCTGTTTAGGAGCCGTTTTTAACGAAACAGCTACCCGGAATGTGTTGCAGCAATCAAATTTAGAACAAATTCATTCTAAATGCCCGAGACCGTGTACCACACTTAGCAGAAAGTGTCAAATTTTTTAAGAGACCACTCTGATCTGACATAGTAACAAAATGAGTGTGTGCCTGCGCGCGCGCGCGCGCGTGTGTGTGTGTGTGTGTGTGTGTGTGTGTGTACGTGCGTTCATTTGACTGGTGGTCGTTATATTTGTTTAATGGTTACCAAAGTTGATAATGTATCATGTTTCATGCAAAAAGATATATCTACTTCGATAATAGCAGAAATGAGGAAGGGATTGGGTTTGGAGCGGAGGAATCTAAACTTTGATATGTCTCCGGTATTATGAGTTGATCGAGAACGATTATAATCTTGTTGGAGATGTAATATACCTGAATTGTTGTTCTGTACATGTTCTCTAACTCTCAATCAAGATGCAATATTTATATTTTTGTTCAGCTTTTATTAAACCACTCTCATCTACTTTACTTATAGTTAAAGCAACTGTTTCAACAAAAATCTACTTTTGACTTGAATTTCAAGTGATCCTTACATTGGCTTCTTAATATGGGAGGAGATGAGAATAGGACGTGGAATGACGTCACCAGCGTGACAGCAGCAGTTGGTTAATATGTTAAGTTTGAGCAGTACCTGCGTGAGGTTCTTTTTAAAGTACATATTAGTCGTACAATACTTTGGAAGACAGAAGAAAATATGGTTTCATGAACTTGTTTAGGTCCTAAAAATGTAATGAAAAACTTTAATGAAGTGTAACTTGAAGGTGCAAGATCTTGGGTTTAGTTGCAGTTCTGAAAATCAAGCTTTTTCAAAGTTCCCCAAGAGTTTTAGTTAATCTGTCTCGTGATAATAGTTGCGTTGATTTTGTCTAATTGAAGGATGGAGATTAAATTAAATGAAGCTAGTGTGAAAAAAAAAAATGAATAAGAATAGTGAGTACACTACATATATTATTATTATTTATTGACGTCTACTTTCTGCTCCTATGGCTAATTGGGAGGGGTTATCTACAGGTTACCATCCTTTTCTAGCCAGGGGGACTAGGGTTTTTATTTAATGAGCACACTAAAATTAAATGCATTGAATCATCATGAGTATATTTTTTTTTATTAATTTATACATTTGCAGACATTTTAATTCATTTAATCTAGGATATAGATTGGGTTTTGGCTTTATGATTGATGGTTGACTGTAGCAGCTGCATTTATGTTGCTGTCTCCACTTCCAGTATGGCTGACTGCAGCAGAGATGTTGCTGCCTCCTGATTCTCCTCCATGTTGGACATTGGCAGATGCAGTAGTGGCGCTGCTCGGCTCGGGTTGGGGCTGTTCTGCTCCGGCTTTGGCTGCTGCTTCTGCCTCAGCTTTAGCTGTTAGTAATGAGAGAATGCATTATATTAGTTAAAGGAATGATAGAGTTATGACTATTAGAAATTACTGTAATAAATATTATGGGAGTAATAGGTACCACAAAGAAGGTACTCTCTGGAAAAATCAGGAAGACGGAAAGGGAGGAAAATAAATGGATGTTCAATATATGGGGGGTCTCGTCAGTTTCCAATAATAGTGAACTATAAACCAAATACATTTTAGAGGGGAAAATAATGAAGAAGTGCTCGCTTACATGAGGTTATTTTGTATACAAATAGTGGACCAGGAAGGGAATAAGTGGTCTGGTAAAGTGATCTTGCAACAGTTTAAAAATAAAACTTAAGCACAAAGGAAATATGAGAAGTTCAGCATGCTTAAGGCTACAAAAAGCGGAGGAGATTTCTCTCAAAACTTAAAGATCTGTTGCAAGTAGCTCTTCAACGGCTACCAGATAATTTCACTATATGCAGCTCAGCAGCAAAACTACTTGAAATTTCAAGTATTTATATAGTACTACTACTACAGCAGAACGTACTACTAGCAGAAATAGAAGAAGTACTACTAGAACGTATTCTTACTCTATAATTTAGGACAAAATCAATTTTTCTCTGGCGCGCTTTCAACAAAGCCAATCCACAAAAGAACGTAATTTCAACGTGAATTCTTAAACAATATTAAATTGTACTAGTTGATATTTTATTATATTGATGGAACCAGAATCACAGGTTGGTTTATAGCGAGGGTAATGATAATTATAAAAATCTCTTAGTCTTGACATTAATAAAAATTATTTATTTTCCTTTTTAGATTATTTGAGAAATAATGTGAAAATAGTTATTGCACCCTCTTTTTACGGACTCAATTATACTCAGTGAGACACTATAGCTCAGAGTTATTTAAACGAATTTCATACTTAAAATTTGATATTTTTTAAGTTTTTCAACTGATCTTGGCTAAGAAAGAATGAAGTCAACTATTCACATTAACTTACTGAATATGATTCATCATTACATATTTTAGTGATTTTCTCTTGTCTCTCTTGAGGATTAAGGAAAATATGGATCTTTTGTGTATATCATAACTACAATTACAATATTATTATGACACTTATCAGTGTATGCATTAGAAATGGGAAGTTTCTAATATCTTTCAGGTGCTATGCAATAGATATACAATATACCATTACTGTTCGTCCAAAACAATTTACTGATTACTAGAGAGAGCCTTGCAATAGTCAAAAAGTAACTACAGTTTCTTGGAATTTTACACGAACTGTATTGTGAGTTAAAAAACTGGATAGATGAATGACTTTTTTTTTTTTTTAAGTTTACAGCATAGTGCTTTTTAACCGGGAAATTAGTGATTTCTGTTGTGATCCGAATGTCTTGGCAATAGTGACATATTAAAGGCTGATCAATATTACATAATCATTAGTTGATTTAAATGAAAATGTATGGAGAAACCTATCATGTTATAATTTGGCAATAATTCTCATATATTGAGAAATAAGAACTCTATTCTTACCTTGGTCTGGGCGGCAGAAAGCTACCTGGACGAAGAAGAAGAGGAAAGCGAAAGCGATAACCTTCATGTTGCTGATGGTTGAATGTGACCATACTGATCGACCAAGATCATTTATACCAAATCTATGATGATACAGGGTGTTTACATTACAGTTTCAAGGATCCAAAGTGGATGTATTCGAGGAACAAACAATAAACAGCATATTTAGTCAATCCAAAATTTTTCTTCGAAGATTATATTAGCAGCATGTGATTATCCGATGATGTTATTCTAATTTCCATTCTTCATTATTAAAATCAAATAATATCGTCATTAGACCTCAATGAAGTCATTGAGATCATTTTTTAAGCTTACTCTCTAAGCTTAATAATTTGTTGCGTTGCTTGTTTTTCTTTTTTCGTTTTTTGAGGATATAGGACTAAAAATTACCGAATTTAACAACGTTTTTAATAAATAGAAGTATTTGTTTCTTTGGCTGAGGAATTACAAGCATATTTAACAGGTGGGGGGAAATAATGGCTATGCGGTCAATATTCCTAAATAATTTGCTATGCATACAATTTTTTTGGACTTTATAAAAATTTAGTTGTAAAAAAGTGCGAATGGTTGGGGTTGAGAAAGTACAGGCTTAAGTAAATGAGAGGGTGGAGTTCAAGCCCCGGCAATGCAAGCACCAAACGAAATAAAATATAATAATTTTCATTGACGACAGACTCCGTTCCAATAATAAACAATAATCCGTTGCATTAATAAACGTATCGAAAACTAAAAAAATGAAAATACATAAAAGTTCAAGGAAATTAAATTTGCAACAACACTGATCGTATAACATTTTTTGAAGGAGATATTTAGTCTCTATGCCCTCTCACCGGTTCCGATTTTGTCAGTCAACGAACTTCTGTAGTTTTTGATGAAGCAATTAATTATATAGTTTGGTAAAAATTAAAAAAAAATTAAATTCGAAACGGAGAGGTAACAGGGAGTTTCATACTCCCTGCTTACCCCATCCAGTTCTTTTGCCGGTGTTTTGACAATTTCTAAATGAATCTTGGTAGGCCCTCGTTAAATATTTATGTTAGGATGTCACAAGTACTACAAGTTATAACCATGAAAATTTCAAGCTAAGACGATATTTGGTAATATATCCAAGTGAGATCCGATAGGTTATTTTATAAGACAACTGTTAAACTTTTTTTAATTTTTTTATTTTATAACGACAAGAGACATTTAAGTAAAAGGATAATTATTAAAAATAAAAAAAGAGTTTATTTTGGTTTTGTTAAGATGGATAGTGTTAAGTTCTTTCAATAATTATTTCATTCTTGAAGCTTATATTGGAAAAAAAGAACTTTTCAATTAATGTGAATTTGAGAGTTAAAGCTCTAAATTCATAAGATTTCATGTGGTATTTTATTTTTATTAGTGATGAACAACCTACAAAAAGGGCGCCACAGATGCATAGTATGATTTAGCAAAAAAAGAAATAATATTAATCCGAAATAGGGAGACATTTGAATAATTTGAAAGAAATTATGATTTAGAGGAAAAAAGTGGCAACACTTCTGGCCACCATTTTTAAAGTAAACTTCCTTTATCCTAGGAAAACAGTTACGTCAGTGGGATAGTTATAAATGAAATTCAGAGTTTGGTCTATTCATAATTTCACTTGCAGCATGAAAGTGATAGCCTTTGCTTTTATCTTGTTATTTTTGCACGCTTCATCCGGCCAGTCGAGTGAAGACAGCGCTGAAGGTAATGTTAAAATATGCATAATGATCGTTGAAATATATAAACATACGCCTTGTCTAACAATGTCAGAGTTAAAATCAAGTTTTATTTAAAAAAATGTTTAATCATCAAATTTGTCTAATATCTCTTACCTAGATTATTAGTGAATTTTTATAGTGTTACTCTCACTTTGTAATAACCAGGCAACTTTGGAGGAGGGTGTTATCCCTTTGATATCTACTATCATCTAAGATTGTTCAGGGTGTGGTCAGGAACTCTGACCATCGAATCTAGGACATCTAGCCCCCACAAGTCGCACATCACATCATCTATGGCTTTTTTCGAAGTTGAGAGATATCTTTGAGGAATAGAACTGATGACTACACTGGCTTTTATATCTGGTTCTCCAGAAAATTGAACGTTCTATATTCAGAGTTATTTGAATTTTTGCGTAGTTGGCTTTCAGTAATCCATAAACACACTTAGCGATTTTCATTTAATTTTATTATTTCACTAAACAATTAACGTCTAGCCATTACTTCATGATTTGTTTACTTAGGTTTCTAACTAATGGAGACCTTAAGAATAAAATAGGGCTCTGCGTAATCTTTGTGGCATTCAATCAAGTGGGAAATCTACTTACAATTAGATTAACCTTTGAAAACCCCGTCTGCAGCATATTTCAGTTTTGTTTTGTTTCAAAAACCATCAGCATCCAGGTTAATATTACACAACCAAGTAGGTATTTATTTTCTCCAATAAAATACCCCTCCACTATTACTGCACACTCTAACGTGTCCTGCAAATATATTTTGTATTCCAATAAAAATAATGCAATTTTAATTGTATCATTGTCAGTACTGTGCTCATTAAATATTTTATCCAGAGATGAACTTAGCTCTCCACCCTGAGAGTTTTCCGTTATCTCATTTTTCGAGTAACAACCAAAAAACAAAAAAAAATGGAAAAAGTAAATGTACTAATATTTTTGAGCCCACACGTCATACATGGAAAAATAGAAATTAAAGTTTATGATTTTGGCTTACGAGACGCGTAAAGTATGTTTACAACACTCCTGCAGTTCGTTTACCCGATGAATGAACTCTTGCTAAAAAAAATGTATTTTATTTCTATCAAGAATAAAAGTGCTCAAGTTTTCTTACATTTTTTTTTCGAAGCAGTTTTTTTACCCCAACGTGTTTTGGGGACTGTAATAAAATACTTGAAAATCCTAGAAATAGCTTTGACGATTATGGTCACATAGCCCTACTGGAGGAATCTTTATCAAGACGAAGGGGAATGTAGAATCTCCTGCTAACAATTCAATTCCCTCCTTAATTAACAAAATTTACGTTTTTGGTTACAATCATGTATTAGTTTATAGGGAATTTATAGGTCTTTAAAAAATTGGTTTGCTTTTTAATAACCTAATGGCTTCTGTTCAATTTTAATTATTATTATCATTTTTTTATTTAAAACATTACCGGGCAAATATTCTGAGGTTTTTTTAGAAGGGTCACTTAATAAAGTTTTCCTATTTCACTGAATTACTTAAATATATTTACCAAAGGGAATGCGTAAGCTCACTGTTTGATACTCCCACTAAAGTCTTAACCCGTGCTCTTCATTGGTTATTGAACCAACAATTCTCATTTTTCTTTTTGACGAAAAAGTGACAACAAAAAAATTTATTGGGGGCAAAAGTATATATTTATTCGTACTTTTTTTTAAAGAAATTAAAGTATGTTCAATACTGCCAAAAACGAGATTGATTTTTTGATGGAAAAATTAACACTGGATTCTGAATTCATGGAAAAATGCAATATATCAATAAATTATAATTAGGGTTTCTAATATATCCTGTCCTCTAGGATTATGTTCATCATTCCATCTTAATGGTGAGCATATTATTAGAGTACGAATTCAATGTTAAATCTTCATTTTGGTTTGGAAGCATTTCTCACTAGTATGTTTACTCATTCATGCATGTTGGAATTTATAAGTAAAGGTGTGCTTTTTGCTTGTTCACAGAGGCTTCCGTAAGTTCAGAGGAAAATGGGGAAAGCTTAGAAACATCGGTATCTAGTGAAAGCGTAGAAGAACCAGAGGATGATGAAGATGATTTGACAGCTTCTAGAATCGTTAAACGCTTTGCGGAATGGATATCAAGCATAGGAAGTGATAATGGATCCGATGATAGCCTCTCAGAAAGCCAAGCAGAATCCAAAGTCACAGGAAGTAATGGGGACAACGGTCCTAAAACAGGTAATATAGCTCGAACTAAAGCAGAGGCGAGTGCCCAAGCTTCAACGACTAACCAGAAGGATATCAACAATGATGCAGTAAAAACTCAATCTCGAGCAAATGCAGAAGCCGTTGCTGCAAGCGAAGTGAAACATGTCGACCCACCTGTGGAGTCTACTGCTTCTGGACAAGGTAATAGGCCAGAAAATTCGGGTACCTGTGCTCGTCGAAATGAAAATATAGACTGTTAACGAGTGTATACAGACCTAATTTGGTTACCATATTTGTTTTAATAAAAATGTAATTCTTGACAGAGATTTAATTTTATATAAGCTCTACCTAATAACATTCATGTAAAATAATTATTAAAGTATACTTTTTAATGGTTTCTTTGAAATTTAATTTTATCATTAGATCAATTTGCCAATGATATGGTTAGTTCTTGTTGTGTCTATTGGCCTCAGGATCAAGACGTTGTTTGTATCATGTACTAATAATATTATTAGTAACCGGAATTAATTTCTGAAACTACTTAGTTAATTGTAAATGTACTCACCAATTATACTATTATGCGATATTTAATATATATAGTAAATCGTATAAGAATTTTCGTTATTCCCCAATTATATAATTAACTTGTTTAACCAAGTAAGGCTGGTCAGCATTTCAGTCATATTTGTTTTTACATATAAAAAAGCTTTGGCAAAAGAAATGTCAGTATCTGGAAAGGGAAGATTGACTGGATAATTATATTAGACTGATTTTCTTCTTTCATATTTCAAGCATCAATAAAAGAAAAAAATTGGAAGGTAAGTAAACTTATTATAACAATTTGTGAGGCGTCCTTATACTACTATTATTAAAATTTAATTTCATCTTGTGGATTAATTATAGTTTGGATCGCACTGCTCACACGCTCTGAAATTGTCTGACTTACCTGGTATTCCTAAGAAAAAGTTGTATTATATTCTTACTTCCTCACAAATGACTAAAGTATCTTAATTGAAAAGAGCTTTTAAAAATAAAAGACCGTCACGCAGGGGCTGCGTAAACTGAGTAGATTTCCCTCGTGACGTTTTACAATAGATAAATCTACATACTCGTAATACTGAACACCACCGTGAATATTAGGTGAAAAAAATACAATACAATACACTTTTAGAAATCCAATAACAAAAGACGGGGAAGGTAGTCATCAGAATGTATGTGCATGTATCTCATCTAGAAACGATTTTATGAACACAATATTTGGTATTTTGTTTGAAATGTGACGATTATTTGAAATGGGTAATTCAGAAAGTAGGTGACTTATTCATACCGTGCGATGATAAAGAAGGGTGTTTATTGGATGCTGAAAATTAAAAAAATGCAACTGTAAATAATTTTTGAAAGCGAAAGAATGTATACAACCATATTTATAGGTAATTTAATAAGGAATGAGATTGGTTACGTACAATTTTGTGATCCGACTTATAGTAACGGAGATATCGCCCTCTCTAACTCCCCTCTCCCCCCCGCCAATATCACGATCCCTGGCATTAACGATCTTCATCTTTATTTTGACACATATCATACATATCGAGTTTGGTAACGAGCAAACAAAAAAACAATTGCACCAGCTAGATCGTCAATAGACAAATATTTATGTGTAATATAATATTACTAGTAATTCAATTATTAAAATTAGTTCGGCATCCAATTATACATGATTTCCTATGTTCTGGAGCTCTTGGGAAAAAGAGGATCACTGTAGACCAGGGCTTCTTAAACTATGGGTCGCGACCCCATTTGGGGTCGCGCAGCAAAATTCTGGGGTCGCGAGAGATAAAAATACAATTTATGTTTTATCTTCAGTTACAACTTATTCGTCGATTAGACGAATATGCTTTATCTACAATTACAACTTATTCGTCGATTCGACGAATATGTTTTATCTACAGTTACAACCTATTCGTCAATTTGACGATGCTTCTTTTACAAAGAGAAGGTTATCTTTCCTTTGGAAGGACGAGGCGATTTTCTACTTCCGGATGTATGTAGGGCCTACGTGGTAAGTATTAAATTAAAGTTTAATTTAATACTTACCACGCAACTACTTGAATATATTCGAGAGAATTAAGACGGTCAGAATCCACTTTTATTTTTGAAACTATAATAAATACAATTCTATAATTTTTTGTGCAATTTTTAATTTTAGATTTTTGTATGTTTCAAAAAGAATTCTAAACTTATATATTTTCATATGTATATGTATATTGTTACGTAATAAATAAATCATCAAAAAATATTAATTTATTTTTCTTTTATATTTGTATGGGGTCGTCAAGAAGCTCGCAATCATAAATAACAAAAGGGGAGGGGGTCGTAAATTACAAAAGTTTAAGAAGCCCTGCTGTAGACAGAGCTCACTGAAGATGAGGTTATTCCCTCGAAAGTATAGTAATAAAACCAGTGTAGGTTGGACTTCTCGTGGATACACTAAAATCATAGTATGCTGATGTGATTCATTTAACAAATGTTATTCATTGGCATAACAAAGAAAAAATTTCGGGTTTTAATTTTCTGAGGTCAAAATCACTTAATTTAGTTGCATCCAGACAGTACGTTCTTTTTATACTCTAAAATGTATGATTAAATATAAGATATAAGGGGATGTTGGTGAATTCTTCATAGGGAGTTCATAGTGAAGAAAGTACCTACATTCGTAAATTCATTTACTTCACTTGGTCCTTATGGAAATATTTTCCATAATATAAAAGTACAAAAAGGGTAAGCACATGAAGGAGTAAATATATCATCCTAATAATACCAATCACCATCGCTGTGGGGCACAAAACTAAATAAATAAAATAATATAAATGTACTAGTATATAGGAATAACATAATTTTTTTATTAAAACCATTTTAAATTGTTGTCTTTATTACTAGTCTAATGTTTATTAATTGTCTTTATTACTAGTATTTAATGATTGTTTGTTGTATTTAATTTTTTATTTGTTGGCCCAGTTTTTGTCATTTTTCTGTAATTTTGTTTTCATTTTACATTGTGAAACTTTGAGCCAAATCGCCAAGATGCGGGTGCTCCTTTATAAATAAATACAAAAATAAATAAATAATTATGAGAATTGGAGTCTATCCCCAGAATTCTATTATTCTGACCTCTAAATTGTATCCTGAAGAAGTTGTAGTGCATAATCAATTGCGCGTGAGCAAATGTAAATTCAGGTCATCTACATACAAATATTAGTATGCACTGTTAGGTATTAGGTAGCAGAAGCTGTCTATAGCGATTAAGAAAAGAGTGGTACTTCAAACTCATCCTTACGGCATTCCATTTTCCAGTATATATCTGCTAGAATAATTGTTACTAAATTTTCTATTCAATTCGAAATGTTTAACAAATTTCATAAAAGGTTTAGGATTTGGTACCTTTCTCAGGTTTAGGATTTGGTACGTTAATTGATTGATTCCACAAGTATGGGTATTCACCTTTAGCAGTTAGCATTGTACACATTTAACAGTTTTTCTATGCTATTATTGCATAGATTTTTTATTTGGTATTGTACCGTGGAGTTGAGATGCACACGAACGGGGCGAAATTGATTTGATAATAATTGGAAAGTTGCCACTACCGCATATTTCCTTGCATACCTCCCAAGTAAGTCATATGTAAAGGGACGGGAGGTAGCTGATATGTCTATGTTTGTGTAAGTACCTGGGGCATAAGTGAGTTGGGGTATTAAGCATCCCTGAGTCGTTATTTTCAAAGAAGTTCTCTATTAGTTTTCCTTTCGGGTTTGTGATCCATCTCGCCACATGGTTCCTTGTGCATTGAAGTCTCGATATAGAACGATAGGGGAAGCAGTTGGGTGAGTATGTCAGTCAGTAAGAGTGTGTCAATAGGTTCCTTGAGTGGAAGATAAAGAGAGCAAATGGTTAGACGAAATGGGAAGTAAACTGAAGTAGCAACTGCTTGGAGGGTTCTTAAAAGCCGAATTGGCACACTAAGAAGATTATCTTTACAAGAATCGCAACTCCTCCACAGGTTTGTTCCTCCTAATAAAACGTCTTTTCTATAAATATTATATCCATCCATAGATTAACTGGTTTATCGGGAGATATTTTCTTGAAGGGCAAGAACGCCAAATTTATTACCCTGAAGGAGATAATCCAAATCTGGCAAGTGCCTTTAATCACCATTAATATTCCATTAAAGTACTGACAATGGGTTCATCAGAAAAAAAAGTCCGTCATGCAGGGCTGCGTAAACTAAGCAGATTTTCCATGTGAAGTTTTACAATAGAGAAATCTGCATACTGGTAACACAACACCACCATGATAAAATACAAACGGTAATGAGAAATCTTTCAGTTAATTAAAATAAATTCCCAACTGAAACGGCTTCTGAATTGTAAGAATAATTTATATTTTAATAACTCAAATTTTAGTAGTCAAAGAACTAAAGAAGGGGGGGGGGCGGATGAACAGAACGTATATGCATAAATCTCACAAAGTAACGAAGGTAAGGTAACGTTAGAAGAAGCTTCCACCTGAGCCGAGCAATGACGGAAATGGCCGACCTAATCCGAACTATACCTGAGCACAGACTTCATAAAAAATACAAATATCT
The DNA here is from genome assembly GCA_019009955.1 of Riptortus pedestris. Lineage (NCBI taxonomy): Eukaryota > Metazoa > Arthropoda > Insecta > Hemiptera > Alydidae > Riptortus > Riptortus pedestris. Next base: position 47,449,467 of record CM032228.1, read on the forward strand.
AGGTTAGTATTCAAGATAGAGAAAACATGTGTATACAATATTTATAGTAAATTTAATTTGCAATAAGATAGGTTATAACAATTCTTCGATCCGATGCATAATATCGGAGATGTTTTGAATTTTCGAAAATCTCCCCTCTAAAACCTCTAGTCCGATTTCAGCCATTAACGAACTTGATCTGTCTTTTTACATAAAACGGTTAAATATCGAGTTTCGTAACGATCAAACAAAAATTGCGACCGCTAGAGCGTTAACAGACAAATATATATATATATATATATATATATATATATATATATATATATATATATATATATATACACGACGTAAATGAGGTCCGTATTATAGGGACGAAAATGAGGTCCGTTCAAAATTATATATATATGTATATAAACTGCTCAAAAATGAATAGGGATATTGGCTGTTTTGTGGTATGTATGGGGCCTAGCATTTTTTTTTTTTTTTTAATTATAAATATCATCAATATTTATTAGAAATTATTGTATTTTTCACCCACAAAAAAGGAGTTTAATTAAGGAATTTGGAAAAATTGTAAAATAATAGATTTCAGTTTTTGGTTCTTCAATGTTTTTTATTCAACAAAAAAGTTTTAAGAAACAACTAATAATGGGTATAATGACCTCTATTAGCCAAAACCTCTGTGCATCTATTGGGCATACTCTCAATAAGGTTGTCGCTTACTTCATTTGGAATTTCAATCCATAGCTGCTGCAATGCTGCACTCAGTTGTTGGAGGTTATTTGGCTGTGGGTGGTGATCAAAAAGCCTTCTCTGCAACGCATCCCACATTTGCTCAATGGGATTGAGGTCTGGAGACAATGGGGCAAGAGGCAGATGGGAAATTCCCAGGTTTTCCAATGTTTGAATGACAACTCTTCCTCTATGAGGACGGGCATTGTCGTCTAGAAATCGAAAATCCCGGCCAATGAGATCCCTGGTTTGAGGGACATATTCCGCAATAATTTCTTCCACATATCGCACTGCGGAGAGGTTTCCATCAACGATATGGAGAGAAGTTCGGCCCCCAGTGTAAATGCCAGCCCACGCCATAACACCACCTCCTCCAAACTGCACCGAAGGGACCGTGAATTGGGGCATTGTACGCATTCCCACTTCTCTGTACATCCTATGGCGTCGACTGTCACTATAAAGGCAAAAACGCGACTCATCTGTGAACATTACAGCATTCCAATTGGTTCCCTCTTCTAGGCGCTCGCTGCACCATGTTCTTCTGAGTTGCCGGTGTTGGGCTGTTGCTGCAGGTCGTCTCAAAGGGGCATAGGATCTAAGGCCAACTTCCCGCAAACGATTCCTAATCGTTTGCGTTGATATAGGCCTTGCCAATACACCCTGCAAAGTATTAAGGGTCTGGCGGGCACTGTGGAAAGGGTTCCGTCTGGTAGCAATGACAATATGTCGGTCCTCCCTTTGCGTTGTAATGCACTGCGATCCACTACCAGGCCTCCTATTAGCACTCCCAGTCTCTCGGAATCGGGCTAAAGCCCGGGAGACAACACTTTGGGAAACCCCAACTGCCTCAGCAATATCCACTTGCCGGTAAACTTGGTTGCTCATTCTGACAACAATGTCGCGAACTTCTGGCTTAAGGTGATGTCTTTCCATGTTTAAAGAGAATACAACTGGATTAAAACCGAGAAAATTCAAGAAAAGGTATTTGTTTACAAAATGAGTAATCCCCATGTTGACTATTGTTGAGTAAATCCGTTATTAAAAATGAGGATTAACGTTTGTATGATTTTGGTTTGTATTTTTTCTCTAGATATATTCCAACTAACAATAACATATCGGTTGATGTAATTAAAATTAATAGGAGAAGAAAAAATAACCAATATCCCTATTCATTTTTGAGCAGTTTATATATATATATATATATATATATATATATATATATATATATATATAATTTTTAACGGACCTCATTTTCGTCATCCCCTGTGTAGGATCGATGAACATTTGAAGAAATTTTCCGAAAATCGCGTCATGAGTACGACCTCAATAGCTGATTTCCCTGAAGGGAAATTTCCTAAAATATATGCAAAAATGAGAAATAAATACGTAAATATGTTAACCTACTTATACCTTTATCATAAAGATTAAGTAGATTTCTTTCTAGGTGTTTTTCTAGGTTTATGAAGCACTTTGTCTCTCTGTTTTGATGTACTGTGTCCTTTTCAGTTATTGACTTGTTATTTTGGGGTTGCTTCGGAGCATAAGGGGTAAAATCATTCCGGATATCCCTGATATCATTTTTTCGGTCGGTTGGTTATGATCTTTGAGTAGAGGGTAGTTTCTTTTGGATTTATGCTTTCAACTCTTTTATGAAGTGACACTTTACTATTGAGAATTGTGTTTTCCATAGCTGATAAAAGAGTTTCGATTTTCTCAAAGGGATGTAGAAACTTGGAGATGGAATTTTCTTCACTCTGGTATTCGTTTGATTTATTGGAAGTGGATTGGCCACGGTCCAAATATATCATCATAGTATATAGAGTGATGATATGAGTCATCACTTCATAGTATATAGAGCCCAATTTATGTTAAAATCTTTCAATTGAAGCACCTAATGTCATGATTTGGTTTTGTTCTCTAAAGAATGATGATATATTTTCATTGCACTCGAAGACGGGGGAGAAAACAAACTCTTCATCGCCTCGATATAGGATAACTGCTCTAGTACCATTTTAGCAGATTTCCCTTAAGGGAAATCAGCTATTGAGGTGGTACTCATGACGCGATTTTTGAAAAACTTCCTCAAATGTCCATCGATCCTACCCAGGAGATGACGAAAATGAGTTCCGTTCAAAATTATATATATATATATATATATATATATATATATATATATATATATATATATATGTCAGTTAACGCTCTAGCGGTCGCAATTTTTGTTTGATCGTTACCAAACTTCATATTTAAGCGTTTTATGTAAAAAGAAAGATCAAGTTCGTTAATGGCTGAAATCCGACCGGTGGGAGGGGGGGGGGTTAGAAGGAGGGATTTTTGAAAATTCAAAATATCTCCGTTATTTTGCGTCGGATCGGAAAATTAAATATAATCAATCTTAGAGCAAATTAAATAAACTATTAATATTGTTCAATACGTTTATTCTGTATCTTGAATATTAACCGAGATATTTGCATTTGTATTGTGTGTGTGGTTGGCAGGAGTCGGGTATGTTCGGAGCTATCCGCCGAGAGCAGTGTGGGCGTTTCCCTAACTATTCGTCCCTCGTGAATAGGTCTAGAGATACTTCCCTACTACTGTTATTATTAGGCAGATTTCTCTATTGTAAAACTTCACATGGGAAATCCGCTTAGTTTACGCAGCCCCTGCGTGACTGACTTTTATTTTGTTAAGAATAGTACATTCATGTTGGTAAGCCGGCCAATGTCGACTCCATGAAGGGTGTTCTCTTCAACAGGCTACATTTAGGTGTATCACAGGGTCCTTCGTGACTAACTCTTTTACAGTTGTTGCATACAGTAGGATTCTTACAACTGCGTGTCAGATGCCAAAGGCTGTAGCACCGAAAGCAAGGAATGGCCTTTGAATTCATGGTGAAACATTTAGTCGAAGATAACCTACTTATCAGTTTCTCTGTCAGGTTCGGACAATCAGATGTCGCAATAAATATGATCCGTTCATTTTCATCAGTATTCTACGTTTTTGTAACACTTTTTCATCATTTAATTCTTCAAGAATTGAGGCATCAGACAAATCTTCAATATAAGAATAACCCACATGTCTTATGAGGCCATGAAGAGGACATTGTAATCAAAGAACTTACATTCTTTCTTAATTTGTTCTCCTTTAAAGACCTGATTAAGAGTTCAGTGTCATTTTTCAATTTAGAAGGGACTTAGTTTTTAAGAGATTTTCCTTCCTTTGATTTTTCAACAATCAATATCACCATTGTATTTTTGTGAAGTTAATGGCAACGTAAAACACCCCACACTCCAAATATTGTATTTGAAAAGTATTATAACATGGTTAACTATAATCCTAATGTTACAAATTGTACTCTCCCGAAAACTAAAATAACTTACTTTCATAAGAAGAGAGGAATAGAAGAAATATTCAAATTTTTAAAAATAAAGTTTATTGGGTGAATTCAACATTGCTCTTGTTTCTTATTTTCTATACATGTTTTAGATTTCTGGAGACAGAAAAAGTCATGTTTCGGTAGATTTAAGGATTATACTGAACTGTTAACAGAGGCAACAGCATTTACATTTCCGGAATCCGAACCTCCGCCTTGGTGGGAGACTTGAGCAGTGGCAGCGGTTTCCGAGTTTTGTTGTCCAACTCCAGCAGCAGCATGAACGTTGGTGGCAGATTGCTGGTTACCGGAAGCCTTGTTGGCTGCTTCGGCTTCTGCTTTGGCAGCTGCTTCAGCCTCTGCTTCACTTCCGGCCTGGGACTTTCCTTTGTTTTCTACATTGACACCTGCGGCAGCTTCAACGTTAGATTTTCCAGCTTCTTTTTCAGCTTCTGCTTTGGCAGCTGCAGCGGCTTCAGCCTCTGCTTCACTTCCGGCCTGGGATTTGTCTTTGTTTTCTACATTGACACCTGCGGCAGCTTCAACATTAGATTTTTCTGTTTCTTTTTCAGCTTCTGCTTTGGCAGCTGCAGCGGCTTCAGCCTCTGCTTCAATTCCGGCCTGTGACTTTCTTTTGTTTTCTACATTGACACCTGCGGCAGCTTCAACGTTAGATTTTCCGGCTTCTTTTTCAGCTCCTGCTTTGGCAGCTGCAGCGGCTTCAGCCTCTGCTTCACTTCCGGCCTGGGATTTGTCTTTGTTTTCTACGTTGACACCTGCGGCAGCTTCAACGTTAGATTTTCCAGCTTCTTTCTCAGCTCCTGCTTTGGCAGCTGCAGCGGCTTCAGCCTCTGCTTCACTTCCGGCTTCGGATTTGTCTTTGGTGTCTACATTGACCCCAGCTGCGGCTTCACTTTTCCTTGATTTACTACCTTTGTTCTGGCTGGCTGCTTTGCTTTCTGCCAATGCCTTTGCTTCTGCGTCACTGCTTGGATGTTGGCCATTTCCTTCTACCTGAGATGTAGCAGCTGCTTGAATGTTTGCTTTCCCAGCTGAGTTTTCATTTTTTATCTTTGTAGCAGCAGAAGCTTCAATGTTTGCATCACCATGGTTTTGAGTTGAAACGCCGGCTTGAGCTCCTATTTGGTTTCCATCATGTGGTTTACCGTAGCCTGAAACGAAGGATAATATGTTTGAGATACTTATTGATATTATTTTTAAGTTTTACCTAAAGAAAGTTTGGGAAATTATTTAAATATTAAAAAGTACTACCAAAATGTATTATTTTATTAGGATTAGGGGGGAGGGCTCAGGTTAGCGATGTGAGTTAATGCGTTGACCTTAATCTCACATGGTAAACCTAGAGTGGCGAGTTCGATTCTTGCCATGGCAAAGGAAATTATTTAGTGAAGAAATTCCTTAAATAACATCCTGAGTCCCACCCTAGCCAGAAAAAGGTGGTCACCTGTAGATAACCCGTCCCATTTAGCCTGAGTTGCAAAAAGTGGACGTTAATAAATATTAGGATTAGTCAGTGATATTTGCAATTTGGTCTTTATTAAATTATTATTACTATTTATTAACTTCCATTTTTTGCTAATGTGGCTAATTGGGACGGGTTATCTACAGGTTACCATGCTTTTATAACCACTTTGTGACGAAGGATTTTATTTGACGAGTCGTCACTAAATAAATGCGTATTGCCCAGGTGGGAATCAAACTCGACACTCAAAAAATGAAATTATTAAATGAAAAAAAATGAATAAGATATAACATATTGAATTACCACCCTTTTCTAGCCAGGGTGGGACTAAAGATTACATTTAATTGAGTTATCACTAAATAAATTCATATTACCAAGGCGGGAATCGAACTAAATATTATATAATCGACCAAAAGGATTAAATTATGTTCTGCAGTGCCTTAGCAAATATCAGTTAGGATTGTAAATTTCACGAGACGAAAATAGAATTACTTTGGACTATCATTTAGTTGCATAAATAATAATGGTTCCTATGGCATTTCGGCGTTCCATGACGAAAATAAAAATTTACTTTTAAACTATGTTACTGGGACACTAATTTCTCTTATACAGTACCTTTGTATGGAGGGATCAGTCCGCATTTTGGACAAGAACAGTAATATAAATGATTTATTCTAAATTAAATTTATTTAAGTTATATAAATTGTATTATTTATTTAATAAGTGCTGGATGGAACAGCTCGTTAGTTTATTTTTTTTTTTGGTCATAGTTCGCCTCCACACTTCTACTCATCAGGCATTGTAATAATCTTATTTATTACTAAACAACCCTTTCGGAGCTTATTAAATTGGATTCCTCACTTTGGAATTTTACTAAGAGAGAAACATAGAATAGGAGATGAGATGCTGTAACTCGCTGACTTCAATTACTTGTCATTTGAGAGACTGAGCAACATTTTGACATGTGTACATTGTGACATTATCCGTATTACGGAGTAGAATAGGGACAAGTCCCGATGCATAGTTAAAGGATTATCTAGTGATATACGTTTCTGATAAAGGTCTGGTCAAATACTGCATTTAATTTAAATATAGGATACATACCCTATAGAAGAATAATAACAAAAATTCGTAATGTTTTTGATTTAATTTTGAAATATATTAGCAATTTCCTTACCACAATGAGGTCCAAACGCCCTGGAGTAAGCAGATTGGACGAGGCAGACAACAAGAGCTAGTAAGATCACCTTCATGTTGCTGGTGGAATGAATTGCTGTCACAAGCAACATCCTTTTATACAAGCTTCGTGATGTCACAATGTTTGATGAATAAATAAAAGGATCGATCTTTTAGATCTATATTCCCAAAGGACAAACAAGAATTAATACTCAGGAATATTCCCAGACTTTTCTTTAATATCGTGTATTTTAATTTTTTTATTTCGGTTTTATAAAAGATAGATTACATTTAAATTAATAATGAAAAAATGGTTTTCCAGTGACTTAAAAAACACTTTTTATTTATCTATGCCGATACAGCTGATACAGAAAAAAAAGTCGGCATAAACTAATCACATTTTCCACGAGCTGGTCTAACATTTGTGATATCATCTCACCTCATATTCTCTATTTCTACGTAAAACAAATGCGATGTTTTGATTTTTTAAATTCCACCCCCTCCCACTGGTTTTTACAGGTTTCCTCTAATGTCCATCAATCCAACCTAGGAGATGACAAAATGAGTTCTGCATACAATTATATACATATGAATGTGTGTATGTATGTGTGTGTGTGTGTGTGTGTGTGTGTGTGTGTGTGTGTATACATACATCGGTGGAAATTTGAGGAAATTTATCAAAAATCCGAGAGGAGTAACAAGAAATGCGAAACATATAATAACACAATAAAATAGTAAATTAGCACCAACAATACAATATTGAACAAAAAAAACATCAACAAGGAAAACAATTACAATTAATAGATAATAAAAGGGTACCCAAAGAAATAAAAATAACAGATAAAATTATGTGGTAATATATTTTTTAAATATTTTATAAGTTTAGGAATTTAAAAAACGTCCGTTAGGCAGGTCCTGCGTAAACTAAGCAGATTCCCTACACTCTGGAATATGTCGATCCCACTATCTATTCTCTATTTCTCCTACAGTAAGAAGCCAATGTAAACAGGCATTCCAATGTGAGTCGGATGTGGACGGAGATCTACAAAAGGCTGATACCAAAACTATACAAATAACTACTAATATTCAAGGCAAAGAAAACGTGTATAAAACAATAGTTGTAGAACAAAAATATTCTAACAACATTGGTTATATACAATTTTGTTATACCTCACACAGTAACTGAAGTAACAAAATACGAGTAGTAAATGAAATATTAGGCCTATTAGTTTCAGGCCACCTTTACAACCCACTCCTGATTGTACCAAAGAAAGGCGGATCCATAGTTAGGGTTGATACTAACTAGATAGTGAGTTTTGTGGAGTTACGTATAGTCAATTGTGCCTTTTGAATTGTTGTCCACTTCTATAGTATTCAGTATTCGTTTATTTTCGTTATACGACCGATGTGCAAATAAAAAAATGTTACTCTAAATATCGAAACAAAATGTTTTGTTATGTGCGCGTTTGCCGAAAAACGAATAGGAAACGAAATTTAGCAATTTTTCGATTAACTAACTAACGAGCGGACACCAAAGGCAAAATTGTTGATATCGTTCCAATTCCATGTGAAACAAAAATGTGTACTTAATTTTGAGAAATAAATAAATGTACAGGTAAAGGTTAAAATAACTGTTTATTTGAATATTGACAATACACAATTCCAATACAATATATCAAAATTACACATAATTAAAGTTAATAATTAACAAACACAAGGGGTACCCTAACCTCTGGAATGCCCTCCATAACTGAGCAAATTAGGGCTCAATGCCCAGCTACGCTCCAGGGATATGAAGTTAAAATCTTATCTACTAAAAGCACAAAAATAAAAACCCTAGTTACAAGCAAAAATAATCTTAACCTTACTGACACAATATTATATAAAACAAAAAAAAATAATAACGCCATTCCCGGTATAGCAGCAAATGGAAGCCCTGGACACTCTGGAGAATCACATCCTGCAGGGTCCTTATATAGAAGCTCCACAACCACAAGGCCGCCTTGTCTGCCGCTCCCACACAGTCCTTATCTTCTAGAATGTTCGCAGCACTCCTATTGTCATCCAGGCAAGTGCACTATGGGATACTCCGAGCTTGGCTAATTCCTGTGCAGACCTTCTAATCCCTTCCAGAAGGGAGTAACGCGGAGTACGCAGACCTTACTTATAGGAACTCCAGTCAGCTCAGCAGCAGCTCCAAGTATCCATGGCCAAACGTACTTCTGGAACTATATCTATCTATCTATCTATATATATATATATATATATATATATATATATATATATATATATATATATTTGTCTGTTAACGCTCTAGCGGTCGCAATTTTTGTTTGATCGTTACCAAACTCGATATTTAGTCGTTTTATGCAAAAAGACAGATCAAGTTCGTTAATGGCTGAAATCGGACCAGTGGGAAGGGGGGGGGGTTAAAGGGGGGGATCTTCGTAAATTCAAAATATCTCCGTTACCATACGTTGGATCAAAAGATTGTATAGAATCAATATTATTGTAAATTAAATTTACTATACATATTGTTCTATACATTTATTGTCTATCTTGAATGTTAACCGAGATATTTTCATTTTTATTAAATTAGGACCGGTAACGGAAGACTGAATTTCCCGCCAAAAGCTAGTTCGGCCCTTTGCCGTCACTGTTCGGCTCTCGTATGGAGATTTCTCTATTGTATAACTTCACGTGGGAAATCTGCTTAGTTTACGCAGCCCCTGCGTGACGAACTTTTCTAACTTGAGTTATTCAAAATATTATACCATCAAAAAGCCAATTCTCTTTTCTGGAAATATAACTCCGACAAATGCTACAAAAGCCATGACTTAATGAAAATACGATTAACCCGAAAAGTCCCGTACTTAGAACTAACATATAAGTCCATAAATATGACATAATTTGCCATAATATGCCATTATTTAATCTAAATTTAATGAGGCTGAAATTGGACCAAGGGGGGGGGGGTTAGAGGGAGAGAAATTTGAAAATTCAAAATATCTCGGTTATTATGAGTCGGATTGAAATATTGTACATAACCAATCTTTTTGAAACTGTAATGTTCTATAAATGTTGTCATATGCATTTATTCTGCAACTTAAATATTAACTGATATCTAGCATTTTTTTAGTTTTCAGTCTGCAGTAAACCCTCACTCTTACTCATGTCACATAAATAATACTCTAATATATTATAATACACTTTATTTAAAAATTAAATACTAAATATTGTTCTCATTTCACTATTACTTTTTTTAGATAAATGCAAATACGTGGGAAATCTGCTTAGTTAACGCAGCATCTGACGGACTTTATTTTTTCACTCCCACTCGGGTGGGTACGTCACTACAAAATGTTGGTAAAGGTTATATTCTACGTGAAATTCTAACTCACACATCGAGTTTTGTTTAGTAATTTCTATTCATTCGTTTGCGCCCAATAAAATTGACGATTCCTACTGTTTTAGTGCTTATCTTGCTTATACCAATTTATAGGGCAAAAGTGTGTATGGGAAAAGTTGCTATTAATAAGACATTTAACAACTTTTGTTTGGCATGTATTTGAAAAAAACAAAACAAAAAAAAAAGATCAATGCAGAAAAACCCCAGTCAATTGTTTTGAACGAGTTACATAATACAATAGATAAAAGGTCCTCAGCTATGAAGTAGGAAGAAACCTCTTGTGGGATATATTTACTAGCAGAGTTTATAGATGTATTAAACAACACAGTGCTCAACAGTTGACCTTGAGGCACTCCATTTTCATGGAGAAAAGCTTCTGGCAAAAGAACTTCTATTCTCACTTGAAAGATTCTCTTGATCAAATAATTTTCCAGAAACCTGATTACGTTTCCATAAACCATATTCAACTGAGAAATAAGGAGTCTAGGCCATTGGTCTAGGACTCATTGGTTTTCCCTATATCGATGGATACGTCAAATAGTCAAGAAAATTAGAATTTCAGATTCCATTCAAGCGATATGGTTCCATTTTCGAGTGGCCAAGTCGAGAGACTTCTGAAAATTTCCTGTCTAAAAACCATAAAAGCTTCATTTGATCATGTTTTGTGCTATTTTGGTAAAGACTTTGTCAGAGAAATCGGCCGATTATTAAAACCAAGTGTTTTGTCTTTTCCGGTTTTAAGAATGGATTAATTGCTGTCTCATTCCTGGAGTGAGAATGAGATCCATTTCGAAATAATTAACCAAGAAGAATTTCTTTTTTGTGGTAAATTTTGAGGCTTTTCACAGGTAATTTCGTTTGGACCTGGAGATCTCATACCTATTACTAAATCAGAATGAATAAGTTTCCTCTCTTGTAAAATAAATAAATCATTTATTGGGTGTTGCACATTTTTAATTAGAGTGCTTGTAAGTTTACAAGTAGTTTTCTAAGTTAAAAATGTTTCGGTAATGTTACTATTCTTTGATATCTTACAAAATGTCCACCAAGTATAATATACATATAAGCTATTATGAAGTTATTTTTCCTAGACCTGATATGGGAGAATGATATTTCCTATGAATAATTTGATTAACTTTTGGCCAAACATCCTACGTATATGGTTTTCATTCAAGAAAAGAAACACATTTATTCAGCTTTTCATGCTGCTATTCATGCTTCCGCTTATTTTGTTTTAAAATTTTTGAGACGTTCATAAGTTGGGTTCTGCCGTTATAATTAGTTAATAAACACTCAAGTTGTAGTCAACAGCTCATCTTGGGCATTAGCTAATACGCGCATTTGTTGTAGTGTAAACGTTTAACTGTATACGAAAAAGGCTAGTAACCTTAAAACCAGTCCAACTAAGTAAACGTTGTTCAAGCAAAGCCACTGATCTTCCAATTAGACAATATAAAGCAACATCTAGTTTACAGATAAAACATTGTCGTTCTCTACGACTGACCCAGCGGTTTTCATTTATATTTTAATATTATTATTTTTTTTCTTTTAAGCCACATATATAATTAATTCCATTTAGTCTAAATACAGTTCGCTAAAGATTTGCATATAAAATATAAGGAAAGTTTTAGCAAATAAGTCACTAATACCAATAATAAAAAAGTGGTAACTTCAACATAGCTGCAAAATCCAAAGAGCTAATTAGCAAAATCAGTTGTCCAAATGTTCTCAAATTGAAGTTAAATTTTAAAATTAAATTTAAGTAGGAAGAAGGTATAATGAGGAGTCTCAAATTGCCTGTATAATTATTTATTTAACAAAATAAATAAATCATTGTATTGGAAACTTTAATCTGCAATTATAAACACTGATTAATGAAAAAACCATTTACCATAATGTCGATCCTTGTAATGTATATTATTAATTTTGATGGCTGACTGTTGCTGCAGCATTCACGTTACTATTAGATCCGCCCCCGACATGACTTACTGAAGCAGAGATATTATTTGAGCGTGATCGAAGTCCCCCTTGTTGAGAAACCTGGGCAGAAGCAGTAGTTCCACTTCTTGGTTTTGCAGGATTGGAACCAGACCTTAGACTGGAGTGGCTAACAGCAGCTGACACGTTTGTAGCAGCTGGCTTTTTACCTGAACCTTCCTGAGAAACATTAACAGCGGCGGTTGATTTACTTGATTGTTTTTTGTGTTCCGCGTTTTCTTGCGCCTTGGCGGCAGCTGCAGCCTCGGCTTCGGCTTCAGCCTTTGCTTTGTTTTCTACTTTGGCACCAGCAGCAGCTCCAGTATCTGCTTTGGCAGCAGCGGCAGCAGCAGCTTCGGCTTCAGATTCAGCCTTTGATTTGTTTTCTACTTTGACACCAGCAGCAGCTCCAGCATCTGCTTTGGCTGCAGCGGCAGCAGCAGCTTCGGCTTCACTAGCGGCTTGAGCATTTCCTTTGTTTTCTACTTGGACACCAGCAGCTGCAGCTCCACTGCTTGATTTAGCAGCACCTTTCTCAGCATCTGCTTTGGCTGCAGCGGCAGCAGCAGCTTCGGCTTCGGCTTCACTAGTGGCTTGAGCATTTCCTTTGTTTTCTACTTGGACACCAGCAGCAGCTCCACTGCTTGATTTAGCATCAACATTCTCAGCATCTCCTTTGGCAGCAGCGGCAGCGGCAACAGCAGCCTCGGCGTTTGCTTCATTACCGGCTTGATCCTTTTCTTTGTTTTCAACAATAACGCCAGCAGCAGCTTCACTGTTTGACTTTCCAGAACGTTTTTCAGCAGCTTGTTGACTTCCAGTAGCTGCGGCTGCGGCGGCTTCTGCTTCAGCTTTCGCAGCAGCATCAGCTTCATTTCCAGATTGTGCATTTTCCTTATTCTCTACTTGAGCTGCGGCAGCTGCAGCAGCTTTTGCAACAGCGTCATTTTTAGTTTGAGTGTCTACACTACCAACAACTGCAGCATCATTGTTTGATTTTCCATCACGTTTTTCAGCACCTGCTTTGGCAGCTGCATCAGCTTCTGCTTGGGCTTTAGCAGCAGCATCTGCTTCTGCTTGGGATTTAGTGGCTGCAGCGGATTCTGCGTGGGCTTTGGCGTTTGCATCGGCTTCTGCTTGGGCTTTACCAGCTGCAGCGGCTTCTCCTTCACCTTTGTTTGCTGCTTCTGCGTCTGCATGGGCTTTAGCGGCAGCAGCTGCTTCTGCTTGGGCTTTGGCGTTTGCATCGGCTTCTGCTTGGGCTTTGGCGTTTGCATCGGCTTCTGCTTGGGCTTTAGCAGCTGCAGCGGCTTCTCCTTCATCTTTGTTTGCTGCTTCTGCGTCTGCTTGGGCTTTAGCGGCAGCAGCTGCTTCTGCTTGGGCTTTGGCGTTTGCATCGGCTTCTGCTTGGGCTTTGGCGTTTGCATCGGCTTCTGCTTGGGCTTTGGCGTTTGTATCGGCTTCTGCTTGGGCTTTAGCAGCTGCTGCGGCCTCTGCTTCAGCTTTGGCTGCTGCTTCTGTTTCTGCTTGGGCTTTAGCGGCTGCTGTGGCTTCTGCTTGGGCTTTGGCGGCGGCAGAGGCTTGCGCGTCTACTTCATTTTCTGCTAGTGCCTTTTCTTTGTTTTGTACGTTAACGACAGCTGCTGCTTGAGTGTTTGCTTTTGTGTTGCCTGAGGACTGTTGTGTAGAGATTCCAGCTTGAGCAGTTACCTGATTCGATAGGTCACCTGAAACAAAATACCGTTAATCTGAGAATCAGGTTACTACTGAACAATGAACAGTGGGTTTTAACTATTGAGATATCCTTCTACTCGTATTCATGCCACTCCATATTTGATGTGGTTTTATCATAGAATCGAATTTGCATAGAGAGTCGAAAACATTTACTGAACATAAGTAACATGTTATAAGTACGTTATTAAGCTGGAAAATTACTATTTCCGTTTGAGTGGCAGGTTAAATTCCTGCATAGAAAAGAAGGGAAATTTTTTGAAAACGTGAACCGCCCACACTGCGAACAAGGTTATTCATTTTTTATAATACTTGGCTCCGTTGCTGTATCGATTTAAAGGTGGGGACAAAACGAATAAGCAGAATAAAATTAAATTAAAATCACAAAAGAATATAATGATCAAATATGAAAAACGGGACTCAAAACATCAATAGATATATGAAACACGAACAAAATAAAGGGTTGATTAAATAAATTATAAAAGAATTTAGATAATAGAACTATTGAGGATACTCACTTTACAAAATTACAACCAATTGCTTCAAATCTTAATAGATGCCCGAGTGGAAGTACGATGTAAAAGTAAATATAGTGCTTCATATATATTTAAACGTCGGTTATATATAATTAATTATTGGTCATATAAGAGCGCTTATTTCCAGCCCTTAATTTATGTATTTTATACAAAGACAACTCTAAATAGGGAATACACCCCTCCTTTCATTAGAGATTTGGTGACTTTGGCATTTTGAATTTCGATTATAAATTTAACAGGGTAATATTTTAAATGGTGAATTAATGTTTATGTTAACTAATTATCAATTCCCTAAATTTTAGGATGCTTTTTCAGCACTTGGCAGACATTCTTGAAAATTATTTTTGAGCTGAGCAATAAAATTGTCCTCCCAAATGTGTTCTCAAAATGATTTTACTGATCTCTTATATCATTTAGTTTAAACAGAATTTTGCAATCATATGAAATTAATGTTTCCTTCGTTCAGTACTACTGGTAGTATAGGACCATAAAGAAGGCGTTAATAAATAACCTAAACATTTTTCGTCCGTTTTTTTTTTATTTGTGTGACGACTGCTCAATTGTCTCTGTACACCATTCCAAAATTCAATGCACGATATTAGTGGTTAGAAAGGAAGAGTATTTATTAACTGATTATTGCTTGGCATAATTGGATGATTAACTATCAGAATAACAAGCAAAACTTGAGAAGAACCAGACGTGATTGATACAAGAATATATCGATAGCTAAACACTGTACAAGTCTAAATTGTCTGATTTAAAGCAGGTTATCCCTACTATGTGTAAAAACCTGTATGTTCATGATCGGAAGTAAGGATTTCTTATGAATACCAGAAATACAGAGGGAGACACATAATAATCACCAACATTTCCGTTAAAAGCTGTGAGTATTTTAATTTCGTCCTTCATTAACAACTGTACTTTGTTTTTATATTTATTAAGTTGGCAGACCTATTTGGTCTGAATATGACAACAAACGAACCTGTTCACCTATATTTAGTGACCTAAGACACGAATATCCCCAAGATTATTCCTCATCCCGGGCTACGTTGACACAAACTTACACAATCAAATAATATAAAAATGCAAAGTAGTTTAACCCCACTTCAAAATACTTACCCCCAAGAGCTCGAGGTTGAGCTGAATGTGCCAAGAGGAAGACTAGAGAAAGCACGATCACCTTCATGTTGGTGGATAAGTGAGGATCAGTGGGCACAGACCCTTCTTATACTCCTGCAATGACATCAACGTTTGAAAGGAAGTCATAGCACCTGACGGTTTGCTGTGTTAGAGGAACAAATAAGAAAGTGCAGTCTAGTCCCTTTCTCAAATAAGGAAAAATGTGTTTCGTGAATACTCCAGAGAATATCAATTTTCAAAAAAATAGCTTCGATTTTATCACTTTTGCAGCTAATGAAAATTGTAGAATTTAAGTTAAGAAAATTTTTTTTTGATTACATGACGAAACTAGTATCTGCGAAATGTGTCAGATGTTTACAAGGCACAAATTATTACCATTTTTCCAACGTGTGATCGCCTTCTGGTTCTTACATGGGCGACCATTATTATGGATGAGAACCAAACTGTTTCTGTTAGATCCGGTTATTGGTTTTTATTCTTATTCATTTATTTTGAACGGAGTTAATTCTTAGGTAGGCTTCGCAAATATTGCAACCACTTTAGGATGGAGTTTCCCCATCAATATTTTTCTTTATATATATATATGTAGGTATGTATGTATAATAATTTAGAAAATAATTGGTCATGGCTAACACCACTATTTTTATGCCAACTTTTCGAAGTTCATATAAGAACGTTAATATACATCTTGAATCTGCATATGCCTCTAAATGCTCTATTATTGGCAAAGGGTTCTCAAGTTTGGTGATATCTTTCAGGCGAATCAGCCCAAGACTATGTGTTTTATGAATTAAAGGATAACACCACAAGTACTCTATCATTTGTACTCATGCACGTACAGAAGTCTCAGTTGAAGAAGAACATGCATTCAACGAGACACTAGAAAATTGCTTGTATGAATGTCCTAAGATTGTCGTTGGGGACTATAAGGCTTAGATTGGGAGGGAGGCTACATGCCGATCAATCATTTGAAGCAGTGGCATGCACCAATCATAGAATGATAATGGTAAGAGATTGATAAATTTGGCTGTATCTAAAGTACTCACAGTAGGGAAACGTGTAGTAAAGTTATTATAAACTACATCTTGGTTATTTTTGGTTACTCTTTGGGTGGATTTTGGCATGGTTATTTGAAGTGAATGAAAGTATTATTATTATTGTTTAATCCTGCTATATTATCTCATATTTGTTATATATGTTTGTCGTGGTTTTTAAGGTATCTAATTTGAGTAGACGCATTTGACTGCCAGTATATAGAAGAATGTATGTAAGTCTTTTACAGCATGACCAACTCCTTTACATACTTCAACGCAAGTAAAACTCCAAGAATTTCTTTATGATTATTAGAACAATGGTTTCCTACTTCAAATTGTTTACATTTTACAATTTCGTCGTTTTCATTTCCTTCAAAAATATTAAAAGTACCATCCATTTCATGTCTATCCTTAATATCGCCATTGTAAATTGTACATTGGTAGGTATGATTTGTATTTCCTACAATAGTTATAATATCCAGTGGGTGTCCAGTTCGTGTAAGGAACGGGAAACTCTACTCTTTCTGTTTTTATTTTGCTAGTATTTTTATGCAGTTTCAGCATATTGTTATATTTGTCAGAGTATTCATCAGCTATTACACTAATAGGGGACAAATAGCATATAACACAGCTTCATATAAAATAGTGTAATACATGTACATGTGTCTACATTTACTGCTCCAGATTACAATAAATAACTTATTATTAAGTTAGTTTGTAAATATTCTACATGATTATTAAACCATAATTTATTATCGATTATTAATCCTAAGTACTTTTATGTTAGGACAGAATGTATTTTATAATTTTTAAGAATAATATTGATGTCAAGAGTATTTCAGCTCATTTGTGTAAAAATTTTAGAAGATTTCTCTTAGAGGGAATCACCTATTGGGGTTGTACTCATGACGTGATTTTTGAAAAGTTTCTTCGGCTGTCCATCGACTTTATGTAGTAGACAACGAAAATGAGGACCGTTAAATATTATATATATATATATATATATATATATATATATATATATATATATATATATTCCTCATGCCAATGACTTCAGATGTGGGGCATAGATGAATAAATTCCATCTGTTAAATTTGGAATGTACGGAGGAGGTGGTAAATATCAATAAAGATGGTCACAACTCTTGCTTTAAACCTCTATAACCTCATCTTCACATTATTAAGATAGATATTGTAATTTTCTTTTTAGCACTACGCAAAAAACTGTGTACGACTGAACGACGACCATGATCAACCAATCCGATCAGTAGAGCGATTATTAAAAATAATAGGGATATTCATGGAACTATGTTAAATGCTGTTTAAGGATGACAGATGGACGCCTAATCTTTAAACCTCTGTCTTAGTAGAATTCAGCAAATAACAAACCCACGTGAAGAGGATTTATACCTATGGGGGTCACATCGTTACTTGAGCTTATATATATATATATATATATATATATATATATATCTTTGTTGTCATTTGGCGGACATTGGTTAAGTTAACCTTTTTAATATACTTTACTTTCCTTAAATTGTTGACTTTTATTAAAATTTTAGGTAGTGTTAAAATCGTGTTCACTCCTAGGTTAGAAATGCCAAACTGAACCCACACGAGTGAAAGACTTAACATGTACATACATACAAGAGAGGTTAGGGAACCCAAAAATTAAAAATATTCTGAAACTTTGATTGTAAATTAGTAGTACTGCAAGAAGAGTAGTTCATCCGTAACACAAAACTATTTTTTGTTAGTACGGAACTAGGATTTGAAGGGGTAAAATCACCTCTTGAGAAAAATTGTTTATTTTTTTTATTTTTTATTTATTTTTTTTTTCTGAGTATAATATTATAAAAACGGTAACATAAATAAAAAAAATCAAAATATAGCTTTATGATTTTTAATTTGCCTTAAAACTGCAATCACATTTTTTTCTTAAATGTCAATAAATTACATATTGAAATGAGATTTCAGTATAGACGAATTTGAGAATAAGAAAATTAATTGAAACAAACACATTATTTAAAAAGAACCTTCTAATACCACATCACACACACTACACATATCTATCCAAAAATATAATTTCAAAGAAATGGAAAGGAAAGTAACCCTGGTCCCAAAATATAAAATTGAGTCAGCAAAATCGTTAATTCTTGCTTTATTTTATATATATATATATATATATATATATATATATATATATATAAAATAAAGCAAGAATTAACGATTTTGCTGACTCAATTTTATATTTTGGGACCAGGGTTACTTTCCTTTCCATTTCTTTGAAATTATATTTTTGGATAGATATGTGTAGTGTGTGTGATGTGGTATTAGAAGGTGCTGACAAAGTCTGTAGTCTGTAAGTACATGTTTAATTGTTAATTCTACGTTGGATTGTTTAAGCAATGGTTTGTCAATACGCTGCATTAAATGCGTATTTTTTATTTTACTTTATTCTACAATTAGTCATCTTCTCGAAAAGTGTTCAGTTGCCCATGCTTCAGTGTATTTAATCTGTCTTTATTTACTTTATTTAAGTGGTACCAGTCTGTTTGACACAAGTCCAAAGCATACAACTGTATTAGTCTGCAATCAAAATAGATCAAATTTAATAAAGAACATAATTTAAAAGGAGGTAATTGGCCAGAACTAGCTCATATTATATTTAATAAATATAATAAAGAACTTATAAAGTTTATCAAAAGCACAGATATGGATGTAGCAAAAATACATTAGAATGTAAACTTGATTGTGGGGGGAATGGGAATTATAATTCAATGATTTACCTTACGTAAACTCGCAAATTAAACACCGGTTGAGTTTAACTTTAATTGATTTCTTTTTTTTTCTTTTTTTATTTTTGGTTTTCATTTCATTAATTAATTTTATTTGTAATTATCCTACATATTTTAATATTTTATTTATGTTTGTTTATATAATATTTGATTAGATGGTTGATTAACGTCTATATATTGTAAAATAAAAATGCATTTAAACATAATCATACATGTAATATGCCATGTGGCAATGGAACTTGTATTCAAATAAATAACTAATAAGGGTTGCTATGAGGAGGAAAAAGAAAATATAAAAAGTCCGTCATGCAGGGGCTGCGTAAACTAAGCAGATTTCCCAAGTGAAGTTTTACAATAGAGAAATTTCACGAAAGCCGAACAGTTACTGAAACGGCCGCAGTAGCTAAACGGAAACTCACGACTACAACCGAAGTTAGCCGATCTCATCAAGTTCATTACCCTCAATAAAATGCAAATATCTCCGTTAATATTCAAGATAGAGAATATATGTATATAACAATATTTATAGTACATTTAATTTGCAATAAGATTGGTTCTATACAATTTTTCGATCCGACGTAGAGTAACGGAGATATTTTGAAATTTAAAAAATCCCCCCCCTCTAACCCCCCCCCCTCCCATTGGTCCGATTTCAGCCATTAACGTACTTGACCTTTATTTTTACATTATATAATTTTGAACGGACCTCATTTTCGTCATCTCCTGGGTAGGAACGACTTCAATAGCTGATTTCCCTTAAGGGAATCTGCTAAAAAATAATTTCATTAGTTTACATAAGTCCGATGAAGTCATTACTGCGTGGTGTAGATTGTTAAGCAACAAGTTTTGCTTGACAATCTCCAATAGTACAAACTGAAGTTTTGTCATATCCAGGTAGCCGTAGCATCGTGGCATATTTGTCAGTCCTTTGTATAGTTTACATATGTATATATATTTATATGTGTGTGTCCTCAGTAGAATAAAGAGAATATTTATGTTGTAAATTTCAAGGGCAGTAAGAAGCTTGAAGAATCAGTACATAGTTTAATGGTATCCGTCGGCTTTTCGAGCTTGTTCTAGAAGAATTACATAAATTTTTACTGTACATATTCTTGTGTTTCTGCTAACTCAATTTGATGTTTGTCATTATTACTCAATTTAATGGCGGAGAACATAATTTACTGATGTTGAGCCGAATTAGATTTATTGCCTTCATTTAATGTAATCACAAATAAACTTGAATGGATGATTAATATCTAACACAGGATATGTAATCAGCTTCAAGCTTTCCTGTTTACTGGTTGTAGATTTATGCTAAAACACATTTGTTTTCACTAGCAGTCAATCTTAGTTGTTCAATACAGCCTGAAACAACATTCATAGACTACTCAGCAAATACTCTGTGTTTACTATGTTAATCCCTTTTTGAAAAACAAATTGTATTGGAAGAACTAACCCTATTTTCATGGGTTTCTTGAATTGGGAAGAACTTAAATATAGACATTTATATTTGTTGAAAAACGTTATTTTAACAGCTTTAAATGGTTTAAATTAATTTTTGAGCCATTTTTACTATGCCATGAAAGGTCGCCATAAGTTTAGTTAATGATTGCTCAGCCCTACGTTAAAAAAATGTTAAAACTACAAACAATAACGTTCTTAAGTATTGTTTAAAGAAAGGTTAATAAAATTTATATGAAAACAAGTTTCTCTGTACTAGTTTACTTAAGTAAGATAATTTTACTCGTTCATAAATTATACTCAATATTCTAAGCAATACATACTGTCGGACGGTCTGAATATAGGAGACATTTAGCCCCCCAATTTGAAATGTTTTTAGTAGTATTATTCCCTCCAGAGAAATAAGCTATTGAGGTGGCACTCAAGACGCGATTTTCGAAAAACTCAAGTGTCCATCGACCTTACCTAGTTGGCGAAAAAGAGGTCCATTCAAAATTATGTATGTGTGTACATATATGTATATATATATATATATATATATATATATATATATATATATATATACATATATGATCTCTACCGTACTCCATATTCAAAAGTTTCAAACATTAATGTTCATATTTGTTGGTGGTAGAAATTGGCTTTTGGAATTGGGAGGGGTGGTTTATAGAGTTATTTTGAATCAGATCATAAAATCATATAGAACAAATGTTGTTGAACTATTAATGGTCTGCAATTGTTTTTCTATGCATGTATTCGTAACACAAATATTGATTGACCAAGTTATTCATGATTTCCTGTTTTCAGTCTTTAGTAATCACCCTTTTTTTACAACTGATTTACTAAACTGTATATATATGTGTATATATATATATATATATATATATATGTTAAGGTTTTTCGTTATGTAAATAAATATTTAAAATACAACACCGTTTTTATTTAGTTGGAAAATATAGTAATTTTCATTTGTTAAAATAGTTTATAAACTTTAGTAAAAATACATTGTCCGGCTTCTGTCCTTCTGCTAGGCCCCTGGCAGAGCTCCTAGATCGTCCGGCAAGTCCACCTTGTCGATGTGCTAAGCCAAGGTGCCTAATACGACGAGGAGAGGCTAACTACGATCGCTGGGTAAAGCCATACGTGAGTGGTTTGTGGTTGTAATTATGAAAAAGTTGAAGTCTTTGGCTAGCAGGTGGAAGTGCTTCATTGCCTTATAAATCGAAAGGAGCTCCCTGTCAAAATTAGTGTAATTCTGCTGCATCGGGAAAAGAGACTTGGAGAAAAATACTAATGGTCTCCAAACTCCATCCAGACGCTGCTGCAGAGCTGCATCAATCCCGTGGTCGGCAGACGAGGGAAAGCTCGCCGGATGCAGCAGGATGCGCAAGCTTCACCGCTTCTAACAAGCTAAGCTTGCTCTGCTTCTGTAGTCTCGTCGGTCTGCACGAAGGGAGTTTTGTCCACCTTCCTAGAGTTGCAAAGTAGCAGATTGAGCAGGGTCTGAATTTGAGCGATGCACGGAAGGGGGGTTCCTGAGCAAGTTCAGCATGCCCTGAAACCGGCGGAGCTCGCAAATGGTGGTCTGCACTTTGAAGGTAGTGGTTGTATTTTATTTGCATCGAGCCTGATTCCAAGGAATTCCAATTCTGGTCCAAGGTCTGGCCGCAGACACATTTGGCGACATTGAAGGGTAAACAGAAGTTGTTGAACCTCATAAAGACTTCGCGAAGATGAGTTCTTTAGGTGTCTTCGAAAGATTACATGCTACGAGGAAGTCATCCAACAATGGGAATCTGAATGTAATGTCAAACCACTGGAATTTCTACGTTCCTAAGGCCGAAGGCCATTCAGAGATACTCGATCAAGCAGTGGGGGATGGTGACTGCCGTTTTCTACAGTTCTTGTTCAGCAGGGCCGAGCTTTGTAAAGAAGATCTAACCATCGAGCTGAGTAGTGAAGTCCATCAGTTTCGGCAGGGCGTATCTGACCTAGACCGTCAGCTCATTCGACCGCCTATAGTCGCCTGATACCCGAAGGCTCCCGTCCTTCTTCGTGACCACATGAAGGGGGCTAGACCAGCTAGCTGCTCTTCGAGTGTCTGCAGATACCCTCATCTATCATTCGCTGAAACTCCTTAACAGCTGTATACTTTTCCGGTGGTCTTTTTTTAAAATAATATGTTATGCTATTTAATAAAGTCCTCATCGTGCTACTAAGGCTAATTGGCGAGGGTAATCAATAGATTACCCCTCTTCTCGAGCAATGATGGGACTAAGGATTTAATTTAATCAGTTCGCCATTAAAAAAATTCTGATTTCCTAGGTGAGAATTGAACTGACGACACTAGTGTTATAATTGAACTTAAGTTCTTTTAGGCGAATGCCTTAAGTCACTTGTTTTTTTTTTTAATATAAACTAAAAAAATAACTGAAACTATCGGATATAATTAAACTAAATGAAAGAAAAGAATTAATTTAACAATAATACATTTTTTTACGTTTTCCACGGTATTAAACATTTGTTAAGCATGCTTTTTCAATGATTTCTGTATTTTCTGAAATAAACGTTTTATAGAACTATAGCTATTGAGGTCGTACTCAAGTCGCGATTTTCGAAAAATTTCTTCAAATGTCCATCGATCCTACCCAGGAGATGACGAAAATGAGGTTCGTTCAAAACTATATATGTATATATATATATAAAATTGTAACCTCTGTCTGTACATTGATTTTTTTCGCGAAATTTCACGATAACTTTTCGATTCACATGTCATAGACACCATATCTGCATTTTGTTTCTTTCGTGTATGTTCGTTTATTTGTTTGTTTGTTACCTTTTCACGCATAAACGGCTGAACCGAATTTTATGAAACTTGGTATGTATATTACTACTAACCCAACTTAGACTTTAGGTTATATTAATTTTCTCTGAGACGAACAGGAGTGGGGGTTATAAGGAAAGCATGAAATTAAAAATAGCGATATTTCGTTTTCTATTGGTTTTTCGGTACATATGCACAGAACAAAAGTTGTTTATTTTGTTATTTAGAGTAACTTTTGTTATATACACTTTTGTCGTATACCGAAGTTTAAATGCGTTATACGCTAAAAAGTATAGCGGGAGTCAACAATATTATTTGCCAAAAAAGACTCAACCGAACTAAATAAAACTCGGTATGTATATTAGCAGTGAGGCCTTCATTATAATAAGCCATACCAACATTTCTATGGACGGGCAGGAGTGGGGGTTATAAGGGAAGCCTGAAATTAAAAATAGCGATATTTCGTTTCCTATTGGTTTTTCCGCAAATATAAACATAACAAAAGTTGTTTATTTTATTATTTGGAGTAACTTTTGTTATATACACTTTTGTCGTATACCTAAGTATAAATGAGTTATACGTTAAAACTTTAGCGGGCGCTAACAGCTGAACCGAACTTAACAAAACTCGGTATGTCAATTAGCATTAATTCTTTCATGATTATAAGTTATATTAAAATTTTTAGGTTCGAACGGGAGGGGGGTTAAAAGGGAGGCCTGAAATAAAAATTCACCATATTTACATGTATAAGAGACGGGAAATATAAAAATATCGAAGACTGTGAAGCCTTATCGAACAAATAATTCTATTATTAGCAAATCCACGGCAAAGATGGGTATCAATCCTAAAAACTGGGACGGGTAAATGTCAAAAGATTGTGCAATGTAAAGCCTGCTAAAAAATACCATCACCATTCAGCCTCAGATGAATTCCCGGGCGAAGCCGGGTATCTGAGCTAGTATATATATATATATATATATATATATATATATATATATATATATATATATATATATTTTTCTGTTAACGCTCTAGTGGTCGCAATTTTTGTTTGATCGTCACCAAACTCGGCATTTAATCGTTTTGTGAAAAAAGGAAGATCAAGTTCGTTAATGGCTGAAATCGGACCAGTGGGATGGGGGTTTAGAGGGGGGATTTTTGAAAATTCGAAATATCTCCGTTATTATGCGTCGGATCGAAAAATTGTTTAGAATCAATATTTTTGCTAATTAAATTTAATATAAATATTGTTCTATACATTTATTCTGAATCTTGAATATTAACCGAGATCGAACGTCATCGAATTATAATAGCTAAATGGTCCGTATTATGTTAATGTGTTGTGCTTTCAACAGAATTCTTTGTAGCCTTGAATCAATAATATTATTTTGAGATATTCCAAATCTATTAATCAGGTACTTATTTAAAGCCAATGTATGGTTCATCATCCTATGTCGAAGCTTGTTGCACAACCATCTATAGCAAAGTAGTATTATATTCTAGGAATGGTTACCATTGAATCTGGATAGTTATTTTATTAAAATGCTATTTTTTTTATTTGTAAATAGGAATTTGGTTGTTTTCTGTTCAATATTAAGAAAACAACAACGTTCTTGATGACTAATTATTTCATTATATAGGTTTTCATGTCTGCAGGGTTTTGGGAACGCGTCCTTCGTGCTTCGTGGAGCAAAACATATATATATATATATATATATATATATATAGTTAATTTGAAAAATGGTATATCAGTAGATATATTGGTTATTGCACTTTGAGAATATCATGCATTGTTTAAAACCTTCTTAAGCTGAGTAGACCTTTATTCTTATTAATTTAATTGCTGATAGGTAGTGTGTTATAAAAAAACATTATTAGGAAAATAAATTCTTTATTCATACATAACTGTAAATAATGAAACACTGGAACATGAAGACACAAATATTTCATTGCCTTTCATTGAAGAGTTATAGATCATTAAAAAAAAACTCATAAAGCAGTTGGCTATAGGTTATTTATATTAGTGATATAGTAGAGTTCGACGTTGTACATAATTTCTATGCAAATAACTATTTTTCATCACAAATAAAACATACAGTTTTAAAACTTTATTCCCATGTTTAATTATTTATTGTTAATAGGCACCGAACTCGCGAGAGTTCTTTGTGCCTTGTGGTCAAGCGTCCGTTTTCCCTTGTTTGCTTTACAGTAAAACTGGATAGGGAATTAACAACTTTAGGAACGCATATAGCATGGTTTACAAGGATTGTACAGAATGGATAACTTTATTTGATATTTCATAGAGTACCTAGTATAACTGCAGAGTTTGTGACGGAAGAAATATGAAGTCTATTCATTGTGTTATTCCATAATGGTAGTAATTTCATTGTCTTTTTCGTTTTACCTCAACCACAAACTAATCTCCAAATTCGGAGTGCGTTGATGCGAATCCTCCCTCTTCACCAAATGTTCCATCGAACCCTTCGGCTTCTTCCTCTGCGCTGCTCATGAGATGAACTTCCACGCCGTCTTGCTTGGATTCCGCTTGACCACTGGCTGAAGCATGGCCTCCGTCTTTAGCTTCGGAAAACGCTCCTGATTCTACTTGTGTTTTTCCGTTGGGGCGACCGCTTCCACTTGATCCTGCAAAGGAGCCACCTTGAGAAAATCCCCCAGGTCCTTTGCTGCCTACGGAACTGCTGAATATACTTCCGATTAGGCTTCCTGAGCCGCCGAACATGGAACTTCCTCCTCCGCCTAACATGCTAGAAGTTCCAAATCCGAAACCACTACCAAAACCGTTGCCAAAACTACTGCCGAATCCATTCCCGAAGGAAAACCCACCGCCTTTACCTGAGCTTGACCCAAAGGAAGTTGCACTTCCAAATGACGGTTTGCAACTTCCTCCGTTTGACGAGGAACTTGAAGAAGAACTCATTGCTCCGCCAATACCTCCAGATACTCTTGCTCCACTGGAAGAGCCAACTTTCTTTATAGTAGTAACTTTGGTTCCTTCGCTGCCTCCAGAAGAACTAGAAGAACTACTAGAAACAGCAACTGCTGTTCCACCTGTTTTTTCTATAATGGTTTTTTCCTTTTTCCCATCTGGTCCAACCTTGACTACAAAACGAAAGTAGTGTCAGTTAATTATATTAAATAATATAGTTCAATTTTTACAATTATAATTAAAATTAGCCTAGATTTAATAACTAAATGTACTTTAATACCCTCCCCCCTCTCAATCAATTATCTCTATATGCATTTTGTGGATACCGCTAAAAATGACCTTTTTCCTATTGCAAATAAGCTTAATTTTTAATCAAATACGTTTTTTACTACAAGTAGGGATATTTTCGGCCACATATACCATTTTCAGAGATAATTATCTGGCACCTGCTAACTCTAGTAACTGACCTACTAAGCCTTTCTACTGATCTTCTCCAGAGCAGAGAATGCAAGATCAGTTCTAGATCTGTGAAGAAGGCACATGATTTGCAATCAACCATCGATATTTCACCCAGTCTGTACCGTGAAAAGCTATTTATATTATTGTATTAGCAGTTGGCTACAATACGTCTTTTTAGGAAACATCCATTTTTTAGCCGACATTCCACTAATAATAATTCGAAAGGACCATAAAGAACAATAATTAAAAAATACGAATAAAATATGTTTAGAGAAGTAATAGTATAAAATGAAGCCCCTTTAGTTGGAATACGGGTTTATTGGAGGTTAAAAAAGAAAATTAAAAATGACTTCGTTAATATTTGTGTTACTACAAAATTACGGAATGACAATCGTAGAAAATAACTTTATTAACAAGATTGTATAAATAACATTTATTTATTTGTATTTGACGAATTACAGGTTTACTATACTCCTTCAATAAATCATCAATCCTTCCACCCCCCCCCATTCCTTCCACGTTAACCATAACAACAAACTAATCCCACGAAACACTTATTTTTGAAATGTTAATAATAAATTGTGTGAACTGTGAAAGTGACATGCGCTGAATAAATCTAAAATATATTAAAAATAATAATAATAATATAAAGGCAAATGAATCATACATTGGTCTCCAATCATAAATTGGAGATTATGAAAATTCTTTATTTTTTTTTCAATTTTCAATAATGATATACATAAAGATATATTTTTGATATTTTACCTACAGTCCGTAAACCGCTCCGTACGAATTAATAATGGACCAAAGTTTGAACACCATCAATGCCTGTAATTTTCGTCAAAAAAGAAAAAAAAACAATGTTGAATTTATCTTCAAAGGAAAACAGGGTAAATTAGAGAAAGAAGTAAATATTACACATAGTTTCTAACAACTATTTTTTTCTCGCTTAATATAGGCTCAATGCAAATAATTGCCCAGACAATAAACATTTCGTAATATATAATCGGGTATTGAAAAAGCCCGAAGTAGGAGTTTACTAGTGAAAAACAACACCATTAATAATTGAGTTTAAATATATAAAACATTTGTCCAAAAGGTTGTCTGGCATTTAAAAGTGATAGTGGTATTTTTCATATTTCATTCTCTCTCATACTATGCATATATATATATATATATATATATATATATATATATATATATATATATATGTGTGTGTGTGTGTGTAAAATTAATTTATTAAGTTCAGTTTAATTTGTATTAATTTATTTGTCCATATCATTTATACAGGAAATAAATTTGAGGTAAATGAAATGGATTAAGTCAATAAATTATTAATTGCAAATAATACTAATAAATCATTGATTATTATTTTTCGAAGGAAATAGCATGACCTCTGGCCCATTGATGATTGAATAACGGCTTTGTGAGTAATGATTGAAAAGTAGTGAATGCATTTTTAATTTAATTTAAGAACTTATTTTTAATGAAACCGAACGAGTGATATTTAATATTGCAAATATATATGTCTACAGATCTTTAAATAATATTTATAAACTGATAACCAATTTGTAAATGAGTATTATACCTCGAGATTTTCTCATAATACGTTCACATTCTTTTTTTTGGAAATTACATTCTGATGACAGTTCAGTCATAAATCAATAGTCTTTTTGGCTCTATGCTAAAGTCAGTAATTGGAGCTAATGTTAAGGCCAACGCCTTAACTCACATGTAACACACATAGAGAGGTGAGTTCGAATCCCGCCTTGGCAATTGGAATTTATTTTAGTGACGGGCTCATTAAATAAAATCCTTAGTCCCCCTAGAAAGGGTGGTAACCTGTAGATGCTCTCAGTCAGGCACATTATTGAGGAGTGCAAAAAACACAGAGGAATCCTTGCCCACCTCAGTATTCCAAGAAGTTTATGCGAGGGACTGGCCGACGATAGAGCGGTCATCAACAGGATGATTAGGTTCCTACATCTAACAGGCCTCTCCAGCCACATATAACTCTGCCAAATATCGAAACAACCCGGTATCCTTTGTTAGTTACCACTTATTTTTAAGACACTTTGTTAGTTACCAAATAGTTTTATGCTAATGTAGTAGCTTTCATGTAAATGCTCACTTAATAGCTTTAATTTTAATGTTTATTGATAGTTTTAATTAGTTTTCGTTTTAATAGTTTTTGATATTAATTAGTTTATTTGATTGATATTATTAGTTCTAATTTGATTGAATTTTAATTGTGGTACAATATACCTGTGATACCCGTACGTAGGTTTCAAGGCACATGCCTCCTTAAGAAAGTGGGAAAGGAGAAAAATGTGAAAAAAAGGGGGAAAAGGAGAAAAATGCATAATAAAAAATAGATAAATAAATAATAAAAAAAAAAAAATATATAAAAATAAATAATAATCAGAAAAACGGGTTGGTGTGCATTTGTCGGCGATTTCCCATGGTCGGGGAACTTTAATACGGTTTTGCGAGCGCTGGGCATTGATGACCATGATGTTTTATGCCCAAAACCCAAACAAACAAACTGTAGATAACCCGTCCCAATTAGCTATAGCAGCATAAAGTGGACGTAGATAAATTAGACAGTAATTGCATTATCTCTTTAAAAGTATGATTACAGAACATGTAACCAATATGTCTCACGGGAAAATGCTTAGTTTTGACTAAAAGCTTCAATTAATGAATTTTTATATACAGTTACCCAACAATCATATTAGAGACATTAACATAGTAATACGACATTACGCGATCATACTTTACCTGTAGAAAAGACAGCGGAATTACTGACAGCGGTCTGAACGCAAAGAAGGAAAGCGAGAAAAATCAATAAAGACTTCATTTCGTCAGCCCCCGAATGATAGCCGGGTAACTCTTTTATATCAAACCTGATTATGCATTTTCGTAAACATACATGGCTATGGAGCTTAAAATGACACACTGTATTACAGGAACAAATAACAGATAAAAACATGGAATATCCTGTTTGTTTGCTCATGATAGAACACTAGATATTTGCTTGATTTTACAGAATGTGGAAAAATTCTCAAGGAGCAATGAGTTTAGTTTTTATTATTAATGCAACTAGCATTCTGGTAATCGTATACTAATTTATTTCTGTCGGGAACGTTTAACTATATTGTGCTGGAGAGAGCATGAACTCTACTACCACTGAGCAAGGATAACTATAAACTGAGATCTTGAGACGTTGCAGCGTCCATATTTAATGTTTTCGAAGATAACTGTTTATTAAAAAGGTAAACAAGTCCTCTCAAAGAATGAAGTTGGTTTAGTTCGTCCGTAAATGGCAGAAGAAATACATTTTTACCTAATGGATGCACGTTATTGTAATTTGGGTTGCGTTTGTATTGCATAATTGTTGAAGGCTGACATTTCTTCAAAATTTGTCTCAGCCTGTGATTGAGGAGCAAGGATGGGAAAGGCTAGGGCACTTTTTTCCGACAACAAGCTGATTTCCCTCGAGGGAAATTACATATTAGGGTTATACACTGTTTGAACAAATATTCTACGATGTTTGAAAAAGTGATAGAAATATATATATATATATATATATATATATATATATATATATATATATATATATACTGGGTTTCCCGTATATGTGGACTACAATTGAAATATCTTATAAACCGTTTGAGATATCGCAAAATTTCAAAGAACCAAAGCTGTAGCACTCATCGAGATCTATCAGAAGCCTAATTCATTAATCCCATAAAATTCAGTTTTCACTATTAAGCACGCACTCCACGCGTTCTATCCACATATTAAGTTAAAAATATGTTACTCATCAAGTGATCAAATGACTCTAGCAACTACTTTCTGTAATAACTTTCAGATATTTAATCAATAAATCAAAAATGTTTAATGTGAATATTCAGCTTTTTTTGAGTAATTCGTTAGTTTACATCCACTTTTGTTCATTTCTAATAATGCTCAACCCGAAAAAGATTGCCTTTCTTTTATGGTTGTTTTCACAACAATTTGACATCAAGAAATTTGTAGTTTGGCGTCTTTTGTGTTTCGAGGTAATGTAAGGATACCAAAAAATAAAAAGTTTATTATTATTGTCTACTAGGTACAAAACGGGTTATTTTAAATATGCACATTACATTTCTTTCATACATGTTTTACATAGTATGTTCACAAATCCCACCATTGTTAGCTAAGCAAAATTGTAATCTTCGGCCATTCGTAGACGTTGCTCTTTGAACCGCAGCCAAACTCACCATCTGACAAATTTGAACCAGGGCATCTCAATCTCGTAATTCATCCAGAGAAATTGTCTGCGTATAATCGTTATAAAACTTGATAATTACGTTTCTCGAGTAAAAGTGGGAATGATGTCCGTTAATGTCTGAAAATGGACCATCATTGGAAGGATATAAAAGGTCACACACCTTTACTCTGACAGTAATAAAAGAGTTTTTAAAGTGAAATAACTTTTTTCACTTTAAAAAGTCTTTTATTACTGGCAGAGTACTTTCGGAACAACCCGCCTCATCTTCTCATCTCTGCAGTTCGGCCCTGCTCCCATGGGTTGTCCGGTGAGACCTCTCTAAGGGATCTCACTCTCAGAATAATAGGATTTCTAAGAGTGAATAACTGAAATGGTAGCTTAAAGAATTAAAAGTAAATACTAAACCAAATTAAGTAAACCCAGGTAGCTTATAACAGCTAGTAATAACTAAGATTTAATGCCTCACCAGGCATATGCCTCTATCGGGGAGGGAGGGGGGTAGAGTAACTATGGGGATACAGGAAACTCCCTGCCAAGAATCTTAGTGTTCCCTGAGTTCATTCATCAATCAGAAACTGTTAATCTTGCTTAAGGAACCTTTAACACCTTCCGTGTTGGATCAAATCCCCACTCACAATGCCGAACATCCAGCTAGTTGACACCAACGTTGAGAATCAAAGGAGGATCTGTATAGACCAAAAGTGATAGTTTGTCTATAGAGGAAGCGAATCAGACTCGGATCTTTTAAGCTATAGTGAGTGATATGGTTCATGACAATTCTGATCCAGGCCAGGAACGATGGTACATGACTCTTTTTTATCAAGTTCGGGATCTATGCCTAACTGGGTAAATTTCCCTCAATGATACTTAACAGCACGAGGGGCATTCCTCGACCTCAAGTTGGCCCATGATATTGATGGACACAGTCGATCATACACGGAAAATGGGATCCGTTCAAAACTATATATATATATATATATATATATATATATATATATGTGTGTGTGTGTGTGTGTGTGTGTGTGTGTTTGTGTTTGTGTGCTAGTGGTAACATCTCTTGTTTCAATGTTACCAAACGTAAGAGAAGCTAAAGCTCAAGTTCGTTGGGAGAAATAGGAATAGTGAGAGAGGATAGGAATTTCGAAATATCTCTGTTATTATATGTCGGATCGGAAATTTGTATAAAACCAATCTTATTTCTAATTTAATAACTAAATGTTGTCGTTCTCTATGTTGATTATTGGCCAAGATATTTGTATTTTTTTAGTTTTCAGCCTTCAGTAAACAGTATTCAGTTTGGATTTTCTTTGTAAATGTTTTAATATTATTTTCTTTACCTTAAAAATACCCTGCTCCTTATTTTTTATTTATTACTTCTGTTTTCTAATGAATCAGTTTTTATATTTAATTTTATAAAAATATTAAATTTTTAATCCATGCGACATGTTCATTTTCAAGGGGCAAGAGGATAAGAGGGAGGGGTGGGTTTGAAGGGAATTTAAAAATTCAAAATACCTCCGTTATCAAGAGTTATATGAAAAAAAATTAAATTACCAATCTTGTTACTAAACTAATGCTGCTCTACAATTATTTTTCAATATAACTTTTCGTTGCTCAAACATTAAGCGATTTATTCATACTACTCGCGTCTTGCGTTCAGGCCTTGAGCCCCACTTCTACTCATCAGATTTGTACTTATAAATTGATGACTTTTAATGAGATAAGATCAGCAGTGTGTGATACCGAAACGTGGGAAATCTCATTAACACGTTAAGTACGGCACGTACAGCCCCTTCGTGGTGGATTTTTTTTCTTTTCTCAAGAACACTTACTATACATCCACACGTTAAACTTTATTTATTTTTAAATAATAAGCATTAATAATTATTCTACAAAAATTTAATTAAATCAATCTCCGCTGAAAAAATATAAATATTAAAAAAAAATAAACTTGCATACAATTTTGTGTAACTTGTCCTCTAAGAAATACTGAATATTGTGTACTGATATTCCTCCAGTCATTGAGTCTAGGGTTTTGCCTTGTACTTGTGTTGTAGACGTTCAGACCAGTGTAGAATAAAAATTTTAAAACTGAACTACTGGTTATAGAACTTATAAAAACTTGTATACTGAACTGCTGGTTTCTTCAGTACAGAAAAAAAAACACCGTGAGACTTTTTTCTGTAATCGTTGAATAATGGTAACATTACTAAACTGAAATGAGTGAAGAAAGTGAAACATTTTGCAATAGAGTGAAGAAAGTAATCACTTTCTTCACAAGTGAACAAAGTGAATTGCCTTCTTAATTAGTAATAAGTATAAATTAAAAAATAATTTGAAGTTGGAAATTAAATGCTTTTAAATGTTTCTTAACATTGTAAGAATTTATTTTAACAAAATAAATTGAAATGTGAATGATTATTGGTGGAAATAATCAATATATTTTAAAATTTAAACATAATAATTATTGCCTTCCTTGTTTATAACCTGCACTTGTTTATAACTGCACTACTTCACAATCATAACTAGTTGTTTTATAACTATGCTTATAACCTTTCACAACCATGCTTGTAACCTACCAACAACAATCTTCACAACATCCTAATTTTGTTCATATTCTGGTTAGGTCTGATCATTAATTACACGATTACAGAAAAAAATTAATATTACACACGTGACGAAAGTAGAGTTTACAACTCTCGTGAAATTACCGTAAACGTTTCACTCGAGTTGTAAAATGATCTACTTTCGTCACTTGTATAATAAATAACTATTTTACTGTTTTTATTAAATGTATAGTTTTTTATTTCATTTTTTAAAATATTCTTCTATTGGATTCTATTATAGCAGATTTCCTTTAAGAGCAATTCCCTTTAAGGGGGTGAGAGCAAATCTCTCTTGAATATGTGTTTTTACCTTATACTACTAACTGAGATATCGGTATAATAGGTTGTTATATCAAGAACCTCGTTATTTGAAGCTTAAATACCAAATATTGTCTTCATTGAACTTTTACTGTGTGAGATACATGCAAATCTGGAGTGTGATGACGTTATGAATTAAAATTTTCCGGTTGATATATTGTTTATTATTACTATCATAATTCTATTGTTTCAATTATAACGTGATGATTAACCTGTCCTTAATGAGTGTTGAATGTGATTTTGTAGTGGAAACATGTGACACATTTTGGCCTAATAAAACCTAGTTTACAGGATATTTATTTATTTCAATTTATTAGACAAAAATATTTTAAGACTACAAATAAATTACTTCGGCTAGAGTATCTTGCAATTGAAGCGGATTGACTAACTGCATCACGTAAATGGAACCACTGGTACCAGACGTTTTAAAACTTCCTTCTAACTCGCCAAATAAGTGACAACGATAAATTACGCACACTGGTAAATCACGTCTCTCCGGGCATTTACGAGTTAATTAACGAATGCGGTGCGTACAATGATGCCATTGCCGTCCTAAAGAATACATTTACATAGTCGGTGAAAGATGTCTTTGCACGTCAAAAGTTAGCGACTAGGCGGCAAAAATCTGGCAAAACAGTTACAAAATATTTAGAAGCGTTAAAGCTACTTAGTTACCTTAGACTGCAATTTCAAAGCCGTTACGGCCGAGACTAACCGTAATGATTGCATAAGAGACGCTTTCATTGCCGGTCTCCGTGAATCCAATATACACCTAAGATTATTAGAGAGTCCAAACCTTAACCTTGATGAGGCCTCGCGACAATCAAAGGCCCTAGAGTCGGCAATAGAACAGTCCCTTCAGTACCAAGAACAGTCGATCAACGTAGTCCGGTCCCAAAGAGCGGGGCCTAGGGACTCCGTCCGCTTGTCTTATTCCTCAATCCATTCATCCAAGCCTTCCCAACACTCGTCTAGGTCATCGGCTCAGTCCTCCGGGGTCAGCTCCCGCTTGTCCGGGAAAGTTCCAGCCGCAGCTAAAAGGAAGTGACTGTAATCTGAAAGGCCTGTAACAAGATTGGCCACTTTGGAAAGTCCGTCGTTGATCTCGAAGGAATCCTGTCAAGGGTTGTTGGTGTCAAATGTTCACAAGTGCTGTGATGTGTCCGCATCGACCCATTCTTGTCTCAGGAAAGTGGCCATTCCAGTTAAAATAAACAGTTAAATAAAAGCCCGAGCACAAATAGATACAGGGAGTTCGCTTAGCTTCATTTCAGAACAGAAAGCTGGGCAGTTGAAGGCTCCTATCTTACTAACTCATTTAACTCTATCCATGGCGTCTACTACTCTGAATTCCACAATTAACAGGGATTGCAGAGTAGATTTGAAGATAGATCATTCCTACCCCGGGGTAACACTCAAAATTCTCTCAAATCTTTGCTTGGAGACCATCCTAGGACATGATGTTCTAAGTGGTCATTCTTCTATCGAAATTAAATTTGGGGGATCGCGCAACCCACTCGTGGATGGCGAACGTTGAGCCAGCAAGACTGTTTACAAACAATGAGAAGTCTATCGCGATCAAATCTTGACGTCACACTGCCCCTGATGCCAAGTTTATCGAATTAGAAGTGCAAAAACTATTGAAAGATGCCATAATCGAGCAATGTTTTTCCCCTTGGACAGCTCAGGTCCTCGTTACTCAGGCAGAGAATCATAAACCGCGCATGATGATCGCTTATTCTCAGTTTATTAACAGATATGCGGAACTTGACGCGTATTCCTTACCGAAAATTGATGATATCGTGAACGCCGTCGCGGGCCACGGAGTCTTTTGTTCGGTCGATCTCAAAAGGGCCTATCACAAAATAATAATAACGGTGAACACAATTCATTTACAGCGTTCGAAGCCTCAGACAAATTATGACAGTTCCGGAGTTTTCCATTTGGCCCACGAAATGAAGTAGCTTGCTTTCAACGAACGATCCACAGCATTATTACACGAGAAGGACTTACGGGAGTCTATGCATATTTGGACGATATAATGGTGTGTGGGAATTGTCAAGCGGACATGACGTGAATCTGAGAAGTTGGACCAAAAATCGGGGGGTCAGAGGAGGGGATGTTCGAAATTTAAAAATATCTCATTTGTTATGAGTATGAAGGGAAAATGTTATAGAACCAATCTTGTTAAAATTTTGATGCCCTACAATATCAATATCACATTATAAGAGAGTAATTCTTATTTTATTGAATCAGCCTTCTGTAAGCCCCTAATGTTAATCATCGGATTTTTACTTAGAAATAGATGATAAATGGTGAGATGGGATTAGTAGTGTGTCATACCAGCACTTGGGATATCTGCTTAATTTAGCCAGCTCCTGCGTGATGGACTTTCTAAAATTTTCAGCTCTTAACATCTTCAGCCAATTTCCAATCCACTACTAAGAAATGTGAAATATCCTTCTTTACCCACTGAAGCTATCTCAGCATGGATCTCCCTCATAGTAGGTTACCTACCACTGTTGCTAACATAGCTTTGTAAAGGGAGCTGGTAGGGTTAATTTTGTCACATCTCACATCATGTGTAGCCTGTTGCTTTGTGGTTTAATTAAATATATTATTTTTTCTATTATCTTCCTTCTCTCCAGTCAACATCACATCTTGAATCTATACCTGAAAATAAACCTTCATCAGCACACTTGAGCCACTCTGATGAGTCAGTATGGGTGTGTTAATTCTACGATTCTGATTTGAAGGAGCGTTTCAAAAGGTTATACAACACATATGAGAAATTAACTCATAGAAAACATGAGATCAACATTCAACAATTCAAAGAACTATAATATCTAGATTCCTTCACGTCTTCCGTCGGAGAATCAGAAGACTTGCAGCACTCTTTCCCTCTTGGGCTTTCTATGTTACTATCGTCCTAAATTTTCCAATAAGCTTGAAGTTGGGGCTTAATGCTTTAGGAACTTTTGCCCAACTGATTTCTACGTAATATTTGACGATTTTGAGAATTTCATCCTTTTTTGTTCACTTCTCGAGAATTTAACCTGGGATTACAAATTCTATGTCTTCTAGAAATTAGAATTTCGTTGTCAATAGTGTCCTAATATCCTACGCTTCCTAAAGATCATAGAAAGAGAGGCATGTGATTTTAGTCCGATTTCCTATAGCAAGTTTAAAAATCAGACTACAAAAGTTGTTTAAATCTCGATGCCTACTGAATACTCTCCCCAATATTTTGAGCTCCGTGGATTATTTAAACCATTTTCAAATGATATTTAATTACTGTCTAAAGTTCTGCAATACGGATACCAGCGTCAGGGCTTCTGCGTTTTTCTGTTTGTCTAAAGTTACGTATCTTTGTTTGGCTGAATTTTGAGTCCTTGACTATCGGTTCGTAAGATCCCACTGGGATTTCGTACAGGAGTTCGTCATTCAGCCAACAGTCTGACACATTACAAATCGGCACGAGGAGGTTTTCTATATCATTAGACTCCGAGTTATTCACCGACAAGAGACCCTTTACTTTTTCGTATGAATTCTGCTGCACTGACGTCCACACCCATCGAGCATTCGACGAACGTCTGTGAAGGCTCGAACAAGAACCATTCAAATTTGGAATAATCGTTCTTAATAATCGATGGCTTCCAAAAACAACCTCATTTTTTTTTACAGTTTTTGGCCTTGGATCATTTATTATTGCCTAACTTTGCCAAGCTGTTTATAATTGTTTTGCTGGAACATTAGAATTAACAAAGTTATACGCATTTTCGCTTTCAGCCTTAAATTTAAGCCACTAACTGGCTAATCATGTTCTGCAATAAAGCGAACTGGGACAATGATTAAAAGATACCATGTTTAATCGAGGATATCAGCCGATAGACAAACACATCATTTCACTTGTAATTGAAGTGTTCAGGCAAAAAAAATAAAAACCATGTGACTTTCCCTAGGAAAATTAACTTTTATTTTAGTGGTCTTAAAACTGCATCCGAAATTCAGTTGGTTGTGTTTTCGGAAGAAGTTGGCCTTTTAAATGCCTAAAAATTCTAATTATGAATGTAAGTGTAGGTCGATAGATGGATCTAGTATTACTTTCCCTTGAGTATATCAACATCATATTTGGCTATATAATAAGAATGAGTGCTAACAAAGCTGACCTACTAGGACTAATCGGCTGTAAGGAGTAAAAAAAAAAATTAACAAAATTATGGCATAGTTTTCATTAAAACTTCAAATTAATTTGGCTTGAACATTTTAATTATACAATCCCCAAACATCACTTTTCAAAATTCTACAATGTAACTCATTTAAAGGTAGGTTCACAGCCCCAAGACTCCAAGTCCCAGTGCTCCTCCACTTTGAGCACCTGCGTTAGCTCCAACTTGTGTGTTAACTCCTAATCCACCGTTGGCACCTGCTTGACCTCTGCTTCCAGCTTGACCGGAAGTTTGTCTTCCGGCATAACCTCCAGCTTGTCCCTTAGCTCCGGCTTGAGCACCTGTTTGTCCAGATCCTTGTCCTTTGGCACCTCCTTGACTGTATGCTTGTCCCTTTGCTCCAGCTTGTCCGTATCCCTGTCCATTAGTTCCACTTTGTGCACCAGCCTGACCTTTTGCTCCAACTTGGAGACCTCCTTGTCCTCTTCCGCCACCTTGGGCTCCTGCTTGTCCGTTTGCTCCTGCTTGGGATCCCCCTTGTCCTCTGCCTCCAGCCTGTGCACCTGCTTGACCATTTGCTCCAGCTTGGGCACCTCCTTGTCCTCTACCTCCAGCCTGGGCTCCAGCTTGACTTTTAGCTCCAGTTTGTCCACCTCCTTGTCCTTTTCCACCAACCTGAACTACAGCTTGTCCTCTTCCTCCAGCTTGTGCACCTCCTTGTCCTCTTCCACCAGCTTGGGCTCCTGCTTGTCCTTTTGCTCCTGCTTGCGCACCTCCTTGCCCTCTTCCACCACCAGCTTGGGCTCCTGCTTGTCCCTTAGCTCCTGCT
This sequence comes from Riptortus pedestris, assembly GCA_019009955.1. Lineage (NCBI taxonomy): Eukaryota > Metazoa > Arthropoda > Insecta > Hemiptera > Alydidae > Riptortus > Riptortus pedestris. Next base: position 47,488,723 of record CM032228.1, read on the forward strand.
TGTGCACCTCCTTGTCCTCTTCCACCACCTTGGGCTCCTGCTTGTCCCTTTGCTCCAGCCTGAGCACCTCCTTGTCCTCTTCCACCACCTTGGGCTCCTGCTTGTGCACCTCCTTGTCCTCTCCCACCACCTTGGGCTCCTGCTTGTCCCTTTCCTCCAGCCTGAGCACCTCCTTGTCCTCTTCCACCACCTTGGGCTCCTGCTTGTCCTTTAGCTCCTGCTTGTGCACCTCCTTGTCCTCTTCCTCCAGCTTGGGCTCCTGCTTGACCTTTTGCTCCTGCTTGGCCACCACTGGATCCTCTTCCTCCAAGTTGCAGACCTACTTGCCCTTTCGCTCCTGCTTGCCCTTTCCCTCCAGGTTGACCATTTGCACCAGCTTGAGCACCTCCTTGTCCTCTTCCACCAGCTTGGGCACCTGCTTGTCCCTTTGCTCCGGCCTGGGCACCTCCTTGTCCTCTTCCACCACCTTGGGCGCCTGCTTGTCCCTTAGCTTCAGCTTGTACACCTCCTTGTCCTCTTCCACCAGCTTGTGCTCCTGCTTGACCTTTTGCTCCTGCTTGGCCTCCATTGGATCCTTTACCTCCAGCTTGTCCTTTAGCTCCAGCTTGGGCACCTGCTTGTCCTTTTGCTCCAGATTGTCCTTTTCCTTCAGACAGCAGATATGCTTGGAACCCTCCATCTGTCTCTGCTCCTGCATCAGCTTCAGCTTGTGCATGGTTTTCGCTTCGCAATTCTGTCTCAATGCCCGCATCAAGATCTAGATCAAGTCCAGATTCACCTTTACCTTCAATACCTGCTTGACTGCTTGCTTCAGCTTCAGAATTTGTGTCGGTATGACCTCCAAGGTCTAGATCGGCTTCAATATTGTTCTGGTAATCAGTTCCGACTTCGGCCTCACCAGCAGCACTTGCTTCACTGTCTCCTCCATCGACGGAAGTTTCACCTTCGGCGTAAACTTCACCACCCTCTTCAAGTTCACTACCAGCTGAAGCTTGTCCTGAGGCACCTACGTTAAGGCCTAGCCCTGAAATGGAGAAAGAAATTAAAAATAACTGTACTAAAATGGAAGGCATTGCGTCTTGATTGAGCGTTACTTGTGTGTGTGTGAGTGAGTGAGTGTGTGTGTGAGTGTGTGTGTGCGTGTGTGTGTGTGTGTGTGTGTGTGTGTGTGAGAGAGAGAGAGAGAGAGAGAGTGAGAGAGAGAGAGACAGAAATTAACGTCCACTTTTCCTATTATGGCTAATTGGGATGGAACTCAATATAAATTCACACCTCAAATAAATAAATAAATATATCTCGTCTAAAAGTAATGATTGGAATAGCTTAAGTTTTAAACAGTATGATTAGTCTCCATTTATAAAGACTTCTTTTAAATTTTGCCTCTAATGTTTCCATTTGAGAATAATTTTGGATTGAAATAACTCCCATAGGATTGGAATTAGTTCAGAATCATACAGTCAGTTCAATTCAATAAATTGGTAATATTGAGAAATGTATATGTTGTCTTTCCACCATAAAAAATTAAAAACATTTGTTCTGTAACCTTTTTCTGTCAATGGTTAGGAACGGACAAATTTTTGTTTTAGTTCTTTTACCTATCTTACAACTCCCACTTCGGTTAAACCCGAAAGGCCAGTAAACCATATATTTATAAAATAACTCTAAAAAGTTAAAATGCCATGTTTTAGTCCCATAAATTGAAATTATAAGTCTTGCAATATGTGCTCGTTTAAACTTTGAATTGCCCAAAGTAGTAAATACAGTAAGAAGTTGACTGCTACGAAGGAGGTTTTAGTACCTACAACAGAATGTATTAAAAGTAAGAATTTCACATCACTTTTCTCCCAGTGAGCTAATAGAACGAGGATATTGACAATTTTATTTTGTTGACTACAAGCTCTTGAAAATTGGTTCCCCTGGTCACATACGTTGTCATTTTTAAGTGAGTTAATTTTCTTTTTAAGTAAGCTCACAGATGGTCAGATAAGAATTTAAATTATCATGTTATATGTCTCAATGTTTCTGAATTGTAAACCAATTGTATCCCTAGAAAACTTTAATATAATTAGAGAAATTCTTGGAGTTCATTTTAATACAGATTTTCATTAAATTCAATAAAAAATATATTTATTTTCTTCGTCTGAATTGATCTTAATTTTTAAAATTGTACATTCGAAATATAAAACGTACAACTGAAAAGCAATGAAACAAAGTTTTATCAAATATATTATCACAAAAAAATTGAAAATTATTTATCATATAATTATTTGTTATTTATTAATTTCAACATTGTGCTTCTGAGGATGATCATAATGTCTACAAGTTACCACACTTTCCTAGCCGAGTAGGACTATTATTTTTCATTTCGTGGGATCAGCACTTTATGAAGTAAAATTGACCATGCAGGAATCCAACTAGCGATTAAACTAAGATTAAGACTTTAGCTTACATGGATAACCTGAGCTATTAGCTAGGGCATTATGTTGAATTTATTTAAATGTTGTAAGTTAAAGTTAACTGATTATTCAGAACAAAGAACTATAATTATTTCAAAAAGTTTATTTTCTAACATCGTTCTTTTGAGGTCTGTATTTCTGTTCCTGATATTGATAGTCTTATTTAATTATTTATTTGAAATGTTTAAAAAAAATATATATATTTTTTTTTAATATTTACCTAGGGAGAGTGCTCCTTGCACCAAGAGAAGTGTCACGAGAATAGCCAATTTCATGTTGCTGGAGGTAATGGTGACAGACAAGGAGTAGAAACGGCTTTTATACTCAATCGTGACATCACAATATTAGTTTGTGATGTATTGACAGGATGTATGACGGGAACAAACAACAAATTTATCTCGGAAAGTTACTGCGGCCTAAGACAATAATATTTGTACGCAATAATCCAAAACTATGACACTGATATACAAAGTAAAAGAACACTCAAATTTTGATGAACGGAAGAAATTTAATTTTCTTCTTCAGAAATTAGTAAAATATATGTCATAAATTGGTATATTAAGACAAAAAGTAAGTCCGAGTTCTCCAGTGATCCCAAATTTAATTATCCTAAGATTGGATCTACCAATTTCATTTACAAATAAAATTTAACTATGATTTTATATTGGGCAAAAGTAGAGAAAAAATGTTTGACACATTTTTATGATATTTTTATCAATTTCAGGGCTACTATACTTTCCTAAATATTTATCAATACCTGAAATAGACCTAAGTGTTTATTTACATATTTTATTCAACATTATTTGTGTGTATATTACATATTCTGTTTTTATTTTTACATATTTTATTCCTACCTTCCTCCCATTGCCATATCTAACGTGGAGCAGTGAACTCCGTAAAAAACTTCACGGTGTTCACAAAGTTTCTTCAGCTATGGGGGAGATTTAAAAACATGTCAGATATAGCCTGCATAAACGTTTTAATTCTTTTCATAATAAACTTCTACAAATACAATAATAATTCGTAATAAAACTTGGTTCCCGTCTATATTTCATCCCCAAAGTAGAGGTAGACTTTTTAGAATCTTGGATGCACGTTAGATTTAAAATGCTTTTGAGGTTAATATTTATAAATGTTTAAGAACGGAAGAAATTCTTACTAACGAAATGTTACTAAATCAGGGCTCCATTTTCTACTCAAAAAGAATTTGTCTAATTCATACATTTCAAAAATATAGAAGAAATCAAGAATAGTGTATGACCAAAACCGAATTAAACTACTTATAATTTACCTTTTTAAACTAATTTATAATTTACTTTTTTAGATTTCGAATTTTTTTTTACTTAATTTATATTTGCAATATCAGTTTATGTGAAATTAAGATTTTAGAAGTATTCTTATAATCTTTAAACTATTAAATTCTTTCTAAGACTGTGGTAATATCGAAGAGACTGGATAACATTTTTTAATTCCATTTTTGACAAGTACCTTGCATTTTTCCATTTCAGTCATAAGTTCTAATTTAAAAATGTTCTATATTGTCTACAACAGAATGTATTAAAAGTAAGAATTTCACATCACTTTTCTCCCAGTGAGCTAATAGAACGAGGATATTGACAATTTTATTTTGTTGACTACAAGCTCTTGAAAATTGGTTCCCCTGGTCACATACGTTGTCATTTTTAAGTGAGTTAATTTTCTTTTTAATTAGCTTTAACCATTTTGCCCGATTTCCGTTAAGAAAATTTAGCGAATCAGGTTGTAATCAGAAGACGATTTTCAACAAATTTCAATTGGACAAATGACCATCAATCCTACCTAGGAGATGACGAAAATTAGGTCTCTTTAAAATGATATATATATATAGATATATATATATATATATATATATATATATATATATATATATATATATATATTTATATACACACACTTGGCAGAAAAAAAAACAAAACCGGACACTCTGATTTCTCCTTGTCATTTTATTTATTTTTCTTTAATTCATGGTATGAATTAGTTTTTTTATAGGTTATTTAAACAAAATTAACTTAAAACGAATAATTTCTATTAATTAAACACAATTATAAAGTAAAAAAAAACAAGAAATTAATACTTTTTTAAAAACTAATAATTCATAGTTTTTACATTTATTTATTCGAATGACCTTCTAATATTGTGTGTTACGCCCTCTTGCACGGCGAAGAGCACTTATTCTTGCAGGCATCGCAGAAATTTCATTTTTTATATACTCCACCTTCACAACATCCCATTCCTCACATCCCAAGACTGATTTAAATCAACAGGAGGAGGACGACGACGCCTAACACGCCTCCCTAAATTGTCCCACAAGTACTCTATACGATTCATCTCGGGAGATCATGCAGGACAGCCCAGAACTGTGATCCCCACTTGCTCCAAGTGTTCCATGACAATTCTTGCGGTATGCAGGCGAGCATTATCCTGCATTACAATGAACTCGACACCAATAAATGGATCAAATGGGATTATTGCCTCTTGAAGAACTTCCTCCATGTACCTCTGAGCAGTCAGTCATTATTCTTCATTATCAAGACCAATCAGCTCGGTAAGGGCCTGAAAATTGGCAAACCATAACTGATCGCCTTTCGAATGGCCGGGACTCGCGAAGAGTACATTGAGTGAAACGCTCCCTTGGTCGTCTCCACACTCTGCCTCGACCGTCTCAGTCGTACAGACCAAATCGGGACTCACCTGTGAATAAAACAGCTGTCCATTTCTCCTCTGTGCAATGGAAACTTTGTTCAGCAACTAACCGTTTTTCCCTTCTATGCCTTTCCAGGAATTTTGACCCTGCCGCGGGGTGCCTCGCTTGAAGACCGTGCTCCCTCAATCTCAGCCGTATGGTGTCCGAGATGAAGACAGTATTACGGGCAATTTTGAGCCTGAACCTCAAGAGTTGTTATATGTAAGTCTCTCTAAACCGAGAAGGCGATAAATAGATCATCTGACTGCCGGCCATCCACTCTTAGCTCCCAGTCTCTTCCAAACGCCTGAGTGCGTCATGGATCCTCTCCGAGCGGTTGGTTGATATAGCGGACGCTCCGGCCTTACCTCGCCAAAGCATCAGCTCGGACTACATCCACTGCCGAAAGAACCATTTTCCTAGACTAGAAGAGAAAACCCACGTTCAATAATGAGTGTAAACGCGTGTTTAAAAAATTAAAGACGCCCAAAGGTGCAAAACCTAATTGCAGTTAAGGAGAGTTGAGTCACTTAAAGCAGTATACAGACGAGTTAGAGCCTTATGGCTTGTTCTATGAGTCCTTTTGGGACAAGTTCAATTGGCAGAGACCGTACTTATTCGGAATCCTTGTTAACTGCTAAAATCGGGACAGGAGTGTGGGCTTTACTGGAGGGGAGTGTAACCAAAAATACAAAATACCTCCGCTATTTATAGTTACAATAGATCGATAAACTGTATATAACCAATCATGTTAAAAATTCATTCTTCTATGGATGTTGTTCTATAAACTCTTTCTATATCTGGGATATCAACAAAGAATTTCTATTTTTTTTTTTAATTTTCAGCCTTAAGTAAATCCGATTTCTATTCATCTCAAATTGAACCATAAGCCGATACATCCTAATACACCTTATTCCTAGCTTATGTGTGAAATATGGTTTTCAATGCACTTTTACTATGTGGGGCAAATATGTTCAACATGTCGTCATCAATAAAGATATATCTAGATATGTCATTAATAACTTGATTGATACCATACTCAACAATTAAACGATTCATATAATGCTAAAGATAAAATTTGTTAATCTTCAAAATTGGGCCAGAATATGGGGAGTAAAAATAAAAGAATATCAAAATATATCCATTTTTTTTTTTCATTTGGATCCATTAAGGATTTGGATAATCAACTTGTTAATCGTTAATGTACATTTGTTCTTTCTTTTTTTCTCTAATTTGAATATTAAGCCCGTTATTCCTACTTTTGGGCCGGCTTACAGATAACCCCAACTTATTTTCATGGGGTTTTCATTTTACAGAAAATGTGTCATAAATAGTGTCCAACTTAAATTTCAAGTTGAGGTTACATATGGGTCATGTTAGTATAGAAATATAAAATAGAATTTGATTTAACAACATTAACGTACCATTCCAGCACGAGAGGAATAAAATAAAAATAAAGTCAAGGTGCTGGCAAAGGTGGACCGATACCAAGGAAGACTTGTTCAAGAAGCCATAGAAATAGCAAAATGCCCAAATAACTGCAATAGAGAGGATGGATACAGACTCAGCAAGCTCTGGAAGCCCGTCATTCCACAGAGACCACAGACAAGAAACCAAAACGAAGGTATAGCCGGTGAACGGCCACCGGAAGTAGTATCCGTAGACACCTGGAAGGGAAGACTCCGCCCAAGGAAACCAGACAAGACTCACATATATACCTGAGGTGAACACACAACTCTTCAGTCTCAGAGGTAGCACTGAGGAAATTAGAAGCATTTCTAGCGAAACGTTGGCAATAAAAATGAAGACACGGTCAATATCCGAAAACCTTAATAGTATTAAAGAAATCCTTTATTTTCGTATCTTTAAAATCATCTTCAGCTTAAATCTTAATTCCAGTTTACATAAGTTTCTTCGTACAGAAAAATGTTGAATAGGAGAGATATGATCACCAAAGTGCCAATCCAGCACAGGGAAAACCTGCATAGCTACCGAAGCACCTGCTTAACGGAATTTAATATTATGAAGAATGTTTAACTCTTATATTGCAGTAAGTTAAAATCTACTAAACGTAAATAAATCATTATAAGTAATATAAGGTTTTCTAACTTCCCGTTCACCCCACTTTTGTATCAAGAGTTTTGAGAATTACGAAATTAAACTCCGTAGGTTTTACATTAATTGTAGAAAATGAAATTTCTTCTTTTGGGGTTGAAGTCGGCTTTCTTACTTCTTTCAGTTCTTCTCCAGAGCACCTAGCTCTGGAATTTCTCACAGAATTGGATATTTTTTAAGACTTTCAATTACTATCGTTTACATGCTCATGTGATGTTATCAATAATCAAAATTTGTTAATAGCATTTCAACCGTATATATTTTCGAGAATTAATTCCCAATATATAATAAATGATTTGATCATTCCATTTTTTGAAATATCGAAAGATGGGATTACAGGTAGAGGAAATTGTAAAAATAGACTTACTCATTTCAGGAATACCGAAATGAAGGATAAATACCTAATGAGTGATAGAATTTCATTCTAACAACTCTTAACCCTCAGGATTCCTCGAAGCACAATATAACACCGTCCTGATATAACGGACCTCCTTTATATCGTATTCATTATATAAATGAAACATCTCTAAAATTATTCCTCTATTCCGTCATTTCTCGCAATAACTCCCTTCAGTATATAAAAATCTGGCCTAAATCTATTTGTAATCATTAAACACTAACCCTTAGTGTTCATTACATGTTTATTACAGGGAACAACCTAGGTTTTTTATCATTTACACCTCAAGGCTTTTGAAATACACTATATCAACTATCAAAAAATACTATTATAATTAATGTCATATTTCCTATATTGTTGCTAAGTGTTTACACCATTCTCTTTCATTTATATTGATGAACCAATGTCTTCTACTGATGTAAGATGTAAAGAATCATATACCACAAATGGAATACATATTAAAAAAAAATAGATAAAATTCATCGGCCGAAATCAGGGCAAACTTCCTCAAGGACACAGTACGATCCTGTTTAAAGTTTACTAATGCATTTAAAGCAAACACAGCAGTGGCGCAAATGGAGTATAAATGGAGTTCATTCCATCGGTTTGTCAGCAGTTCAACCGACAACATGAAGTTGATCGCACTTCCTATTGTTTTCTTCTTCGTCCAAGGAGTTCTTAGCCGAGGTAAGTTAGTACTCAAAATATAGAAAATAATTAAAAACATAAAGGTATACTAATAAAAAATTTCAAAACTTTATTTTAATAGTCGACATTTAATTTACTAGAAAATAATTTATCCTGGCTATTGAATTGATTATAGGATCAGGGAGAATCATTTGTCAATTGAAACAATTATTTTCTGCTTGTATAATACTACTAAAAATTAATCTATTAATTGATTTCTACAGCAATAAATCAAAATCATTGAGTATATAATTTCTATTTGTCTTCTTTTTGCAACTTAGTGGATCAATAATTCAATGCAATTCTAAATAATAATCTATCTAAAATACAAACATTTTCCACATAGCAAGAAAAAGTAACAAGTATAACTACTGTTTTATGAATGATCAAAGAAGAATTTCGTAAATGAGAGTTTTTGTAGGGTTTTTGCACACTTTACTGCTCTGCTTCATTCACTATTTGCCGAGATACAGGTAAAGTTCACATTTAACTTTGTTCTCACTAAATGGGCCCCAAATATTAGAGACACAGAATCAAATCCCAGGCGTATCAGATTTTATGAAGCCGGCGTATCCTTGCTGAACCCCAGAAGAACTATATCTCATTGTATACCGCTGTATATTGAGACTATGCTCATTAGAAGGATTTTCAAAGCGAACGTTGAAACGTATCAATGACTCTTGAATTAGAGTGCTTAAATAAGTTATTGTAATTACCGTTTGATAAAATCGCTCATAACATATTTATATACCTCAAAATACAGAGCCCTCTACTCTTAATTTTCATTAATTGAAAATGACTGTTATTTGGGGATATCCTCCAAAGTACAAATTCTTTAAAAAAGATTCTGAGCAAAATAATAAAAATGATAATCGACTTCACAGCCCATCCGTTTAGTAGCAATTGTGCTCGAATGTAAAATCAGTTACTCAAAGTTCTACTAAAGTGCTGTTATCTAAATTTTATTATTTCTTAAGCTATGCCAATATGTATTTCTAATTATATTTATTAGTAATATGAATATGAATTCATTTTAATGTTGCAGGCTATGGGTATGGATCCCAAAGTGATGTATACGCAGCAAGTGAAGCGGAGGCTGAGTCATATGGACATCTCGAACACGAAGGACATTCAGCAGCTGAAGCTGGAGCAAAGTCTCAAGCCGGTGCAAGGAAAGGAGGATGCCCGGGAGGTGGAGCAAGGGCTGGGGCATTGAGCCAAGCTGGAGCACGCCAAGGTGGACAGCACGGAGGAGCGAGAGGACAAGCTGCAGCTTACGGACAGGCTGGCTCTAGATTCCGTCGAGAGGCTTTTTATGGCTTTGGTGGAAGATCCCAAGCAGGAGCTAAAAGCCAAGCTGGTTCAGGTTGGGGTGGGTATCCAGGAGGATATGGTGGCTATGCAGGTGCTGAAGCAGAAGCAGCTGCAGCCAGCCATTATGGAGGACGCTTCCGTAGAGAGGCTTCAGAAGCTCAAGCTGTAGCACAAGCAGAAGCACAAGCTGAATCTTACGGCCGGTTCACTCGAAGTGTTGAATTTGGAGTCGGTGCAGAGTCTGAAGCAGCAGCAGAAAGTGAAGTTAGTGGTCACGTCGGAGGTCAAGGAGGTGCTGGAGGTCAAGCAGGAGCAGGAGCTAAAGCTGGCGCTAAGGGACAAGCTGGAGCTGGAGGAAGAGGAGGCGCCGGAGGTCAAGCAGGAGCAGGAGCTCAAGCTGGTGCAAAAGGACAAGCTGGAGCTGGAGGAAGAGGAGGTGCCGGAGGCCAAGCTGGAGCAGGAGCTCAAGCTGGTGCAAAAGGACAAGCTGGAGCAGGAGGACGAGGAGGCGCTGGAGGTCAAGCAGGAGCTGGTGCACAAGCTGGAGCAAAAGGACAAGCTGGAGCAGGAGGGAGAGGTGGAGCCGGAGGGCAAGCAGGAGCTGGAGCTAAAGCGGGCGCAAAAGGACAAGCTGGAGCTGGTGGGAAAGGAAGCGCTGGGGGTCGAGCAGGAGCAGGTGCTAATGCTGGTGCAAAAGGACAAGCCGGAGCAGGTGGGAGAAGTGGTGCTGGAGGTCAAGCAGGAGCAGGTGCCCAAGCTGGTGCAAAAGGTCAAGCCGGAGCTGGTGGAAAAGGAGGTGCCGGAGGTCAAGCAGGAGCAGGAGCTCAAGCTGGTGCAAGAGGACAAGCTGGAGCCGGAGGCAAAGGAGGCGCTGGAGGTCAAGCAGGAGCAGGAGCTAAAGCTGGCGCTAAAGGACAAGCTGGAGCAGGAGGAAGAGGTGGTGCCGGAGGCCAAGCAGGAGCAGGAGCTCAAGCTGGTGCAAAAGGACAAGCAGGAGCTGGAGGAAGAGGGGGTTCCGGTTTGAGATCAGGATCAGGAGCAGCAGCAGGAGCAGGTGCAGGAGCTAAGAGCAATTCAAATTCAAAGACTAGCGGAAAATCCGGAGTGAACTTTGAAGTTGGCATGAATTTCCAAGCAAGTGGTGGTGCTACAAATGAATACGAGACTGAAAATTCTGCCGCTTCTGAGGCTGGAGCTGGATCATATGGAGAAGTTTCAGCTTAAGTAAATTAATAAACAATGTTGTCATGAACTGTGAACTTTTATGGAGTACCGTTTATATTGAAAGAAATATAAATATTAAGAGTTAATTACCTTTTTCCGACAATCACATGCCTTTATTTCTTCCTTTTCTATATTTCTTAGAAATATTTGCTCGTCTTCTTTGGTCAAGTACCTTAGAACAACCAGGGAAAGAGACTTGACTACATAGTGATAGTATAAATAAACATGCAAAAATTCTGGTATTTTTATATAGCAACTTTTAATTATCAGCAGTTTTATTGATAAATTATTGGACTCCACAGATACCGGAGCATAAATTAAACAGTCGAGCTCAACAACAAAGATGTCTATATTATTAAATTACTTATTTTATTTTATTTTATAATGACCCTTGCTTATTGAAGCCCTGATCATTTGAATGAATCATTGGGTATACCACCTGTATAAGATAGTACATTAGGGCATACTTCCTTAGATTGAATTTTCCATATTCTAGAAGGTCCGATTTGTCTGCTAATTCTGTTTTTCCTGTTTCACTTCAATATTATCTCCAAGGCTTCTCTTATTTGGGAAAGAAAAGTCGATAATGAATGCCTTTCAGTCTTTTAGCGTTTTTCTTTCATAATATTCTACAAATCATAATGGCTTTTCTATTGAGATCAAAGAGAATTACTATTTCTCATTAGAGAACATAAACACCTCTCTCAAGCGTTAGTACAGAAGAAATATTTTAAAAAACGGACCAGGAGAGAAGTTGGACAGAGGTTGAAAAACTAAAATTCAAACGATCTCCGTTATTATGAATTAGATCGAAAAATGGTACAATGCTACTTTTTGTTTGAACATTTAATGCTCCTTTATATATTTATTTTCGTAACTCACGTATTAAGTGATCTATTTGTACTATTTTTTTTGTTTTCAGCTTTCATTTAACATGTACTAATTTTAAATAACAAAAAGCCATATATACATCAGAAGTCGCCATATTTAAACAATAAATACTATGTATTGTTTTCAGTGAACACGTAAGTGTGTGATTTACAGTGGGGATGTTAACCACCCACTTTAAGTCTTCCGATTTTAACGTTGAGGTACTGAGTCACTATGGATTTTATTTCCTGATTAAATTTTGGCGAAATGAGGTCACCAGCCCACGCTAATAATAATCCTCTTTTAGCAAATTTCCTTCAAAGAAAATCAGTTATTGAGGTTGTACTCTTGGTGCGATTTACAATATATATATTAGAGGTTGCCACTATAGCTGAGATTAAAAATTAAAATAAAATAATCCTTGTTTTGTGTTGTTGTCGGTAACGTGGGATGAAATGAAACTACTTCAGCTTGTTAATGTTTCGGCAAGGCAGACTGAAATCCGATGTACAAGTTTGAAAATTATAATTTAGTCCAAATGATAAAATACGTAAATATTTTGGGAGAGTATGAGGTAGAGCTTACCAAATTAATTTATTTTATCATTTGGTCTTAATTATAATTTTCAAACTTGTGCATCGGTTTTTTTAGTCTACCTTGACAAATATAATAAATTTTACGGAAACGTTGGCAAACTGAAGAAGTGTCATTTCAACTCACACGCCCGACAACCACATAAAAAAAGCCTTCTTCTAACAGCGGTCATCACCAATGACTAAATAAAATATCTTTTTTTTAAGATGATAGACGAAGAATAATTTTTGTTATTATGGATTAAGTAACTTCTAGATAAATTTATAGTTATAGACCTTCCTTCTGCTGGCAATCGTTTTTAGCATATGGTTACAATTAAATCAGCTGATTCCTTGCAATAGCATCATTTTACCAGTCTTGACAGGTGGAAGTAAGTGTTCTGTGTATTAGAATATTGTCTCCTGAAGGGGCATCAGAAGAGGCGGAAAATGAGAAGAGTGGTTATTAGAAGCTTCTTAAATACATTATGTTATCTTAAGCGATTTAACGTGGACATATTTATTACAGTGAATAGATGGGGTATTTTTTAAGACTTTTAATTACTATCATTTACATGCTCATATGATGTTAACAATTATCAAAAGTTATTAATTGTATTTCAATCGTATAAATTTTGGAGAAGTAATTCGCAATATATAATGAATGATAGGACTATTCCATTTTAGCAGATTTCCCTCAAGGGAAATTAGCTATTGAGGTCGTACTCATGACGCGATTTTCGAAATTTTTCCTCAAATGTCCATCGATCCTACCTAGGAGATGACGAAAATGAGGTCCATTCAAAACTGTATATATATATATATATATATATATATATATATATATGTGTGTGTGTGTGTGTGTGTGTGTGTGTGTGTGTGTGTGTGCGCGCGTATATATTTGTCTGTTACCGCTCTAGTGGTCGCAATTATTGTTTAATCGTTACCAAACTCGATATTTAGTGGTTTTATGTAAAAAGAAAGATTAAGTTTGTTAACGGCTGAATTCGGGCCAGGGGAGGGGGATTTAGAGGGGAGTATTTTCGAAATTTCTCCGTTACCATACGTCGGATCAATAAATTGTATAGATCCAATCTTATTGCAAATTAAATGTACTATAATTATTGTTATATATATTTATTCACTATCTTAAATATTAACCGAGATATTTGCACTTTTCAGTTTTCAGCCTTTATCAAACCACCACTTCTACTCATGTTACATAAACAATACTCTGCTTCATAACAAATCACATTAATTGAAGCTTAATACCAAAAATTATATTCAAGAGACCTTTATTATACGAGATAGATGCAAATATGTCCTGGTGGTCCCCTCCCCCCACCCATCATAAGGTTTTGGACTAAAAATTCGATTGATTGAGATAACAATTATTCTGGTTCATTATTAATTACAGTACT
>CM032228.1:47507500-47905000 GCA_019009955.1 Riptortus pedestris
TAATAATGTAACATGATGATTAATCAATGGCCCTAAAAAACGAATCTAATATCACTCTAAGGATCAGAAATTATAGAAACATTATTTGTACTTCAAATAATAAAAAAATAATGAAAAACAACTAAAAAAAAAATATGAGCATAAATATACATAAAACAGGAAAAAGTCAGTAAACTAAAATCTGAGATTAGGCACATGAACAAAACTTTGTCAATTTCCTTCACAAATAATAAGTTTTAACGTTTTTATCATTGTGATATATAGTTAAAATAGTTTCAAATGTAGACGCTACTTCATCGGGGAATCTGGAACATCGATTCTAAAAGTATATTATAGTAATATCGATTGTAACAATGAATCAATGCTAGCATTTGGTACCAGATAGTGACAGGAACAAGTTCCTGATGTGGCTTTGAAGTGAAGAACGTGTTTCTATAAATTTGTCTAATGTGATATAAACAATTTAATAGAGAATCTCATTAAAATATCGTTGATATTGGCGTCATAAAATGTAATATTTCTGCATGATACAGACAAAATTCCATTAGAATGAAATTTTACTAGGTAAATGGGAGACTTTTTAAAAATTTGTATAGTGTCAGTTTAAGTATTCCTTCATTCCATCCTGTGCATTTTTATTTGGAAAATTGACTAATTACTGTAATAAATTTCTTTGTGAATATCTATTGGAAGCCCATATCTCAGTTTTCTCAGTTCTCAGTGAGTTAATGATTTTATTTTAATTCAACTGGGTATTTTGTGCCTTTAATTTTTCATAATTTGCTTATCTATCTATCCTAATTTATTTAACCTCACGAACGTTAGTAAAATAATGAATATTAGTTAAAAGTCATTCCATGCTTCACATTTAAAACAATATGGCTGCCATTTGATGTCCATAAAGTGATGTGATAAAGTGAACTTAATGTTTACGTTAATCCCGTCTTAATACTACATCCGGAAACCATTGTTATCCCTAGTAATTTACTAATCAGAGCTTTACCAAACAACATGTGTTTAATTGTCACTTATTATATCTCGGATAATACACTCCACATTTTGTGTACATTATCAGGACAGTTTTTTTACTACGAGAAGAATATGACGGAATGATTTTGTTTAAAGTTAATGCAGTTTTTTTTTAATTTCAACAAAACTTTAATTTTAATATATAAAGAACAGTTACGATTGAAAGTAAACGCAAATCTACGACTTGCGTCAGGAGTACATAGCAAGTTATGCGATACTACTTATTTTAAATGAGTGTAACATGAATGCTTAGCCTTCGAGTTTCAAGAATTCTAGAAGATTAACACATGAATATTTAATTACAAACAAAGACAAACACATCTACACTACTTATAATGTTGACCTGACATTCTAAGACATCCTTACAAACAGCCCAAAACAATTACCAATTAAAGAAAATTTGACTGGTGACAGCCAATATATAATACACATTTTCACATATCCAAGAAGTATAAAGATTCAATAGGAAATTTAAACAATATATTTGTGATGCAACTTAAACACTGAAGAACTAGTGTAATGAAAGTGTCATTTTTCTCATAGTATATTTTTATGGCCATTTGGTATTTGAACTTTAGTGCCTTCAGAGTTTCAGAATTGTTATCAGTTTTCAGGTGCAATCATTGAAGAGGTACAAGTGATGATGATTCCCTATTATACGAAGCTCGAATAAATAAATAATATATTGAAAATTCATTTTCTTATTCTTCGATTTAACAATAAATCTTTTAGTTCACGCAGACTAAATTATTATGGTCGAGAAATACCGCACGCACTTTTATTTTATATAAAAATAAGTATTTTCTCTGTCTCAGTGAAATAATTTTCTAATTCAATGACCTCAAATAAATTCATAGAGGAACTAACAAAGCTACAACAAAAATCTTTAAAGTTTACAAGTCAATAATATATATTAGAGACTTTGGTGTTCTACGTTGTTAAATAAAAGATACTTAAAAATGTAGTTATAAGTTTATTGCTTATAGTTAATATTGGTATATAACTATTGTTAATATAATTATTTGTCTATGATTATAAAAGTTACATGATTACCCCCATTAAGGAGAGCAACGGCAGCACCAAAAAAGAAGAACACTAAGAAAAGTGCTGAGAATTTCATTTTGCTGGTGGATTGGTGTAGTTTTACATAGAGGTAGGCTTTTTATAGTAGACTGGTGACGTCATCTTGTTTACTACAATAAAGAACGATTGAAGCAAGATGGCAGCACACAGGAACAAATAAAAGATATTTTGTATGGAATATTCCACTTGCTGTTTCCGACCTACCTTAGTTCAAAATTTATTAATATAATAAGTCATTTATTTATGACAAACGTGTATAACTTTTTGAAAATGATTGAAAATTTGATATTAATTGTATTTTTAAGTTGAAACTGTATCATTGACAGTAGCTGTCCAAGTTGTAGAAAACATCCATTTTTATGTTAAAATGTTGTATATTAGAGCCTTAAATAGTTCTACACTGAAGCTTGTTTGTAGTTTTTACAATATTCATAATAACAATAATTTTCAGTATTTTCTCATATCATCAATGCCGTAAGCTACGAATATTCTTTGAAATTTACCACATAGTACCACAAAATATGTGTGGTCTTGATCACCTTAAGTATTTACGTTTTTCAAAATAACATTTTGGGCCTACCGATGTTGGAAAACTTGTACGTACTTATTACAAATTTAAGAAAAATCCTGAAAAATTACTGGAATAAACGGAAATCTAAAAAAAAAAAAAAAAAAAAAAAAAAAGGCTTTCCATAATCTTACAATTTATTGTGGCTGGTTATGAAATCAACTTCCATTTACCTTCAGTTTGGTGCAACGGTTATTACTCTATATATTTTGCTGTTTATTGGATTCGTTTGCTTTGCTTTGTTTTTTTCTATTTGTATCGTTTTTATAGGTTCTATATATTCCAACAGCTTTCTCACTTTACAATACAAGCTACTAATCTCTACAACGGAAGGCGGCTGAATTGTAAACAAACGTTTAAATATCGAGTGAAGACATAGCAGACCGCCTCCTAGCCCGCAGCATAGTTGTGAACCCCTCAAAAACAGGACGGCCAATATTCTCTTTTTATAAATATAAACGGCGTCTCCCCAAACCATTCGCCCTAAACGGGACACAAATCCCCATCTCAGCAACTATAACTTACCTAGGGGTCCACGTACAGCGCCACCTCCGTTTCTCAACCCACGTCCAGCGAAAACTCAAACACACCCGGACTCGCTATAACTCCCTCAAACACCTCCTCCTCTCCCCCAACCTCAGCCTAAGACTCAAACTCCTTATCTATAGAGGCGTCCTAAAGCCCGCCCTCCTCTATGGAGCCCCCCTCCTCAAATTCCTTCCCACAACCTCCCTTTCCAGTCTACAATCTTTCCAAAACGGAGTATTCCGGAAGATTGTCAGACACACCTCCCTATCCAATAAACCCCAAACCCATATCCGAGAAACCCTCGAACTGGACACTGTGGCGCAGACAATAAAGAAGAGACATGTCAAGTTCTTTGACGGTGCCCGAGCCTTACCCAACACACTCATTCCCCACCACTGCCACAGAACTGGCAAGGGAAAGGCGGCATACAACAGGTCAACGTCATTGAACTTGCAGATCCACCATAACCAATTGTAAATATGTATATATCAATGTAAATATTGTACCAAATATGTAAATAAAACAAACAAAAACTTAAAATATATGGCCAAATGGCCACCTTTTCCTTTCGTTTTCTCATCTCCTCTTCTCCTATCTCTTTTCCTCTTTCTCCTTCTTTCCTCGACCCTCTAATCCCACGGGGTATACCAGCTACCCTCAAAGTTCACAAAAATAAAAGACAAACAAACCTACACCTCACCTCATCCCCTCCTTAAAATATAGAGAAAGGAGCCTCTCAGTGCAAACCTGGTGCCCAGAAGCACAAGCCTCATCTTTTCTATCTTAGGTTAGTTTAGTTTTAGTTTTAGGTTAGCTAGTTATTAAGGATAGCTTAGGTCTCTTCCATTCTATAGCTGTGTCTCAGAAGAAAAAAAAAAGGAGTATATACGTCTGACACCCCATTAGCTGATCTTCGTACTATGGACGAACAGGTGGAAGAGTACAGTTCTTTAAGCGCCAATGGATGCGTTGCTGCTCATTGCTACCATCTTCTCCATATCGTCCCTTTATTTCATAATTACTTTGTCCAATTGTCCAGGCGTGTACTCCCTTTTCATCGTTGTTTATTTTTACTTCATTGTTGTTATTTTGATTTACATTGTTGTTAATTTTTTCTTTTATTTCCTTTATTTATTTAGGAGCGTTCGCAGCGAGGCGATATTGCTCTTAAAAAACAAAATAAAAAAAAAAAAAAAACAATGTATATAATCAAAATACAAAAATGAAAACAGTAAGAAGAAAAAATTAAGCAATACAAACTATAAACGCAAAACAAATAACAAAAACGCAACTAAATAACCGAACGCAACAAAAAACAAAACGCAACTAAATAACAGAACGCAACTAAATAAAACTCAACTAAATAACAGATCGCAATCAAACAACAAAACTCAACGAAAAAAAAACTCCAAAACAACAAATAAAATAAATAAACAAAAACCAAACATTAAATTCAAAAACAAAAAATCTTGTAAGGATACTAGATATATTCATTATATTTATATAGAGAAGAGTTTTTTTTTCAGCACTATAGTTAGTCAGATGCTAACTTAAAATTAAGTCAATTTTCGAAATATATAGTCTAAATGAAGGCTGTCAACTTTTAATAACTACTATTAGACAGCTTGTTTGTATTTTATTTTAATATCTACTATTAAGGTATAACGTGAATAGATTTTGAAATATATTTGTCTGTTAGCAGGCCCGAAGAAGAGAAAATAATCTCGAATTGTTAGCATGATTTCAGTCTTATTTAAACCAGAATCGGACAAGTTCCTTTTAAAAAAATAAGGTGTATATATATATATATATAAATATATATATATATATATATATATATAATATATATATAAACAGCTGTGAAATAACAGAAGAAACCGAAAACTGGATTGTTAAGAGCTTTCACTGTGTGCTGCTCTCTGCCAGTTAAAGGGAAAAGCTTTGAAACTTTTGGTTTATGAAGTTCTTCTAATTCTTGGATTTATGTGGGAGAAATCATCATTCTCTCCTCTTCAGAATAATTATGAGTAGACCAAAGTAACAAAGATGAATACTAAAATTGTCCCAGTTGTGCCGCTCTGTCCCGGCAAGGAACCGAGGATCCCCCCCCCCCGCATGTTCTAGGTTCCTACCAATGGGGCGAGCAATTGCGCATTTCCCGATATCATAAATTACTTTTTCAAATTGCACAACTTTTGAAAATGCTTCTCCATTATGGGAAATATAAGGAGTGTTTGAAGATTTACATTTCATTATTGAAAACTTTGTAATAATAAATAATAAAGTAAGGGATGACATTTATCAATTTATATTCCCATCGTCTGCTTATATAGAAATTAGAATAAGGTATTTAGGTGAAAACCCCATATTACCGTTTTATTGGAATGGGTTGGAAAATATTGGTAGACTATTCTAAAATAGCGGAGGCTTACAGGATATTAATAAGGAATACCCTTAAGGGAGGTTACAAATGAGACCACTCTGTACTTCGTAAATAGGTTTAATTAATTATTATGTAATACTTGGACCAGTAGTTGCATGTATGAGTGTGATATACAAAATATTACTATACTAAAGAATATAGGAGGGCTTTAAATTAAATAAATATTTGGAAAAAGTTTATTCTGCGTGAAAATACAAATACATATCTATTGCAGATATCAAACACTTCTTGATTGTACTATATACAGGGTCATTCAATAAGAATGTGTTGATTTCACTGGTGCTTTACTCCAGCATCACTGCAGAACACAACACACAATCATGTTGGAATTGGAACATGATTATACCATAAAACTTCAAGACCGGTTAATGCATGTGTCTTTATTGCAATCTTGTATTACTGTCTGTTAATAATATATAGCTTAATGAAATCGTTTCATTCTTTTTGAAAGACCCTGTATTTATAAATATTGTGAATAGCTGCTAATAATAATAATTAATTTGTTAATTACTATTAAGTTGTGTTCAATGTTTTTCTATTTCCTTGAGCTATAGTCATAAAAGATAAGCCCTGGTCGGCCACTCTGATGGTAGTTGCTAATAAAATGTCTATATAAAACATGAAATTACTATTTTTAATTATTTGTATTAATAAAGTTTACATAAATTTAGAACTTACAAGAAACTCATTCTGAGAGTAGTAAATGCCAACTGAGGGCTTAGGTTGGTTTTGAAATGAATGGTAGGCCGAACAAAATAGTAAGTAGTCTACTAGAAGATAAAGCCAATACAATAATAAAAAAGATATATTCTATAGAAAGAAACATTAGTGCTATTTCAATCACATGTTAACGTATTGGATTTCTTCCCTTTTTTTGACGGGGTAAGCAATGAAATTTTAATTATTCATAGTGTGGACACATTACAATCAAGAATACTTCTCATGAAATTGAGGCAAACCTCAAATTAAGTCCCAGACTTTTCTTAATTTATAATTTCTTTTATGCACTTCGAGTCATTAGAACTCTTCCAAACATCGTACAGCGATGATCAGGATATACCACTGATGTTGTATACCGAAATTCAGCTCGATCTGATAATAATTGTGAACTCTTTCCAATTACAGGCTACCAGCGTCAATTGACAACACGCTCGCCGACGAAAATTATTATTTTTCTACCAAGAACAGTTGTATCACGAATAGAAGTACCCAGTTGAAGATAATGGTAATGTTCGACAATTTAAAGGATTCTTGATAACAACAAAGCTTCATTAAGATTAACACTTCACTTAATGTCCATTCGCTAATTTATTCACATCAATATAATTTGCTTTGTTTAAGGTCCTAGTTTAATTTAAAGAAAATAATGCATTTATTCCTTTCCCGAGCTCTGATGATCAAAGGATTCCTTAGGTATTTATAGCTTCTTGGTATCCTTCTAAAGATTTTGTCTTAAAACTCTTATTTACCATAGAGTCTCGCGTTCAAATCACACATAAAGATAAGAATTTATTTGTTGCGAGGCACAGAAACATAGTTAATGTAACTTGACAAGAATAATTTAGAAATTAAAAAAATGTTTGAAATGCTGATCTAATTAATATTAAAGGTGGCATTAGACATTGTACGAGTTACCATTATGATGAACGAAGTGGTAGGGATGTAATTAGGATTATTATAAATAAGACCACTATAATATATTTATTTATTTATAACCTCCTTTATAATTGAATCTTCAGCTAATTGATAGGAGGTTTGGTAGCGTCATCGATAGATTGATTGATAATTTGTTGAGAGTCTATTGTACATTATTTATATATTAAGTGGCAATTCCGCAAAAAGAAATGATCGGTGTTAGCCATGTACCGGAAGTCCTCCCGGATATTCTGGAAGTTGCAAGCAAGTAAGAGCAGAGTCCGTCGTTTTTGGCCAAATCCTTGGGAGACTTTTTAAGAGTTATACTTGAGATTTTATGAAGAGTAATTGAGGTAACACGAAAAGTGCATTTATCCTCATAGGCAGTGGGGTCAAAGATGCCCGTGGTAGCGATGCCAAAAGTCGAGATATGCATGACGTTCGCCCTTGCAATACCCAAAAATTTTCACAAGACATGAAAGTCATAAATTGGTGCATTCATTGAATAATGGGAGAATGTAATAACCCTTCATTATTATAACTTTATTTTGTTATTTCAATGTTTATTTAATCAAAATACATTAATATAAAATTAATCAATTCTACAAATTTGGTATTGCACTTATTTTATTTTAAATATACTAATTATTCATTTTATTGATATACATTTACAAATTCTTTATCATTGTATTTATTTTCTGATTCTTCTGATCTTTTAAGGCATTGTTTTACGTAACTTTTTTTTTTGTATTTCAATAACGAGAGTGGCAGTATTTACATGATTAGTTGTGTTACTTGCTTAATATGTCAAAACTGATATATTCATTTGTCAATGTTAGTTTTAATGTTTTCATCTTTATCAACTTATCCATTTTTAATTCGAACTGTAGTTGCTGGAAGGCGAAGAATACGGGCCAGGACTGAGGGGGAAGGTGAAACGACTTCATCCTTCAAAGCATTATTTCGAAGAAGCGCTTTCAGAATAGATCTGACTTCTCCGGGGTCACAAGAATGCTTTGATCCAGAGTAGGTCACTCTAAGATTAGGATGGAAAGATGGAGCGTGTGCTCTGAAAGTGGTGCACAAAAATAAATAATTCTGAAGGATTAATGTGTTTTCTGTGATGTTTGTCCGTATCATTCATCTTCCAGCACTTGCAGTGTGAATTCAATTATGTTTTTATTTTTATTCAAAATAGACAAGTATATAAATCAATTTGAAAAATTAAGAAATTTGTCTGTGACCCTGTAATTTATTTATTTTTTACTCCATTCTATCTATTCTATCTATTGTGAGCTCCGGAAGCTTGTTATGAATATTTATTTTTTTTATAAATCCCAGGATTTCGTCTGGTGTCTATATCTGTTTCGTATATGATACATTTATACCCCCCCCCTCACACTCACACTCCTACACTTAATAAATAGTATAATGGAGAAATTCATTGTCAATTAAGAAATTTCTTATGCTGTAGCAGCCAACTCACACTAGTAAATTTGCTATTTGCATGCTCTACTAACTGTTAGTTAGTTACAAGTAAATAATAAATTATCTAATTGTTGAAATATTCTAAGTTTAAGGTGAAACAATATAATCAATGTTCAAAATGTTAAATGTATTTTATCCAGTCATAGTAAACACTTAAATCTTACAACAAGTAACAAGTTCACGCATGCTATTAAAAAAAATTAAATAAAGTTACTTTTCCGTTGTTTTGTTAGAAATTATTCCTTGACAAATAATAGAACGTGTTTTTAAGTAGATTTGTTAAAGTTGAACTTTCTGTCATTGCGTAATGTGTTTGATTGCTTGCTTGTGTAACTCCATTGTCTACTCTGGTTAATTTTGTTTCTTTGGCTTAACTGCGTATTTGAGTTTGAAGCGATTTTAGCTCCTGTATTTATGAGTGCATTATTTTGATTGAAAATGTTGCCATCGTAATTTTTCATATTACTGGTTCCAAGTTGAATGTTGCCGTTCGTCTGGACGTTTGCTGCATTGTTAACTTGAATATCGTTATTGGTATTGTATGCTTGACCTATGTTACTGTTATTGTATGTTTGGCCTATGCTATTGATGTTGTATGCTTGTCCTATGTTATTCCTATTGTACCCTTGGCCTATATTATTGATATTGTTTACTTGTCCTATGTTATGACTATTGAAAGCTTGAAGTATGTTATTGCTACTGTATGCTTGTCCTATGTTATTGCTATTGTATGCTTGACCTGTGTTACTGTTATTGTATGTTTGGCCTATGCTATTGATGTTGTGTGCTTGTCCTATGTTACTCCTATTGTACCCTTGGCCTATATTATTGATATTGTAAGCTTGTCCTATTTTATTACTATTGTAACCTTGAAGTATGTTATTGCTACTGTATGCTTGACCTATGTTATTGCTATTTAATACTTGACCTATATTATTGGTATTGTATGCTTGGCCTAAAATATTACTATTGTATACTTGATTTATGTTATTGATATTGTATGCTTGCCCTATGTTATGACTATTGTAACCTTGAAGTATGTTATTGCTATTTAATACTTGCCCTATGTTACTCCTATTGGACCCTTGACCTATACTATTGATATTGTATGTTTGACCTATGTTACTGTTATTGTATATTTGGCCCATGATATTGCTATTGTCTGCTTGTCCTATGTAACTCCTATTGTAGCCTTGGCTTATATTATTGATATTGTAAGCTTGAAGTATGTTATTGCTACTGTATGATTGACCTATATTATTGCTATTGTGTACTTGTCCTATGTTACTGTTATGGTATGCTTGGCCTAATCTATTGCTATTGTACGCTTGACCTATATTATTGATATTGTATGCTTGACCTTTGTTATTGATATTGTATGCTTGACCTGCATTATTGCTGTTATATGCTTGACCTCCGTGACTCGCTGCTTCCGTATTATTAGTAGAGAATGATTGGTTTTCTTCACTTTGAGAATGGCTTACATGGTTTTCAGTGCTTGAATGATCTTGCGAAATACCTTCTATGTCTTCTGATGCTTTGTAGCTGTTCAGACCCTCAGCATTTATTGGTAAATATTGGATGACACTTCCGTGTTGATTTGTGGAACTAAATTGCGCATTAGATGTAGCATTCAGTTGCCGAGAGGTATTATTACTTTGGTTCAGTGATTGAGCAATTCCGTATTGGCCATTCGACTGTGCTTTATGAATTCCTTGAATGTTTGTGCCTAATTCCAATTGCTGGCTGCCGTAAACACCAGGAAGTCCGAATCTGTTCAAATTTGCTAGTTGATCATTTGAATTGAATTGAACATCTGATACCGCGTTTAATTGTTGCATTTTATTGTTTCTTTGATTGAATAACCGACCAATTTGGGTTTTACTGTTTAACTGTGTGTTTAATATCTCCTGCGAGTATTTGGCTGACTCCAAAGTATTGTTTCCGTAACCATACTGACCATATGCTGCTTGCAATTTGTTCGCATTAACACCTTGATTAATTGAACCGAGTTGAACTTTCGACTCAGCACTCATCTGCTGCGATGCACCGTTGCCTTTTTCGTATGAGTTGCTTTTGCTATTCGATTGCGACTTGAAAGTACCTTCCAAAGCAGCTGAAGATTCTGATTGTGAGTTACTGCCACCAACCTGTTGCATCGGTTTCAATTTCCCCGTATGAACTTTTTGATTATTTGAACTCAGGTGAACATTTGATGTTGCGTTCAATAGATGTCCCTGTTGATTGTTTTTACTGTGTTCTACATTTGCAGCAGCATACATCTGATTTGATCCATAGTCACGCTGATTGTAATTTTGATCAAATTTGTTTTTGCTGCTCGCCATTGCGCTTGCATTTACCTGAAACTTTGCACCAGTGCTCTGGTTTTTCGATGACTCATTACGTTGATTGTATGAGTGACTATTTTGATGATGGGCATTTGAGTGCGAATTTAAATCTCCTTGCACGTTTACAGATGCTTTGGATTCTGAAACATCTTGTCCTGCTTGATCTTTGACTAGTTCAAACTCTCCATTTTCTTCGTTATTCGTTAGACCTTCAATCTCACCGCTGTTGAACTGATTCAAAGCAAAGTCATCACGATTGTGAGATTCAGTTAATTGGTTATTTGCTTGTACGTTTGAATTCAGCACAAAGTTTGAACCAGTGTTAATACCTTGCTTACTGAATTCTCCATTGAAACCACCTAATTTATTATTTGTTGCCATTTGAAAATTTCCTTCCATCTTTGATTGGCCTGATGCATAGCCTGTCTGGTTATTAAAATTACTTAAGTGGTTTTTACTGTTAAGATTTGTATTTAAGTTGAACTGTAGTCCTGCTCCATTATTCGATTGACCATTATGACTATACTTATCTTTTTGAGTATGTTTGTTGTCGCCATGGAATCTGGACTCTGCGTTTGATTGAGCCATAGCAAAGCCACCATTTTCGTGTGATCCACCAATATATTTTTCACTGTTAGAAATCCCGTTAGAGTTCATTTGCCAGTTCTGCAATTGTGAGTTACTATATCCATATGGATTTTGTGACGTTGTCATTTGGTAGAGATCACCAAATTGGTCATTTGCGTAGCCGTGACTTAGAGACGCGGTATTTGAATTTGATCCTTGGTATAATTGGTTACTGGCTGACTCAGTATTTTGATTGAAAGAGTTGTCGGTATTGAACCCAAATTGAGCTTGTAATGATGGTGCTTGATTTTGACTTCCTCCTAAATAACCCAAACCCTCCATTTCTGAAATGCCATTGTATAAAGATGAGTCACCTTGAGACAATGAGTTACTCGATTCGGCTTGGGTTTCAATGGCGGTCTTTTGAGACTCAGCTTGACCATTCTGGAGAAAGCCATTTGACCATCTTCCGAGGAGATTGCTCAGGAAACCACCTCTGCTATAACCACTGCTACTTGCCTCACTCTTGCCGCATCCATTTGCATTCGCGTTGCAACCTGAACCATCCGGACTTACGCTGTTTAACATATTTCCAAACAGGTCATTTTTAAAGATGCCATAATTTGAATATTTTCTTCCAGTAAAGCCCAATGGAGACTGTTGACTGCTCAGCTTACTCGATGCTGTGAAAGGAATTATATTTGTAAGTAGTCCCAAGGTACCCGTTTGGCCTATGCAAAGACTCCGAGGTTTACGGTTATTTTCGCTATGTTCTGAGACTTTTCTATTTCCCTCGTGGAATTTCTCGTTATTATCAGATCGAAAATAACGGGTTTCTTCTGACGCAATATCAGCAATGGATCTTCGCTTTTCGCCATATGCTGTTAAACAAAAAGTGAATAAATAACTATTTATGTAATGACAAATTACAAAGAACTATGTATATAATGACAAATAAAGTTGTTTATTAATGTTTCTTAATAGTAAAATAAAAAGGTGGGCATTATTTAAGTTTCCTCAACCCTTGATGGCGCAAATGTTTACAAGCATAATTGTATACACTATATTAAATAATAATAGTAAGTGTGAGAACAAAGCAATTCTAATAGCGCCAACGTTTCACGTTACAATTAACTGTGATAGCCTCAGTACAACATCCACCCCCATTTGTGGTTTATTAATATTGTTTAACTTGAATTATTTATTCAAAACATTAAAGGTTTGGAATGTTCTAATAATTTATATA
Source organism: Riptortus pedestris (assembly GCA_019009955.1). Classification (NCBI taxonomy): domain Eukaryota; kingdom Metazoa; phylum Arthropoda; class Insecta; order Hemiptera; family Alydidae; genus Riptortus; species Riptortus pedestris. The sequence goes on from CM032228.1 coordinate 47,520,436, forward strand.
CTTAGTGGAAAGTTTATTTCAAAGCCAAGTCGTGCCTCATCAACAGTGATCTGTTAAAACAAGACATACGCAATACAAAAATGTACACAGTCTATAATGTTTTTTAAAAAAAAAAAAAAAAACTTTTTAAGGTCATTAAAACAAAATTATACAAAAATTAAAGATACAACTAGTCATAACAATATCATAAAAAGTCATTTTCTGAAAAACATTACTTTTATATAATTTACTACCTATAAACATAGAATATGAATAAATAAAGACCCCCCCTATTTCACCTCAAAAAGTATTATAAATAAATAAATAATCAAAGGAAAAATATTTAAAGATTTATTTATTTTTAAATCATAGACTTATCTGTATCTTGTTTTAACAAAGCATTTATCATGAGGCCTCGATAGCTAGCTCTGAAATCAACATTTAATACCTTGTGAAGGTGTTGACCCTTTTTTTTCCAACCATGGATTTAAAAATAAATTATTTAAAAAGAAAAATAACGACGTAAAGGGAAGAGATCTTAGCCCTCCCTGCAACCTGAATTACACTTTGAACCATTATATTGGCAATGTCTTGCTAAAATATGACAATATCAATGTTACTACGTTAACATATAGAAGGAAATAAGCTAAAATATACCGGAAATAAAAGACTTTGATTCCTTACAACTATCGCTCTCACAGGTTGTACAAATTCAGCATGACATTCTTTAAATAATACCTATACACTAAAAATTAAATTGGAATGCTCTAATAATATATAATCCTATTTAAAACAAATAACGAGACTATTTAATAGTAAAAATAAATAACAGATGTGGTAGGGATAAGGGGTGGAGATTTATAACCAACCACCTTACTAGTCTGAATCATACTTAGATCTATCATATAAGTCTTAAAACAAATCATCATTTGTCTTAATATGCCATTATCAAATGAACATTAATGAGTGACTTATCAATTTGTTATACCCATAGGTAAGCCCATTTAATAACAGTTTCTGAAGTACCAATTTGTAAGGGGGAAAAAAGCAGATAACTTACGAAAATTCTATTTCTTGTCACCCTTACAATCTACTAAGTGTTTGTAAAAATATTAATGCTGTCGAAAAACGCAATTGTTAATGTCATGCAATTTGATTTACTAGAATAGCAACTTTTAATTTCGTGATTCGTTATGCATACATGAGCATTATGTTAGGTACATATTTGCGCCAAAACCAATAGGAAAGGAAATTTCACGATTTATCATTTCAGTCCTTCCTTAAACCCTCACTCCTGTTAGTCTTAAGGAATATTAGTATATCCTTGAGTCTAAGCCGGATTTAGAGTAATTAATACACTCAACAAGTTTTAAAAAAATCGGTTCAGTAGTTTAGGAATGATAAGGTAACAAACAGAAAAATCTTGAAATCAGTTCAAATACAGAGGTTACAATTTTATATATAGGGTAATTTTGAGCTTTTGGATTCATTTATGAATATATAGTCTTTCACCACTCTAGTGGTCGAAATTGGTCTTTGGTCATTACCTCACTTTATTTTTAGCGTTTTAGGTAAAAAGAAATTCGTTAATGCCTGAAACAAGTATAGGAAGGGGAAATAAAAAAAGTCCGTCACGCAGGGGCTGCGTAAACTAAGCAGATTTCCCACGTGATGTTTTACAATAGAGAAATCCGCCTAATAACAGCTGTAGTAGAAAGGGATCTCTAAACCTATTCACGAGGGACGAATAGTTCTGGAAACGGCCACTAGAGCTCTCGGCGGAGAGTCCGGAACATGGCGGGGTTCCGTCGACCACAAACACAATACAAATGCAAATATCTCAGTTAATATTCAAGAAACAGAATAAATGTATAGAACAATATTTATAGTAAATTTAATTTACAATAAGATTGATTCTATACAATTTTTGATCCTACGCATAATAACGGAGATATTTTGAATTTTCAAAAATCCCCCCTCTAAACCCCCCCTCCCACTGGTCCGATTTCAGCCATTAACAAACTTGATCTCTCTTTTTACGTAAAACGCTTAAATATGAAGTTTGGTAACGATCAAACAAAAATTGCGACCGCTAGAGCGTTAACAGACAAATATATATATATATATATATATATAGATATATATATATATATATATATATAATTTTGAACGGACCTCATTTTCGTCGTCTCCTGGGTAGGATCGATGGACATTTGAGGAAATTTTTCAAAACTCGCGTCATGAGTACGACCTCAATAGCTGATTTCCCTTAAGGGAAATCTGCTAAAATTAAAGTAATTGCGTTATAATGCGTCAGATCAGAAAATGTTATATTTATATTATTTTTTAAATTTGTAATATGATGATTATAATGATCACAATGCAAATTAAAATTCCTAGAGCTGTTTTAGTTTTCTGTTTAGCTCTCAGATTAACCGACACATTTACTATTCCAATTTCACACTATTAATAAGCCATTATAACGGAAATCGTATTATTTTAAGCATAATTAGGACACGGTTCATCAAACAAGGAAGGGATGTGTGTTAGTGAAGGGAGAAAATCAAGAATTCTAAATGCTCAATGTTCATGACACGAATTGAAAAATTTAATAGAATAAATATTGCTAGAAATGTGATATGCTATAATGTCGTTCTATACTTTATTATCGTAGTTTGAAAATTAAATGAGGCATTTTTACTTTCTTTCAGCCCTCATGTGATCCCTACCCACACAATTTTCAATCAAAGCCACTCTGTCAATATACACCTCATATTCACCTTAATTTGGAAATATATATAATAAATTCGAAATGACCTCTTTTTGTTATTTCCTATGGTCCAAATTTTTAAAATTTTCGGCATAAATTCCGTCATGCCGACATTAATCGAATGTTTGATAAAACAAGTTGTGGAAAGTTTGGATGGAGCTCACAAAACTTAAATAAACTCCCACGTTAGAGAGATACTCAGTGTGGAAAACAGGGAAGTTGTAGAAAATTGAATGGGTAACCACAGTTTTAATGTGACATTTTTGCAAATTCCTCCTAAGGGAAATCAGTTGTTGGGGACATACACTTGAGGTGATTTTCAAAATATCTTCACAATGTATATCGTTCCTACTTAGGAGATAACCAACGGGATCCATTCAGACGCAATTTTTATTTTATGGCTACCAAACTCGATATTTTTAAACGTTTTACGTAAAACTAAAGATCAAATTCGTTAACGACTGAAATCGGACCAGGGGGGTTTAGAGGTGGGGAATTTCGAAAATTGTCAATATCTTCGTCATTATTCGTCGTATTGAAAAATTTGATATAACCAATATTACTGCAAATGGAATTAAATTCATATTTTATCCATCTTCAATATTAACCAAGATATTGGCATTTTTTTATTTGACCCTTCAGTAAACCCACTTTCAGTCATCGTACTTTACAAATAAGAGAATCTATCATGAAACGTTTTACTACAAGCACATATACCAAATACTGTTTTCAACGGACGTTTATTATGGGAGATGCACCCAAGTAGTTAGTGCGATGACGTCATCAGTTAAGACTTTTTGGAGCACCCACTTCTACTCATATTTTCTACTAATATATTTTTTTTATTCATCAAAAGAATACGTTGAGATGACATAAGTAGTGTGTTATTCCAATATTTGGGAAATCTGCTTAGTTTACGCAGACCCTAGGTGACATACTCATTACCTAACCCGTAATAACGGAGATACTTTTATTTACTATTTTTCCGCTTACATAATTTCCCTCTCCTCATTGCCAGATCAATAAAAAAAAAAAAAAAAATAAATAAAAAAAAAAAAAACTTTCTGTGTAAGTTTGAATTATTTCAAATTTGAAAGGGTTTACTGGAAAGTGAAACATACAAAATGTAAATATCCCAGTTCATCTAGAGTTAGAGATATATTATGTAACAATTGATGGAAATTAAATTTGGAATAAGATTGCTTATATAAAATGCTTTCATTCGATTCTTAATAAGGGATATATATAAACTCATTTATGCATATAAATATTTGCCTCCCCCCCCACTAAATCCCCCTCCAGAAGGCATAAACTAAAAAAAATACTATCCCACTGCTGTCATCGCGAACACACTAATATCACTCACTCGGTTCTCTATTTCTCTTATATACTCAGTACTAAACTTATAATTGAATGTACTTACCTCCATTTATTTGCGCGAAACTAGTTTGAACAATGTATAATACAGAAAGAAACTCATACAGGTGCATACTTCCAAAATGCACTATTTAAAGACACGTGTGCGATTTTATAGCCCTACCACTGACGTTTGTTTGATGATTTATAAACGAGGAAAGAACTGTGTGAGCTCAGGAACAAATAAGAATTTTGAAGAGGTATAAGTGAACACAGCATATGGTGTAGCTAGCTCATTTATTCAATCATTGTTCTTTTAAATAAAACTTTTCAGTACCTTTACAGATATAAAAATATTTCAAGAAATATAACAACCAATGTATTCACAAGTCGTTTTATAAACAAACAGTGATATAACTGTATTTTTCTTTAATTAATTACTTAGAAATATAATTGGACTAATATAAAAACATTGCAAACTGTTTCTAAACATGTTTTTAATTAAACTACAAATTCTCTTCTTATCTATAAAAAATAATAATTCAAATTATCTAATTTTAAAATATTTTTTTGATATGGACCAAAATTCGTTACTATTTTTTTTTCTTCTAATTGAGTTAAACTTGAAAATATAATATTATGAATAAAATAATTAAATGACAACTTAAAACAATTTAATTATATTCTTGACGACGGTAATAATTTCATTTTTAGCTAGGAACACATACAACCATGGTGTTTAATAGTTAAACACACCATAATTAAACTTGTCTAATCGTCATCCAATGTATTATACAATGTAGTTGATCAAGTGATATCAGTTTTCAGTCTTACTCTGCTGCTCCATATTCACAACTTGCCGCAAACTCTGCAATCATCCTTTCGTTGATGAAATGAGAGTGATAATTAGTGAAAACCCATTCCAATTAGCCATGGAAAACGAATCAGTCTGTACGAATAAAGAAGGGATATTATCCTATAGAAAACGTTTATTAAAACTAGGTGCGTTTTCTGGGCACTGTCTTAATCAACAGTGCATCTGATAAAATATTTTGTCCTCTAGGCTGGTCTGGATAGCATATAACTTGAACAAAAAAGAAGAGGTGGCCAGGTTGCGAAATGTTAGTGATAACGCCCTCTCCAAGCACCAAGACAGGAGATGCAGTCAACAGGTCCGCGTGGGTCAGACTACTGCAAGAGAAAGCTCATGGCAGTTATGTATTCTCATTTCTAGCCTCTTCACCTCCAGTTTTAATCCTTCCTGGACAAATTTTGACTATGTTCTATTCTTTTTAATTTTCTTTTAATTATGTGACGAAGGTTTGAAAACCAATGGTTCCATCATTTGTGTCATACTTTATTTTCACAAGGGTAACAGCAAGCGTGAAACGTTGCGTGAATATAACTTAAAAGAAAGACAGTGCCGACAATGTTTCTCAAGGAAGCCCATTTTATGGCTCATCAAACATAAAGCAATTAATTATTTTCCTGAAGTGATTCATACGAGAATGCATTATTTTATGAAGATACAGAGCACAAACGGTCATTGTATCAGGATAGAGAAACCTCCACAAAAAACATTGAAAACAAGTCTTCATCAGAGGAAAATCATTTTCTCGGTGAAGCAAATCCAGCGAATTTTAATATTGGAAATCGAGCAGTTCAGTGGAAGCAATCAAACAGATACGGCCAGAGCACATTAGTCCTACGGGATCGTTTTCCACCAATGCAATTCTGTGATTTTGATCACCCGTCAGAAAATGTCGTAACTGGATTGGATGCGTTGACAAACCCAGTAAAATCGCCTAACTCCTCCATCTGAACACCTTCTCAACGCATTACTGAAGACGAAATTCAATTATGATTAAGACCAGAAAATGAATGTTATAGAAAAAAAAGGTTAAAGAAAATTGAACAAAATTGACTATCTACTTTTCATTTATCATCATTCATTACATTAAAAAAAATATATATTGAAATAAAAATTATTACTTTTCCAAGAACTGTAATTTAAAATATCAGGAATAAGCAAAACTAAGATTTTTGTATGACTTATGGGCAATTTTTTATAGTGAAGTTATTCATGAAAATTCAATTCTAAATCTCTTTAATTAACGACATTCAAACATTTTTAAGTAATTTTAAATACTGTATAACCTTACTTATATTTAACCTCCAGTTTTCATATTAACAGTCATTTCGTTCTTCATCGCCGCTTCTTGGCTTATAGAATGACTGTAGGATGATTCTACTTTATGTTCTGAAACGAGGGAGTTACTAATTTCATTAAATTCTCTGGTGGAAGTATCATCTTGAGCTGTCATCAGCCCTGCTCTATAATCATGATTCTGTGATGAACTTATTGTTTGCTCACTCTTTGATTCGGAACTCGTACTTAGTTCTATATTAGCTTTTGATGAACTATCAACTGTATGTACTGAATTTTCTCCTAAATTTGATTTCTTCCAGCTATCTTCATGGTTTACGCCTATCTGGGAATTCAGTGATGACTGAGCATTCTCATTGAATTGTAACTTAGATTCGGAGTTTGCTTTGGTTGTACCTAATATATTCTGATCGTTTGATATGTTAATATTATTTTTGATAACAGACTGAGCTTGAGAATTACTCTCCATGCTATTTGCAGTATTTGAATTCGACCCAATAAATTTTTTGTTGTTTCCCTGGATTAGTGAATTTACTTTATTGGTGGCTTCTGAGTTAGCTGAACTACTGCTGGAAGCAGTTTGCATCTGTGATAAACCGACCTGGCTGCCAATGGAAGAATGGGATGATGCACTGTGTTCATTGTTGGCTGCAAAATATGAACTTTTTCCCATGTGAGCGTTGTTTCCATGAGATGAACTAACCTGATTTTTACTTGCCAATTGCGCATTTAAACTGAGCTCAAGTTCCGCAGCTGTCTTTGATTCACTACTTTTTGAGGTACTTTGATCATGTGATAAACGGCTTTCAGCAGACGATTGAACTTTTGATTTGGCACCTATGTTTGATGCAGCAGAATTTGATTCATCCGTGCTGTATCCATGTGAACTGCCTATCTGGGATTCCAACGATGACTCCGCGCCCACATTCAATTGTGACTTGGATTCTGATTTTGCTTTGCTTTTACTTGACACATTTTCACCACTTGAAAACTTGTTTCGGTTCTTGATAACAGACTGAGCTTGAGAATCACACTCTTGATTAATTGCAGAATTAGAATTTCCACCAATAATTTTGTTAATTTTCTGATACAAAGCAAGCTCGTCATTTCTATCTGACAGTGAGTTGACGCTGGCTTCCGATTTTGCAGTACTGCTGCTGGAAGCAGTTTGAGTGGATGACAAAGCACCCTGCTCAGTTTCTGAATTTTCATTGCTTGTACTCGACTCAGTTTGATCTGTTGAGAAGATAATGTCGGAAACAGACTGAGCTTGACTGCTGCCTGTTTCTGTTGCTGCGTTCATTGTTTGGCTCTTGCTTGATGCGTGTGAGTTAGCTTGAGAACTGCTGCCTGTTTCTGTTGCAGCGTTCATTGTTTGGCTCTTGCTTGATGCGTGTGAGTTAGCTTGAGAACTGCTGCCTGATTCTGTTGCAGCGTTCATTGTTTGGCTCTTGCTTGATGCTTGTGAGTTAGCTTGAGAACTGCTGCCTGTTTCTGTTGCAGCGTTCATTGTTTGGCTCTTGCTTGATGCGTGTGAGTTAGCTTGAGAACTGCTGCCTGTTTCTGTTGCAGCGTTCATTGTTTGGCTCTTGCTTGATGCTTGTGAGTTAGCTTGAGAATTAATCACATTATTGTTGTTGCTTCTAGTTTTGTACGAAACATTTTCATTACTTTTACTGGAAGCTTGGACTATCGCATTTACTTTACTTTTCCCTGAAGACTTTGCTCTTTCACTTTTATTGACATGTTTTAATTTATTTTCATTTGTTGCTTCGGTTTTAATTCGGGCATTAGCTTTTTCTGAGGACTTCGTATTCCCTATGACAATTCCAGCTGAATTTTTTGAAATTCGTTTGGTTGAAGTTGATTTTCCGTTCGCATAATTTGCTTTAGAATCTGATTTGCTATTGGCGCTTGCTCCCTTTTTACTTTCCAACTTTGTGGATTCCCCAGTTGAAACATGAGTATTTGCAAAAGCATTTACATGTGATTTCTGATTAGTCTGGGTATTTTTCTTGCTGTCCAACTTAGTATTGTTTTCGGTGGATACCTTAGTCTTTGCTACAGCATTAAGGTTTGATTTTGACCCTGAATTGCTATTTGCATTGGTTATCTTTTTACTTTCCAACTTCTTATTTTTTTCGGTGGAAGTCTTAGAATTGGAAAATCTTAGAGACCCCGATTTGCTATTGATGTTAATAGTCTTCTTACTTTCCAACTTCTGATTTTTATCGGCTGAAGCCTTAGTATTTACGTTTGATTTAGAACCTGATTTGCTATTAGCAGTGGCTATCTTCTTATTCTCCAATTTCTGATTTTTATCAGCGGAAGCCTTAGTATTTACGTTTGATTTTGAATCTGATTTGCTATTACCGTTGGTTATCTTCTTATTCTCCAACTTCTGATTTTTATCGACGGAAGCCTTAGCATTTGCTCCAGCATTTGATCTCGAGCGCAAATTTCCACCTGTTGCTGACTGTAATTTCTCATCCCTCTGCTTGGACGATTGTTTGATGCTTGAATTAGCGCTAGCGGACGTTTGTGTAGAACTTATCATATCACTTTTACAACTTCCACTGGACGATGATACTTTCAATTCTCCGCTTGCCCCGGTGCTAGAATTCACCTTTGAGTTTGATAATTGCTTTAAGATGGCATTGGCTATGTTTCTCTGATCCACCTGGACATCTACAGCAGCATTAGCGTTGGCCTGAATATTTGGTATTGAACTAATTCTCTTTCGATTGTTTGAATTTCCTTTAGTTTTCAGTATTTCATTTCTAGTTTTTTCAAGTTTATTTGAACCGCCTATATGGATGCTACCGACACCAGCAAAGCCACCGCCATGCTGTTGATTCGAGTCCGAATTTGATTTGCCATCTTTCCCGATTTGATTGTTCAACCCAATACTGCTGACCAGGGCTCCCTGTAGGCTTACTTCTTCATTGTAGCTGGAACTACTTTTTGATTCGCTCGCTTGACTAGTTCTGTGAGACTGCCATGTTTGAGTGTTTGAAACATCCGAAGACGCACTGGACTCGGAAAATGAAGAAAATAAAGCTTTATGAGGTCCCAGATCTGTAGTAATTCTGTTTCCTGTAAAAATAAAATATATTTTAGGAATCATTTTCTATAGCGTCCACTCTCTCTAAAGTAAATATAACGCGAACACACAAACACAAATACACATAGAACTACAAAACTGGGAGAACGACAGGTGGTTAAAGTTTGAATACAGGTGAAAAAGGGACAACTTGAGAGTCTGTAACCGGGTTAGCAAGGGTGGTCGTTACAGTTAGAACAGGAAAATTAATAATATGAAAATTGTAATTAGGCATTATTCTCTGATGAGGTCACTTTAGCAAGACAAACCATAAAAATTATATAACAAATCTGCTTACCTCAAAGCCCTGGGAAGCACGGGCAGCAGATCAGGCGAGACGTGAGGAACAAGGCATGGAGTGAAGATGAGGTAATCTAAATGATCTCACCGTCTTGGCCCTTGGCAAGAATGGGAGGAGGTTACAATTCCAAAATATGTTAAATTAAACCGAATATCCTAAGGAAAAAAACGGACGCCACGCCATCAGACGGTCATTATCTCCGAACGCCTCGAAATGCAACAAAAAACATGTGATCAGGTCAACCACTGTGCCGTGACTTATGCATATTCAACATTTTACGTAAGGGAAGGTGGACTCACGCCTATTTATAGAAAGAAGCTATGTGCGTATACAGCTGAACGTCACTGTTTATCCAGGGTGTACACCTGAAAACACCAGGACAAGAGATCGAGCGCAAAGCTTATTAGCTCCTTGCTATAGCTTATCGCATAGGAGAATGAGTAGTTCCATGAACATCAGCTAAGCGCGCGTTTACACGGTTGTCTAAATCCTGTTAAGCAGTATTAAGCTAATCGGAATATATATCCGTAATCATAATCTGACCGCGCCAAGCTTGAAATCATTAATTGCTCCTTACTTTTTACATGTCTATGTCTATTTTGGGGTTCAAAAATTACCCTATTTTAATGCTCCCAGTGGGGCAAGGGGATAAATCTCTCTCAAGAGAGTGAGAGAGAGGGGAGAGAGAGAGAGAGAGAGAGAGAGAGAAGAGAGAGAGAGCGCGAGAAGAGAGTGAGAGAGAGAGGGAGAGTGAGAGAGAGAGAGAGAGCTTGAAATTTGACACTTCCTTGGGTTTCTTGAGAGGAACTTAAAAAGGGTCTCAGGTTAGCCATGTGAGTTAAAGCGTTGGCATTAGTCTCACATGGTAAACCTAGAGTGCCGAGTTCAATTCCCAGATCTGAGAAATAGGAATTTATTTAGTGACGAACTCATTAAACATAATCCATAGTCCTACCCGTCTCAATTACCCTTAGGTGCAAAAAGTGGATTTTAACAAATAATTTAATTTTTAAGTATGAATATATGTGCATCACTAACAGCTGCTCACAATCTGAAGTGCGTGAAATTATCATCTCCATCAACATGTATTTATAATTTAGTCTCACGACTAGACCTGAAGTTAGCCGATTTCCAACATCTACACACACTTTATAAAAATGCAAATATCGGTTAATATTCAAGATAGAGAATAAAAATATTATAATATTTTCAGCAAATTTAATTTGCAATAAGATTGATTCTATACAATTTTTCGATCCGACAAATAGTAACGAAGTTATTTCGAAAATCCTTCCCTCTAAACCCCCCCTGGTCATTCAGGACTGTACTGCCTTAAATATCCGTTAAATTTACTTGCTCAATTTAGGTTACTTAGGTATTTCTGTTTCGATTAATGTTTTCGAACAAAGGCCGAATCACTTGAAAGTGACATCATGAAGGTTCAATAAATTAAATTGATTCAAAGCAAATTGGTTCAGTGATATATAAATGCATTACAATATATAACATCGCAATGTTTATTTAATAATGAAACAATTATTTATTAACGTCCACTTTTTGCAACTAAGGCTAAATGGGACGAGTAATCTACAGGTTAACACCCTTTTCTAGCAAGGTTGGGACTAAGGATTGTATTTTATGAATTCCGTCACTAAATAAATTCCTTTGCCCAGGCGGGAATCGAACGCGCCACTGTAGGTGGCACTCACAAAGGCGCACACAGATACGACCAACATACAAAATTAAAGTACACTAATACGGGGAATAGTATGGATAAGACTTCTACGAGAATTCTGAACTGTTATTTATATAGACTGTATATATTTCATCAGAAAAATATACTCACTATTATCTTAAGAGACAATAATGAATTATGGAACTAAAATAGGGAAATATAGGGCTGCAGAATTTCTTGACTGTTTATATACACACTCCACATATCAATAAAACGTTTATTGGTAATAAAGCTAACCTGTGAAAATTAGTAATAACACTAGCTGGCCACGGGTCCACTTTCCTTTAGTAGTTTAGAGAAAGGTTGGCCCCTTTTAGGTCAAAGTACTCCTAAAGAGGCGTTAAATTAAAGAAGTTAAATAAGAAGGTTTGTACCCTTCCTTGAGAGGAGGGCTCGAGCGCTCACTTCTGATTTATTTTTAAATAACCTTTCGAAAAAAATGTTCTGCAAATCTATGAGATGGAATTAATTGAACGTAATATTGGGGAGCGGAAATGAAGCCTGAAAAATAATTTGTTGAGGAAAAGCTCTCTTAAGGGAATTATTGAGCTCGACAAGCCCCCCCCCCCAATACGGGGGGATAACTCGGAACTGCTAGGGTTAATAATGTGAATAGGAGAAGAATAGTGCATATAAATTCTGACCTGGTTAAGTGTTGTTGGGTCATTGGTGCATTGACATAAATGTTGACAATCCCTTTAATGAGCAATTAGCTCATGTTTATATATGTTATCTTTGAAAAATGTAATATAACAGAAATACCTGTTGACCAAATATATAAATCAACTGTGGCGGATTACCTCCAAGGAGGATGGGGTAAAGAGAAACACGGTGGAAGCATAGAATGAGAGAAAGCGTCAAGATATGCATTATACTCTCGTTATGAAAACGATTGCTGCTGTAAACACCCTTTTATACTCCATCAACGCATGACGTCAATTTCCTTATTAACTGAGCTACAACTGAGCTACGTTGAGGAAAATGTGCATAACGTGAAACCTGAAATTTAATTAATTTTTTTCCTCCTGTTAAACATTATGAGTGTATAAGAACTTAAAACAACTTCAAGAAATATACTTACTCAGACACATAAAAAATAAAATCAATAACTTAGTAAATTTGGCTTAGTGAAATGAGCTATTGATGTGAGTTCATGCCGCGAAACATTTGAAACATTTCTTCAAATATCCATCAATCCTACTCAGGAAATGGCGAAAATGAGGTTCATTCAAAATTATATCTACAGATACATAAATATATATATATATATATATATATATATATATATATATATATATATATATGTCCTATATATAATCGTTTACCGCTTCAGAGTGCGTAATTTTTGTTTCATCTTTGCCATACTATAATACATAATACTATATAATATTTAACCATTACAAGAAAAACGGACGGTCGAGGTCATTACGTCGGAAATTGGCCCTGGTGACTTCCAATATCCTTTAAAATGACATAACCAGAAAACATCCAGTGGCTATAATTTATCAGCTGGAGCTGAATTTATGAAATAAAACTTACATACGTTAGAAAATAACAATAATAGATTTTTCTCCAATACTATTGGGAATAGGAGCATACATCATATGAACAATTTTGTTCCTTTTGAAGAGTAGAACACCTCTAGGAGTTTGTCTATCTACTTAAAAAACATCCTGTATATCCATTATTATGAGTCGGATGGAAACGATGAATAGAACAAATCTTGTTGCAAATGTAATATGTAATATTTTAATACTTCCTTTTGCTTTCTGCCTTCAGTAAATTCCCACTCCTACACAAATAATATTAACATTAACCTTCTAGTAATGAGGCTCTAAATGAATAAGTAAAATGATAAATTAAAAATAAAATAAGTTAATAAAACAATTTAAGTTTTATTGATTAATTTTATTGAAAAAGATATAGACAAAAATTATGAAGAAAGTGCACTAAAAACGTAAAGATAATCAATCCTAGGCCCTAGGTACGTCAATTGATCAGACATATAAATTAAATCGAAATTAATTATAGAAGGGGGGAGTATCTTTACGAAATCATTCAAAAAATAAAAATGTACATTTATTGCCTTGGTTTGTAAAGGAAAGAAAAAAAAAATATGCCTCAAGAGAAGACAACTTATACTTGTAATTGATTTTCCCATCAATTCAAATGTTTATTTGGCGTGTTGGAACAGTTGTGAAGAAAATTTCAGTCACTTTAATAAACATGTAAACTTGATGGAACACTTGAACAGCTGCTAAGGAATGAGGCAAATTTGCATGAAACCAAAGTTTGATCACTGAGTTTTGATGTTTGATTTCTAAACACAGGATGTATACTGACAATGGATGAGCTAAAGAGGATAAATGTAATTTCAATATGAGCAGGCAACTAGGAACGGCTAATTTTAGAATAGTTTTTTTTTTTTATGATCCTAAAACCTTTTAAAAAAATAAAATATACAAAATTTACACAAATAGCAAGCCTCTCACATTAAGCTTTACTGATATGAATTTAAAATTCTTTCGATTAAATTTACTGTAAGCCTACTAACGTCTTTGTTTAAATTCAAAACAAAAAAAAATTAATCACTCAATAACAATATTAATTTTATTGGTGGCACTTGGTGGTCATTCCTCCAAAAAGGTCCCTTACAAGTACAATAATTTTTATTCAAGTGAGTTGCATGGAAAAATGTTGAGAAAAAAAAACAAGTTCCAAATTGTATTTATCAAAAGAAACTGCACATCTTTGTGTATACAATAATAAAAAAATTAATTATAATACAATAATGTGAGGTAAATAAGCATTGAATGATAGAATTAGAGAACTTGTGTTACAACTGGCATGAATATATGATTAAAATTATATATGAAACACACATTTTTTTTTGTGATAGTATTCCTTTATTGTGAATATATTACCTATTATCTTCACTATTACTAATCTATATCTAAATTCAACACAAGAATGAAAACTTCAAATGTCATTTTTAACTCAACTAGTTTCGCGTAATTATTTTATAAATTAGTAGATCAACTATAAATTTTTGCGTTTACCCAAAAATAATTACGCATTATTTAAGTACACTTCATTAGGGATAATCGTGATATTTTTATTTCATGTACCGATAAAGTACCGATATGAATGAGCTCACTCGACCTGTCATGCTATGTAAGCCATTTCCCTACTGGCCCGGCTAATGGAAGGTCCTATAGAAAGTTTTAGCCGTTAGTTGAGTTGCCTTATTGTAGTATTACTTTATTTTTTGTATGATTTTACATATCTCGGAAATCTTCAATTGCCATTACCAGCCTTCTCCAAAGAAGTCTATACTGGGCTATGGCATTCAAGTCCACTACATGGAACTCCGTGACCACCACTCTGCCAACCCATTCCCTCTACATCTCCGTGGCCTGCTAGCTACCTCTATTACATTAACTTTATTGTATAGGGAGCCGTTTGTGTCATTTCTTGTCAAATGTTTCTCCCAACGTACCATTTTAGATTTCATATCGTGTGAAATTAACATTAACGTTTTTTTTCAAACATTATCTCTTTGTTTCCCTTTTCCAGTATTCTAATGCAACATCCCATTTTGAGCCTATTTTAGCTCTGAAAGCCATTTATTCAAATCTTTCCAACCATTCTTTAAGCTTGCCCTTCTCGCAGCCAAATAACAGGACCAGTTTGACAATGGAGTTCTAAACCCTTAGTTTCAAGGGGGGAGAAGATTTTCCTTTATTTCAACCCATCTTATAAACGTTACTGCAAGACACACAAATCTAAACGTTAGGTTGCACATGATCTCTTATAGCATTATTGCAATTTTTTAACCAGTGAAAAAAAATACACAATATATCAACATTTATCCCCGTTTATTGAACTTGAAACAAATAAAATTACAGAATATGTATTCCGAAATGAGATTATTTATTTCCATTAAATCTTCAAAAATAAAGAAAAAAAAAGTCCACCACGCAGGGTCTGCTTAAACTAAGAGGATTTCCATCGTGTAGTTTAGTAATAGATAAATCTACATACTGGCAACACAACACCACCGTGAATATTAACACGTTCAGGACGGACATAAAAAATGTGGTCTATCCACAAGTACGGCACGGGGTCAATTGACCCCGTGGTGCAACTATCCACAAGGACGGCACGGGGTCAATCGACCCCGTACTTATGTCCCCTTTTAATGCGCTACTACAACTCGAAAAATGAACTAAATTGCTATATTCAAACATTTTTTTACTCTTTGGACATCAAAAAATATATGGCAGTCGCAGGCCGTGTTTTCATCAATTTTTTGTTACGTGACTTAGAAATGAATATTTACCTTACATTTTTCACCTTGTCGGGAACTTTTTTTCTCCTTTTTGTGATAATTTTGGTGATCAACAAAGGATTTTAATTTTTTTTATACTTTAAAATGGGTGAATATGATTTAACTTTAAATTACGACACATTACAATCAAAATTTATTAGTTCATAAAGATAAAATTACAAAACGAGAAAAACAAACTAGGAACTAGGAGTTTAGTTTAAACAAATAACTGGAAAATAAACATAATAAAGAAAAAATATGAATAAACAAATAATTATTTTGTAATTAACAATTCTTCATTATCACAATGGTTAGGACCATAGATTTATGGCAGTTGTTGAAGCATTGTAGACAAAGTGACTTCATGTTGCACTCTTCACAATACGTTCTAACTTTTTTGTCTGCTTCTTTAGAGGACAATGATTTTCTTAATTTTTCGAAACACTCGGAACACTTTTTTAATAAAGCTAAATCCACTAATTGTCGGCCACGTGATTTGCTCATTATACAGATTAATGTTTCGAAACGACAGCAAAAAGTAAACTGAAAGTGGAGGGACGCGTTCTGTCATTTACATAAGCCTTTGTAAATAACAGAACAAGCGGTTCACAGGAAAAGCACGGGAAATAACACGGGGCTATATGAGCCCGTGCCGGACTAGACCCCAAATACCACTCTCCAGGCCGGCACGGGGTCATAAAGCCCCGTGCATTTTTTCAATGATATACAACGTACTATTTGGATTTGAAATGCATAAACGTACTATTTTTAATTATATTTACTAGTACAAAGTAAAAACCGTCAAAGTATTTTTTGAGCATTTATCTTCAAAACCGACCCGTCCTGGGAGACAGTTACGTACGGGGTCAATTGACCCCGTGCCGTCCTTAACGTATTAAGTAAATAAATACAAGCGGAAATAAGAAATCTTTCAGTCAATTTTAATCCGATCCCGACGGGAAACGTTACATTTCAGACGAAGTTGTCTGCCAATCTCTCACCGGGGAGAAAAACAGTTACTGAAATATATCAGAATATAACATATTAATTCTGTTGGAAACTATTTACTATATTTAGTACTGTAATTTATAATGGACCAGAATAATTTATATCTCAGTCAAACAAATTTTAGTAGTCAAAGAAATTAATACTGGTGGGAGAGGGCACCAGATCATACGGGTATTCGCATATATCTCGTACAATAATGGTCTCTTGAAAACAATATTTTGTATTTAAGCTTTGAATACTATATTATATAACGGAGTATTATTTATGTAACATGATAAAAATTGGAGATTTGCTGAAGGCTGAAAACTGAAAAATGCAAATATGTCGGTTAATATTTAAGATAGAAAATAAATGTAAGAACACTATTTATAGCAAATTTGATTTGCAACATGAATGGTTCTATACAATTTTTCGATCCGACGTATAGTCACGGATATTTAGATTTTTCGAAATTTCTCATCTCAAACCTCCCCCCCCTCCCCCTGTTTTGATTTCAGCCGTAAACAAACTTGATCGTCAGTTTTGTATGAAACTTATATATCAAGGTTTTCTTCTTATTTTGGATTCAATATTTTTATATATTCTTCATATGTTCTTGTCAAAGGTCACGACTAAAAAGCATTTTTTGCGTAAACTTTTTGATACTGCCCAAAAAAATAAACTTTACGCAAACAATTTTTTTTATTAGTGGTCCTTGCCAAGGAAATATTATGAATATCGAGTATCGGAACGATTAAACAATAATTGCGGTAACAGACAAATATATAGATAGATAGATAAATATATCTAAATCTATCTATCTATCTATCGATCTAAATGTATACACACACACACACACACACACACACACACACACACACACACACACACACATATATATATATATATATATATATATATATATATATATATATATATATATATATATACAGTTTTGAACGGATCTCATGTTCGTAATAACTTAAACCAGAGACTTATAGCTCACGTAGTCTCACCATCTTCGCCAACTTTTAAATTCCGAGTATCATAATAATTACCGAGATATTCTTCAATAATAAAAACTTTGGCACGATCAAATTGAAATAAATCATCACCATTACATTATTTGAGCCTACGCCATCCGCAGATTCTGACGGTATATTGTTACCTCTTAAATTCTGACTACATTTCATGTATTGGAGAGAAACATTTTTTGAAATGATCGACTTCATTATTGTAGAGTCCGACAGGCTTGTATTGCGTAAACTAAGCAGATTCGCTTAATACGGGTATTTGAGTTACTAGAAAATGTTTAGGGGTCAATTGAAGTTTTCAATAAAGTTTGCACCGAAGAAAATTTGAAGAATATACATATAAATAATTTATTAATTGGGTTCAGAATAAGAAGAATAATTAAAAGGTTACCAAGAAAGAATTTATTAAAGATATATGGATTTGAATACATAAAATAAATATAGACTTTTAATACGAATACTTGACAATCTATTGTTTGAATGAGCACCTAAATGTAATCTGATAGTGGGCGAGCCATTTTTATTTATTAGTAAGAAACATTTATATATAACATATGTTTTATAATATTAATTTTTTAAGCAGACCATGTGCAAATCAATTTTAAAGGTTGATATAATTATAAAAAAAACAAAAACCCCACCCTGGCTAGAAAAGGTTGGTAACCTGTAGATAACCCGTCCCAATTAGCCTTAGTTGCAAAAAGTGGACGTTAATAAGTAATAATAATAATAATTATAAAAATAAACTTTATGAGACAAGAAAGGAGCTACTTTTCACACGATACTAATTCTACAATTCACACACACAATCAGCAAACATAGACATACATATGTATTCACTAGTTATTTCATTATCCTCCTTAGGGAATTCATAATGTTAAATCCAAGGAGCTTCACTACATATGCACATTTCAGGATTAGGGCAGTGTTGAATGGTAGTGCTAAGACTGTTTGCTTATGCTGATGGCAGACAGAGATGGTAATTGATACACTCTCAGCTGGTATAGTTGGCCGCAATAATTAAAAGTTGAAACTGATATTAACATCTAGCACTTTTGCTATTATCTGTAGGCCGTCGTATTAGCATTGCCAAGATCATATTGTTACCGAAAATAAAAGTTTCTGACCATGGGCTCGTTAAGCACACTGTAGGTACTTAAAAACATTTACTCGACAAGTCTTTTGCAATCAAAGTTTTTGAACAGTTTCACAGTCTACATTCAAAAACATGCACACCTCTCTTATGGTTACCTGCCCAGATTTACAGAAGATCGACCGGGTTGCTAAGTAATTGATATGTACTGCGTGGCCCAAAAAGAGCAGTGGAAGACACCAAGAATCCCCTATAAGAGCATTGGCAGTAATCATGCGGTAACAGACATGCCCACATGCTGAAAAAAAAACTAACAGTTCTGAAATTGCCATTAAGCGACAGAAGTATTCCTGACGGCAAAAAGTCCGCAACAAAGGGTGCTGCGTATACTAAGCAGATTTCCCAGCGTTGGTAGTTTAAACGGAATGGTTCTATAGCATTTTTGGATCCGACTCATTATAATGGAGATATTTTGAATTTTTCGAATATATCATATTTAGTATTGAATGAAACAGTTTAGTATCGAGTATGGTTTGGAACGAATATACGTTTTCGATTTAAAACATGGAATCTTAATTGATGATGTCATCACACAAAGAATGTGCATGAATCTCGCATAATAAAGGTCTCTTGAAAACAATATTTCTTATTTAAGCTTTCAATAAAGTGGTTTATGATACACAGATGAACAGCGTGTTATTAATATATTACATGACTAGGAATGGGGGTTTACTGATGGCTGAAAACCATAAAATGCAAATATCTCAGTTAATATTCATGATAGAGAAAATACGTATTTAATGATATTGATAGAAAATTAAAGTTGTTGTAAGATTTGTTCAAACTATTTCTAGATCAATCGTATAATAGTGGAGATCTTTCGAATTCCCCCTCCCTTCAATAACCCCGGTCTGATTCAGCCTTTAACGAACTCGATCTTTAGTTTTATATAAAGCGCTAATATATCGAGTTTGGTAAAGATTAAACAAACTTTGTTATCCCTTGTGCGGTAACGGACAGATATATAGATATATCTACACATACACAGACACACACACACACACACACACACACACACACTCACACACACACACACACACACACACAAATATATATACAATTTTGAACTGACCTCATTTTCGTCTTCTACTGGCTAGTATTGATGAGCATGTAGGTGATATTTTCAAAAATCGCGTCATGAGTACAACCTCAATAGCTGATTTCTCTTAAGGGAAATCTGCTAAAAGGATACACCGACTAGTAGACAGTGCAACAAAACTTTCTCTGGTAATCATATATTCATTTTTTGTCGACATGACATGATTTGGCATTACATGACATTACAGGTACGATTGGACTGGTGGTAGCAACTACAGACACTAATAGAATACATCCAACAAATATTAACAATATCAACACAGAATCTATTACATTTGTTAATTTTCATATTTAATTTCTGTCTTTTTTAGAACAGAGGATGTATTTATTATTGGTATTATTATGATATTCGTTTACTTTATTATTTATTAATTGTTAACTTGAATTTCAAATTTGAAAATATCTATTTTCTTCTTCAATGTGAACAATGCTAATGTTTTTTTGCATTGTGTTCCATGTCTTATTTGAGACGCTATTGACTTTTCCATCATTTTGAAAGATTTGATTGAGAAGTTGCGGAGATCATATTTTATCATGTTCAACAGACAATGACTAGTTTTAGAAGAAAACAATAGGTTCAAATCACAGCAAGTATAATAGTAACTAGATAAATATTTTTACAAATCTTATTAGGGTTTGGAAAAAGCAACTTAGAATATTTTTTTAATCTATTTTTATTACACATCAAACATTTAATCTAAATTAGTCAGTTAAAATTTCACATTCGTTACAGAACAATGTACTCTCCTAGAAAGTTATTAGGCAAGTGTTCTTATGGCACCGTTTGCAGAACCACTAATAGCCAAATCAGATCTTTCTGCTAAAAGCCCTTTCAAAAGACTTTTTATAACTTGACTGCAAAGCTCGCTGCAAGTTCGGAGGTTCAAAGAGTCATCTCTTGGCGGAGGGACAGCAGAACGATCCAAACCATAGCTTCCAACTTGTACACCTCCTTGTGCCCCGATCTGTAAATTGCTAGGTGGAATCTGCAACTGACCATTTGAAGATGCAACGCCGCCGAGGTTGACAATTCCTGTTGGCTGAGGCTGAAAGCTCGGGTTGTAAGCAGCAACTTGGCCGTTCGCAGCACCTTGGAGATTGACTTGACCATTTGGACGGGCAGCCAGATTGTTATATCCATTTACCTGACCGCCTAATTGTGAGTTTAGTCCAATGTTAGATTGAGCAAGTGACTGACCAAGGGGGCGCAAGTCTAGAAGTTGACTATTTGCACCTGCTTGTAGCGTTTGCTGATTAGGCGCTTGATATGGTTGTATGTATTGCTGTTGATACGGTTGTTGATATGCCTGCTGATATTGCTGTGGATATGATTGTTGCACTTGATTTACGGAACTCCCAGATGCTAGGTTGGTGTATAATCCTCCAGGATTTCCATTCTGAACGTTGAATCCACCACTGGCATACTGTTGTCCAAAGTCTGGCCCGTATGGACGGTTATACTGTAGTTGGCTGTTCGCACCTACTTGGCTGTTCAATTGAGGTGCTTGATTCCAGCTTTGGAATTGATTTGGTTGTGGATTAGGATTGAATGAGTTACCTCCTTGAATATTTATACCCGCCTGGCTATTTAGACCTAAGTTGGGTTGATTGTTCTGATTAAGGCCAGCTTGACCATTGAACCCAAATTGAGGACTGTCTTGAAGTCTCAAACCATTTTGCAATTGAGCATTTGTATTAGCTTGGATATTAGCTCCTGAATTAAGTTGGTTTGCTGGTGAACTGTTTCCAAATTGGCCATTTGTTGTAGCTTGTGCAAACTGTTGGTTTGCTGGGCTTGAAAATTGAGAGTTGTTGGGTATATTATTTTGATTTCTGATACCAGCTTGGGACTGAATATTGGTTTCTAACTGATTTGTACCCGCACTTGAAAATGGGGAATTATTAGGTATATTTTCCTGATTTCGGATATCAGTTTGTGCTTGCGCATTGGCTCCTAATTGATTTGTACCAGTATTTGAGGATGGGGAATTATTGGGAATACTGTTTTGATTACTGAAACCAATTTGTGATTGAGCATTTGCATCTATTTGATTACTGCCAAAATTTGAAGTTGGTGAATTATTGGGGCCATTGTTTTGATTACTGACACCTATTTGGGATTGGGCATTGGCACCTAATTGATTTGTGCCAGTATTGGAAGACGGGGTATTATTGGGTCTATTGTTTTGATTTCTGATACTAGTTTGTGATTGTGCATTGGCTCCTAACTGATTTGTGCCAGTATTTGATGATGGAGAATTATTGGGTCTAGTATTTTGATTTCTTATACCAGTTTGTGATTGGGCATTGACTCCTAACTGATTTGTTCCAGTATTTGATGATGGGGAATTATTGGGTCTAGTATTTTGATTTCTGATACCAGTTTGTGATTGGGCATTGACTCCTAACTGATTTGTACCAGTATTTGAAGACTGGGAATTACTGGGCCTATTGTTTTGACTACTGACACCTATTTGGGATTGGGCATTGGCACCTAACTGATTTGTGCCAGTACTAGAAGACGGAGTATTATTGGGCCTATTGTTTTGATTTCTGATTCCAATTTGTGATTGTGCATTGGCTCCTAACTGATTTGTTCCAGTATTTGATGATGGGGAATTATTGGATCTAGTATTTTGATTTCTGATACCAGTTTGTGATTGGGCATTGACTCCTAATTGACTTGTTCCAGTATTTGAAGATGGGGAATTACTGGGCCTATTGTTTTGGTTTCTGATTCCAATTTGTGATTGAGCATTGGCACCCAATTGATTTGTGCCTGTGCTTGATGGCTGTGCAACGGGGTTGTTGCTATTAACTTGGCTGTTTGCTCCAGCTTCAACACTCTGTTCAGCTTCTGGCTGGTCAATTTGGGTCTCCGTATCGGCTTGGCTATCAATGTGGTCTATATTATTCTCATCGTCTCCGATAGCTGCTTCAGATTTTGTGTCCAATTCTAGATTGCTTTGACTGTTATCATCTAGGTTATTTTGTTGTTCCAATTCTAATTGGCTACTTACACCAACTTCTGCAGTCTGCTCATTTTCTTGTCCGCTGTTAGATATCTGGCTGTTAGCTTCCCCTTGAGCATTTCTATTGGATTTAGACTGGTTGCTTGAAGCTGATGCTCCACTTCGTGCCTGATTTTGTGTTGTTCTTGAAGGCGAAGTATTAACTCCAACCTCAGCTTGGCTCTTTAATGCAGTTTCAGATTTCGCAGCAGCATCGGCTTGTGCTTTAGTTTCAGCATTGGCTTTTGAGCTTGGGTTGCTGGATTCTATCTTGCTGTTTGCATTTGCCTGACCTTGCCCTTGACTGCTTGATCCAGCTTCAGCATTCAGTCTATTTCCGTTATTGCTTTGCGCTTTTACTGCTGCTCCCAATTGAACGCTAGTTTCAGCGGCATCTTTATTCTGGGCTGTGCCTTCGGCTTTCGCTCCGGTTTGAGTGGTTTGCTGACCCGAAGTAACTTGACCTCTAGCACCAGCTTGAGCCTGTTGATTCGCGTTGCTTCCAGCTCCTACTGCAGTATTTGCTGAAGCTTCGGAGTTAATAGCTGCATTTGACCCGGTTCCTTTAGAGGACTGTCCATGAGTATTTGCTGAACTCTGGGCCAGCCCCAAGACACCTGATCCTACATTGGCATTGAGTCCTACGCTGGAACCCAAGCTAACTCCTGAAATAAATAAAAAAACTATAAATAGTACAAAAATAAGATAAAACAACGGTGTTATAGTCTAAAATTACTATTTTACAATATAAAAATATAAAATAATGCAGTAGCCTACTTGTATAAATGGAGAGAGAGAGAGAGAGAGAGAGAGAGAGAGAGAGAGTGAGAGTGAGTGAGAGAGAGAGAGAAAGAGAGAGAGAGAGAGTGAGAGTGTGTGTGTGTGTGTGTGTGTGTGTGAGAGAGAGAGAGAGTGTGTGAGAGAGAGAGAGAGAGAGAGAGAGAGAGAGAGAGAGAGAGAGAGAGAGAGAGAGAGAGAGAGAGAGAGAGAGAGAGACAGAGACAGACAGACAGAGACAGAGACAGACAGACAGACAGACAGACAGACAGAGGAAATCATAAGCTTTCAAATGTAAAATAGAAACTCCATTCATTACGTTATGCACAAATTCGTTGCTGTAAACACACTGCGTGAAATGAAAATTAAAAAGATTTTTTCTCCTTCTGGGAACGGCTTTAAAAATGGTACATGTGGAAAGCTTTTGTACGTCTTATCAGTACTGATCCGTACCTTCACATGCACCTTTTAATTACTACAACTTATTAAATATTCTAGTTCCTGTAGTTCAAAGTATAACTCATATAATTTATATAATAAGTTTTTCGCCTCATTTTCATTGAAAATTACGGACGCCTAAATGTACAAGAGGCAATAACTACTAATTTAATTTTTATGTTTTATCATTGTAAATGCCAAGGAGGGTGAAACTTTTGCCTGTTTAAAATAGTAAAGAAGGTTTAGTGAAACCTGAAGATTTTTTTTTCGCTAACAGTACATTTTGTATTTAGCTGAGAGTTATCCTTTCCTAAACTGTGCTATTTTTAACATCTCATGCACATTCCAGGATATTTTTTATAAGGTTGAGAGTATAAATAATCTTAACAATGGTATATAACAAGACTTAAATATAATTAAATAATAAGTAGCTTAAAAAATGATTATGTCGTCAAAATTGCGAAAATACTTTAATTTCTAAGATATTGAAATTGAAGTTGTTGGTTTAAACAACTTTCTTTCTATTTATACGCGTGGCTTCGTCTTGGAACGAGAATGAATAGAAGGGCTAAATTGCGTTAGAACATAATATAATAGAAACAGACATTCACATATATTTTTGTTTCACAGAATGTGTTCAAACTGTGGCTTATAGCATAACAGGACAAATTATATTTTTAAACGAGAATTCTCGTATTCCGTAGATCGTTATACTCTTGAAATATCCATACAGAATTTTTAAGGAGTGTTACTCAATTGATATTGCTTTGAAGGAGATAGTGACTTAGGACATAATTTAGGTCCTAATTTAAGAAATAAAAAAAAAGAGTTATTTTTGACACCCCCACCCCTTTACGCTAGTACGGCTTATTTGTACGAGTTATCATCATCTTATTGCACTTCCTGGAAGTCAACGTGGTCAATGTACTAGACTATTCATTTGGACGCTAAGAGCATTTGACCTGGTTTACATTGATCAGACTGTAAACCACCATATTTTATATTTTTTTTATCAATTATAAATTTTCAAATAATTCATCAACTAATTTACTTATTAGGAAAACTGAAAATTAAAAAAAAAATGGATAATATAAATGATAGAAAATTATTGCATCTCAAATGTAAAGCATTTACTACGTGAAATATGATCATGCTTATTCGTCGGTGTAAATACAAAGTAAGAAATTTTAATGATAAAACTCATTTACTCCTTCTAGTTGACTGCTTTATTGATGAGAAACGTTATGAAAATCATTTAACAATCCTTTTTTAATGTTAGAAATTTTATGCAGCAACTCTTCATTCCGAAAGCAGCTACTAGACACCTAAATTTAAGTAATTAAAAACAATAAACAAGGCAAATCTCAATAGCAAAACATACTCAATAGCTTAATAGTAATACTACTTAATATTATTATAGAAGACATGTTAATTTTGTTACCCTGGGAGACGACCGCGTGGACAAAGAGGAATACTAAAAGAATAGTCTTCATCCTCTTAGAAAGATACAGAAAAATGATACGGGAAACATTCTTTTATACGGGAATTGTGACGTTTACGAGAGAAATTATTGACTGTCAGCATTTCAGGAACAAACACACACATCCCTTTTGCTTTCCCAATAATTGTCAATACAATTTGGCGTCAGAAAGTTCTTCAAATAAAATCCGTTTTATATACCTTGTGATATTATTACATAGTCAATGCGAGGATATTTAGGCCTAATAATTGTGGCCAAGAATAAGTATTAATAAAAGAATACATCGTTAATAAAATAAATCTACATAGAGGTTGTTCCAAACTGGAATTTGGTATGTTCTTAAATGTTTTATACCTGTTCACATGAGCAGAAAATTCTAATTAATACGGGCCGAAGTCTCATCTTGACTATAATATCATTAAGGAGAATTAAAGTCAGTGAAGCAGGAGATGAGCAAGGTTTCCACATGCTGGAGTTGTTGATCTGAAATCATCTATTATACATTTTTCCATTAACGAAAATCCTATGTAAACGGTAGGTGAAATGTAAGCTGGACATACGATATAGGGGTTCAGGTGAAGACACATAATTCCTATTAGCAGGAGTGGGGGTTCACGAAGTACTGAACAGTCAAAAATGCAACTATTTATATTCGTATAATGTAAAAAAAAAAAAAAATACGAAGTTTATGTATTTATTTTTTATTTTACCCCATCCGTAAATAAATAAATAAATCTATTCATTGTCCGATGAAATCAATTTGTCAAATTTAATGATGATTGTGAAAAAAATGAATTATATTTAACGTGAAATGAGAGCAATGGGGGTTTATTTAGAGGTGAAAACCTTAAAAAAAAAAAGTAAAAATTTAACTGTTTATATTAGATTTAGAGACAAAACGAATAAAATGTCAAATGCTGAAAATTAAATTTTCAATAAGATTTGTTATAATATAATATGGTACCAACTTATAATAACGGAAATATTTGGAATATTGACCCCCCCCCCCTCTTCTCCTCCTGGTCCGATTTCAGCCGCTAAAGAACTCCATGTTTAGTTTTACATGAAATGCTTAAATGTCGAGTTTGGTAACGATCCAACATAAATTGTGACCACTAGAGCTGTAATCGAAAAATGTATACATCATTTTGAACTATCCTCGTGTGCGTTATCTCCTGGGTAGAACCAATGAAATCCAAATCTTGTTCCAAATCTTGGGCCTGATACAAACACAATAGCTGATTTCCAACTGAACAGCAGGATTAATGTTCATAATTTATTTACAATATCTTTTATGTTGCTAGTTTTATCGAGGTCTTTATCCGTCAGCCAGAAATTATTGATTAGAGTTTTACGTAGTAAGCGATCAATGCAATGAATATTCCCCGTTGACCAACGAGATTCAGACAGTCCTTCGCTTTCGATAGTCTGTTGAGAATCGTTATTTCGAATGACCATTACGCGAACCATCTTCCAATATTTATGCAAACGGAATTTAGAATAGTAAATGTCCTTAGTCCTGATTATTAGGCATGGTTATTTCAGAACATGGAGGAAATTACGGCGAATCTTGTCCTTCGATGAAATCAGCTGTAATGGACAATATTAATTAATTCTCTTTAAAGATTATTTATCCCATAATTGAAATCAGTTATGAAAATAATGTCAAATACAGATTTGTAAAAAGGAAGAAATTATGAGTTTGAAATACAGCGTCCTGACACTTGAATAATTAGCAATAAAAACAAACTTCCTTCTAACACTACCGACGTAGATTCAGTCAACAAAGCAGTTTTGCATGAATTGTAGAGAGGAAAAGAGGTGCCATGATAAGAGATAAATAGACCTCAACCTTGTAAGTTCACCATTATGCAGGGGATGAAGTGGTTCTTGGTCGTCATCTCTGCGCTCCTGTTGGAGGGGGCTCTTGCGCGCCCACAGCTGGGTAATGTATGCCATGTGTGGAATTTATTTCATAAATAATAAAAATGTTCATAAGTATATATTCATTTGTTGCACGTTTTATATAGTATTTGTGTTTGTTTAAATTAATATAATAAGTTCATCACGAAGGTGGTTCGTCAATTAAACACATTTCAAAACGCAAGTCTATAATATGCATCAACCATTTACTGAGCGCCCCCAATTATGCACTTCTAGACTTGAAATATCGTACTTATGATGTCCAATGGTTCTCGATAATCCCCTTTCGTTCCGTATTTCCCCAATACCGAGAGCCTCGTGTAACCAATTTAAGAAGAACCTAGGACAATTTGGGGTATAATCTTACTAGCTCATTTTAATAATTAGGTATGGTAATTGGGGTAAAACATACAGAAAAGCGTAGGAAATGACATTTTAATGAAATTGATCATGTAAAAATCATCAGAGTACCCCTGAATGACAGAGGTGTTAATTACAGTCAATTCTTAAAACCTGTTCTTTGAGAGTTCTCGTTTTCGCCGTTAATAAACTTAGCCAATTTTAGCATTCCCCAAAAGAATATTTCGACTTTTATTTTTGAGCGATGGGAAAAGGAATATTACGACTAATACTGGATCTGCGAAGTAACATAAACAAAGAAAACGGAAGTAAAAAAGTAATATTGAAAATTTGATATTCCAAAATAATGTCCAAATAAGTATAATTATTTAACATACATTTTTCGTAAGAACTACTAATATCTAGGAAATTATTGAATTTATATAGAACTTTCTGAAGACATATTAAACGCTGCATGGCAAGTGTAGTACATTTTTGTATAATCACAAAGATGTCATATTTAAAGTTGAAGTAAAAATGTTTAAAAATTAAAAAGTCTTAACGCATTTCACTACTTAAAAGTATGTTTTAATTACAATTCATTCTCCACGTGTTATTTAAAAGCGAATATTACAGAAATTTTTAACAAAGTAATATTTCGACACCGGTGTAAACCCCTACACCTGCACCTTGTGATACAAATATAACAAAGGCGTGTTCATTCTCTTAGTAATTATTTATTAATTATTAAAAACACCACCAATTAATTTATTTTATGGGCGTGTGCGGAAATCGAAAGTCTAGATTTTTAGAATCAAAACAACGTTTTAATACTGACAAATATTTTTTAAACTCAATTTATACTTTAAATGTTTAAGGATAAAACGCGTAATAGTGAAGATATGTATCTATAAGTTAGGTAAATATAGTTATGAGTAAATAAATTGAAATAAAATTGGCTTCATATCGAAATATAATGATTGAATTCAAAGGTAAGCTCAGAATAATCCTTTTACTTTCACCATATTGTTATTCGCTTGACACATGAAATGGTTATTAAACGAATATCAATGAGCTTAATATCCATTATCGTGTCAAATAAATCAATTTCAGACATATCGATTAAACCAAGATAGATGAAAAATTTGACAAACTTCTGCCCAAGTTTGTAATCTGTTTGATATAATTCTATTTTATACATGTTGCTTATTGCTGTCGCAAACATTCGTATCGGTTCTCATGCAATCACAGAAGTTAGATTTGACTGAATATTTATCATGTAAAAAGTAGTTTGCTTAACTAGGTCTGAACGAGGAATTAATGATGATCCTGATTTTCACTAGATTTAATTATAGAAGAAAATAGTTAAGATACTGATGGAATCAACCTACTACGTGACATGCTAGTTTATATATATATATATATATATATATATATATATATTAGCTAAGGCGTACCCCGATAAATCTTATTAATAAAATTATTTGGTATGTAAGGATTAACTATCCACTATAATTTTGTATTACCCACCCACTGTTTAGGTGTCTATGTCGGGAAAGTAAACTATATATTCATGAATTTCTCAACGGTCATAATTTTTGTGTGATAGATACGGAAGTCAATATTTCAACTAAAAGATTAAGTTCGTTAATTACTAAAATCGGCCAAGGGGAAGAGGGGTTCAGAGGGGCGGGGTTAAAAATTTAAAATATCTTTGCTATTATGGGTTGGATCAAAAATTAAGAGTTGGACAATAAATTAACTACAGATAAATAGCCGAGGTATGAAAAAAATCGATTCCAGAAGAAGCATAGTCCATCACATCTAATCGACCAGCATATTATTAAAATATTCGACAAATATGTTGAATGTCTTATCTGTTTTCTTGTTCTTAAGAGTCTGTTCGTTTTAGATTATTGCCCTAATTTAATATGTTGGTTAAGTTTTTGAAACATCTTTGATCGGTTCCCTAAAGATTCCCTTGAAATTGTTTGAAGCCATTTTTTGTAATGAAAATGTTTCAATCCTTTGTGAAATTGCCATATTTATGGGTTATCTTCGTTTTTAGCAGATTTTTCTTAAGGGAAATCAGCTATTGAGGTTGTTCTCATGACGCGATTTTCGAAAATTTCTTCAAATGATCATCGATCCTACCTAGGAAATGACAGGAATCAGGTCCATTCAAAATAATATATATATATATATATATATATATATATATATATATATATATATATATATATATATATATATATATATTAGAGGGGCAGAATTTCGAAAAATCTCCGTTATTATACTTCGGATCGAAAAATTGTATAGAACTAATTTTATTGAAAATAACATTTACTATAAGTATAGTTATACACATCTATTCTCTATCTTAAGTATTAACGGAGATATTTGAATTATTTAATTTCGACCTTCAGTAAATCCTCACTCCTCCTCTTGTCATAGTAACAATAAGCTGTTATAATATGAAACACTGAATGTTATTTTTTTTATTATTATTTAAATCTTTCATTATCATAACCGTACAAATCAGGGCCTGTAGAAAAAAATCTTAGATTTCTTTAAGGACTGCATTCCAGAGGCACTCATCAAACGCTCCAGACCAACAGCATAGGAGAGCGGTCTTAGTTTTTATCCTTTAAGGGAAATCTGCTATTGAGCATGTACTCACTACACGATTTTCGAAAAATCGCCATAAATGCCAATCGAACCTACCTAGGAGTTGGCTAAAATGAGGTTCGCTCAAAATTATATATATATATATATATATATATATATATATATATATATATATATATATATATATATGTATATATAAATTGTAACGTCAGTCTGTACATTGATAATTTTTTCTCGATAATCACTATATTTTTTCGTTTCACATGCCATAGGCACTATATCTGCAATTTTTAGATTTAGTGTTATTTGATACCTTGTTCACGGGCGACTTAGCCGAATTTTGTTAAACTTGGTACGTTAATTACTATTAACCCAACTTAGACTATAGGCTACGCTAAAATTCTCTGACACGAACAGGATTGGGGGTTACAAGGGGGGCCTTAAATTAAAAATAGCAATACGAAAAGAAGTATTGGTTTTTCAGCAAAGATGTATAAAACAAAAGTTGTTTATTTTGTTATTTAGATTAACTTTTGTTATATACACTTTTGTTTTATACCGAAGTGATGAGATGTACTCTAAAACCTATAGTGGGAGTCAACTATTTTATTGGGCACACAAGCCTGAACCGAACTAATCAAAATTCGGTATGTAAATCAACATTAGCTCCCCCATAATTATAAGCTTAACCGACATTGCAAAGAACAAGCATGAGTGGGGGTTATAAGGCAGAACTGAAATCAAAAGTAGGGATATTTCGTTTCCTATTGGTTTTTCGTCGAACATGTATATAACACAAGACGTTTATTTTGTTATTTAGAATAACTTCTGGCATATTCTTTTTTGTCGTATAACGAAGTATAAACGAGATATACGCTAAAACCTATAGCGGGAGGCAACAATTTTATTACTACTCATTTAAGTGTTTTTAATATTGACATACTTTGAACAATGACGTTATGTTTTAAGACTTATGTTTCAGCATTCCTTTCGTTTAATATTTAGAATAACTAAAGTTTCTATAATTTAAACTAGTAATTATTTGAGCTCAAGATGTGGGGAAATAACACAGTCGGTTCCTGGCAGACCGTCGTTGATTTAGCCGATATGTGTCATCGGGGAGAGGTAGTTTATACTTAATAATTTAAAGTAATGCATTCATTATTTGCTCTGTTAGTGATGTTATGTTCTCCCAAAAAAATTTCATTATACATCATAAATTATTTAAACAAAATAGGTATTAAAGGGTATTGAAAGTACAGGGGGGGGGGCAACCATTAACATCTGCTAATTATTAACATTGATCCGCTAATTAATTTGACACACACAACTGATCATAAGTAACATACGAAGGTGACATACGCTTTTTTTTTATCTTTGAGACTAAAAAACTCCTTAAGTTCGGTATAGTTACTAGGAAAGATAGTAAGCTAAAGACATGGGACGGGTAGTGTAAAAATATTGTAAGTATATTCAGTCTCCCCGAGCAACGCTGTTATGAGTTTCCGAACGAAGCCGGTTAGTTACTGTTATCGCTCTGGTCAAAATTATTGTCTTATCGTTACAGAACTCGATATGTAAGCGTTTTATGGAAAAGTAATGTTCAAGTCCGTTAAAGACAAAATCGGATTGGGATATGGGGGAGGGTTTAGAAGGGGGGGGGTTAAAACAATGTTGAAACGTCTCCGTTATTATAAGTCGGATCGAAATATTGTACATAACCAATCTTATTTCAAATCAAAGTTTATATATATATATATATATATATATATATATATATATGTATGTATATAGTGTCTATCATGAATATTAACCAAGTTATTTGGATATTTTAGTTTTCAACCTTCAGT
This sequence comes from Riptortus pedestris, assembly GCA_019009955.1. Lineage (NCBI taxonomy): Eukaryota > Metazoa > Arthropoda > Insecta > Hemiptera > Alydidae > Riptortus > Riptortus pedestris. The sequence goes on from CM032228.1 coordinate 47,552,895, forward strand.
AAACCCCCTCCTTATTAGCAAACTTCTACTCATGTCATATTAACAATAAGCTGTCACGGTATAACACTTTATTCTAGACATAAATACCAGAAAATGATTTAGAGAGAACTTTATAATATGAGATACATGCAAATTCAATGGGTGATGGCGTCATCACTTAATGTTTTACTTTTGTCTCGAAAATATTTAATTGATCTATACCATACTCGATATTTATCGTTTCAGTCAATACTAAGAGTAATATATGTTATTGGCTGAAAGAGGATCTAGATTAGGGGGGGGGAAATTAGAAAATTCAAAATTTCTAATTTTATGATCTTACATCAATAATGAGTCGGATGGTAAAATGTTACAGTACCAATCTTCCTCAACTGTTGGTGGTAAATTATTGTTGTTCTCTGCATGTTTCCGAAACTCAAGTTATTAAGTCAGTCCTTCGTACGTTCTGGTATCCAGCCTTAAGTAACCTCAGTTTGTGGTGAGTTGAGATCGCAAGTATCTTATACCAGGACGTGGAAAATGGGCTTATTTTACGCAGCCCCTAGGCGACGGACGTTTATAGAGTTAGCTAATAATATTTTTGGTCGGATTTCCTAATCATTAGCTCATTTCAAGGCTTATAAGGACTCAGAAAACCTTATATTCAAAATTGGCAAAATGTTTACCAAGGTGTTCGTCATTCTTCAAGTAACACTAGTCTCCCAGTACAACGGCGGTGATTAAAAAAATATATTATCCGAAAGAATTCTGTAAAATTGTTGGTCAAAGAGTGCTCAATACACTTAAAGCGATATGAGCGATATCTTTTGAGAATGATATTTTTATGGAGTGAATATTATAATGAAAGATTGTTTTATTTATTCTCTTTGTAATTGTAAGATATAGGTTAGGTGTAAAACATATGTTTTGTAGATTCACAAGATAGGCTTTGTTTGACAGTCATGAGATGAAGAATAAAGAGACACATTCTGATTTAACATTCTAAACCTTTTTTTTGTGCTTAAGAATATATATATATATATATCAGCTGTTCTGTAAGTACAGTTTACTTTATAAACTGGCATGATTTACTCCTTCAACAATGGTATTAGTAGAGGATTTACTTGTTTTTGATTTTTATGACTATTACATTTTCTTTCAAATGAAACTCAAACATTTATACGTAAATGTACCCTCTTTATATGAAAAATTCAGATAAAATCACTTGGTGGAACATCTTGAGGCATAAGCACTCCTTATATGTCGTTATAAAGCGCAATACTTTCACCTCCTCTTGCGAAAACGTAGTAAATTCGAAGCCAATAATCCTTGCTCTGTTGGGCTCTTCATTTTACTAATACCAATTGATAATTAACTTAATATAATACATTTCTTACTTTAGTAGTTAATCTTGAAGAACTTTATTTTAATTTCTTAAAAATTATTACCCGTGAAATCAATGTTTGAATAATGTCTTATTTAATATTTTTAGGTCTTGGTGCTTCTCTGGGACTGGGACTAAAGGCGTCAGCTGATATAAACACAAAACTTGGCGGAAATACTGATACTGATGCAACAGTCAAATCAGGCGTTGGTGGTCAATCATCCAGTAACGTAGACGCTAAAGCTGCTGCTAATATTGGCACTAAAGTGGAATCAAATGTTGGTACCGATGGAACAGCAGAAACAGGTGATGGCGGTAAATCAGCTAGTAACTTTGATGCCAAAGCTGCAGCTAATGCTGGTGCTAAGAGTGGAGCTAATATTGACTCTAAAGTGGAAGCAATTGCTGGTGCCGATGCAGCAGCCGAATCAGGTGTAGGTGGTAAATCAAATAGAAACTTTGATGCCAAAGTTGCTGCTAATGCTGGTACTAAGAGTGGCACCAATACTGGCACTAAAGTGGAAGCAAATGCTGGTACCGATGCCATAGCCGAATCAGGTGTAGGTGGTAAATCAACCAGCAACATTGATGCTAAAGCTGCTATTAATACTAATACTAAAGGTGGAAGTAATACTGGCACAAGAGCAGAAGCAAACGCTGAATCTGAAACGGGAGCAAAACCCAATGCTAAGACAAAAGCTAATGCAGGCAGTAAAGGAACTACAAATGTAGATACTAAAGCATCCGTCAGGAACGAATCTGAAGTAGATGCAAAAGCTTCTGCCAACAGCAAATCTTCAAGTGATACTACTGCAGCTATTAATATTGGTGCAAATGTTGGTGTGAATGCTGAAACTAATACTGGCGCTGAAGCTACGACAAAGGTTAATGCCTCTTCAAAGCCAACAAGAACACAATCTACGAGCACTAGTATAGACGCTAATTTACATAAACCCAAGACAAACACCGAGGCCAGTGCTGATGCGAGCACTTCAACTAACTTGGAAGACAATACGGAAATATCAGGTGGAGTATCGAGTAAAATTCACTCACAGCAGTCACCACCCAGTAGAATAATAAATTCGACAAGCTCTTCTAATTCAGCTATTCGTCCTGTAAATTTAAACATTGGTACAAATGCTCAAACATCAAGTGTTACCAATCACACAAATAGAAGAAATATAACCAGAACTGTTGTAAACAGAGTAAACACTAACTCATTCGCCAATCATTCATCAGTTCTTGGAGGAACCGTAAACGCACAATCTCTCGGAGGAATTAATGGAACAAGACAAATAATTACTAGACCTACTGTGAACAGCTACACCACTTCCCAAACAACGACTCAACAACCAGTTTTTAATACTCGCTTGAACACTCACACTTCTGGTGTCAGAAATTACACCAACAATCGTATTATACCTGGAAGTACAACTGCTAATATCAATAACAATTATCAAACAACATCAACTGGAACTACACCTGGGCTGGTGAATAGAAACACACAAACTATTACAAGACCAGCGCTAAACTCCAATACCATCACTCAGTCATCAAATGGTGTCTCGCCAGGAACATCAGCTGGTTTCAACACTCACACTACAGTAGGAGGATCTACAGATAGTAATCACATCCAAAATACAGGAAAGGTTTCATCAGGGCTTGGGAGTGGAATAACCACGGAATCATTGGGTTCAAGAAACAGTCAGACACAATCTTTGACAAGACCAACTATAAGTACAAATTCATTAACTCAGTCTTCTGCTTTAGCACCAGAATTGACAACTACTGCCAGCTCTCACACTCTGGCTAACGCTGGTAATTCCCTTCATGGCGGAAATAGAGAGATTAATCAAAATAACATTCACCCCTCGTCCACTACAGGATCATCTAGAGTACAGATGCCTGGACAAGTAAGCGCACAACCTGTAATCTCACCAACGACCGCAACAACTAATGCTAACACTATTTCACACACTTCAGCAAACTACAACCCAGGACTAACAGCTGGAATGAACTTAAATGCAAACTCTTATTCAACAAATAATCCAACTCCTTTGGCTGTGGGAGGCCATAACTCTCAATCATTGGCAAGACCTTCTACTGGGGTCAGCAATACTAACTCTATCGGAATTGCAACAGGAAATACACCAAGCGTAAACATCGCACATGGTGGTTCGACTTCATCCGTGGTTCAATCCAATAACTCGCCAGGATTAAATCGTGAGATTCAATCAAATTCTAATACTGCAACTACGCCTGCATCTATTAATGCCAACGCCAACACCCAGTCTTTAGGACTGTCAAATATAAATTCAGCTGGACTAAATGGGCGCTTATCAAGTGAGATTGGGGGTTTCACACAACCGTCTGCGGGTTCCGTCCAGTCCAATATTCATTCTCAATCGTTAGCTAATCCCTCATCGAGAAGAACTACTACCGTAAATACACAAACACAAAATTTGGCTAACACTCAGCATTTACCTACTACACAGGCAACATATGTCAATCCTGGATCACTGTTATCAAGCAATAACGAACGTTTACTAACTACTGTAACGAATATCCGCGATTCAGGTGCAGTTAACGGTAACTCCAATGTTAATATTATCTCTGGTAATCAAATATCAGCCCTTCCAACAGCACATATTCCAAGTAGTCAAGGAGCTCAAAGTAGCAGTCACGGTACTGGAGGTTTAGGTTTGAACAATAACTTTCAAAAGTCAGAATCTAACCACAGAGCAAATGGAGGATCTCGCATTCCATCGTTGTCAACCGCATCCAATTCCAATTTGCAGATAAGTCCTACAGTTGCCAGTGGAGTAACTACTAATACCCAGAGTGGTGCATCACAACGTCATACCTTGAATACAAATGAAGCAACTACGTCACCAATTGATGCTGAAATAAAGGGTCATCTAACTGGTGAACTTATAACGAAGTCCACAAACAGTGGAGAAGATGTAGGGACTGTAGTATTACCAGTATCAGGTGACATTGATGGGCGGCTAATAGGAGCTGTAGGTCTTCCTAGCACTATCTCAACCTTACCTTCTTCCTTACATTTAACGAATCTCACTAGAATTAATATTCTTAACCAAGCTCAAAATGTAAATGATTTGTCACTAGTAACAAGAAATCGAATGACTAATCAAGAAAAACTAACTGCATCAAATTCAGGCATATCGACAGCACGCACTGATCGGACCTCGTCTAACGTAGTTGGTGACGACAGCTCAAATAGTTACTTGCAAAGTCAAGGATCACTCGCTTTACCATTGACTTCAAATTTAAATTCTAGGATATCAGGTTCAATAAACGGTGCAGAAAATATTCAAAAAAGTAAACAAGATTCAAATCAAGGTGCATTACGGTCTCGCGGATCAGCGGGTTCGAGTCAAGGAGTTACTAGGGGAGCAAGTACGAGTCAAGAAACGGAAACAGACTCACCAACATCAACATCAGAAGCAAATGCTGAGGCTTCTGCTAATGTCTCAACTACAGTAGATCCTGAAGCTGGTTTGGAAGAACATCTTCATGAAACAAATGCAAATTCCCAAGTTTCATCAAATCTTAATTCATTGGTTACGGAAGAAGAATCAAACAATGAGTTGTCAGAGGGCATCGATGTGGATAACGGATTTAGTCAAACAGGCAATATTCAGAAACCAATTGCAGCTAATATACATACGAAGGATAGTGAGACTAATTCTGAGAGTGAAACTGAAGAAGGAACGGGAAATGAAGATATGTCTGCAAATTCTCACGTTTCCCAGACAGGTAATATTCAGAAACCTATTGCAGCTAATATACATACGAAGGATAGTGAGACTTATACTGAGAATGAAGCTGAAGAAGGAACGGGAAATGAAGATATGTCTGCAAATTCTGAAGCAAATTCTCACGTTTCCCAGACAGGTAATATTCAGATACCAATTGCAGCTAATATACATACGAAGGATAGTGAGACTTATACTGAGAATGAAGCTGAAGAAGGAACGGGGAATGAAGATATGTCTGCAAATTCTGAAGCCAATTCTCACGTTTCCCAGACAGGTAATAGTGATCTGTCGTTAACTTCTGAAATTAATGCTGAAGAATTAGAAACGAATTCTCGTCTTCCAACAGCTGATGCTGAAACAGAAATCGGGTTTGATGGCTCACCTACATCTTCCATGAATACTGAAGCAGGGGCATCCAGTAATGTTAATTATAATGAAAACAATATTCAAGAAGGCAATGAAGTTTCTCCAAGCATTGATAATCCACTTGCTCATGTTTCCGCTGAATCTACAGCGAATACGTTATCTGCTCCAGGAAACGTAAATGAGGAGGACGCAATAGATTATACAAGCATTCACTCTCCAAATTTGTCGGATTCCACAGCTAGAACACAATCCTCTGCAGAGACAGAATTACAAGTTCCACAGTCGAATTCAATGACATCATCAGAATCATCTCTAAATATTCCAGTTCCTAATTCAGCTACTCCTTTGGATTATTCCATGTTTCCTAGTTCTTCAACGGCTTTAAGTTCCACAGGAAATACACCCATACAAACTCTACCTTCTGGAGTTAGTTCTTCTTTGAATTCAGAAGTGCCTCACACGTCAACTACTCTTGGTTCATCTACTAATACTAACTTTCCAAGTAGATCCATCTCCCCTGCTTCTACTACAAACACGGCTACCCTACCTGCTTCCACATCAGCAAATTCAAGAATAAGCAATCGACTTGGGAACGCTGCATCAGTTGAAAACCCTACTAACGTTGCAGCCCCTGATAACTCCATATCATTTGGTTCAACAGTGGATTCCCATGTCCCAGATACAGCAAGTCCATTCAGTGGAGCCATGAATAATTTGGTTTCGAATAGGCCCACTTTATCTACTTCGCCGACTAATACTCATATCCCTGCTACATTTCCTCAACTTAGTGCTACTCAAGAGTCATCACACATCGGTTCTTCGCCAAATCCTGTTTCGGGAACCTCTGTGGTATCTAGCTCTGTTGGAAATAATCAAATTCCACATGTTCCCTCATTACAGAGTTCATCTACAAACGTTCCTCCTCCAGCTGCTTCGTCTTCCTTTAGTTCGGCCTCAAATAATCAGGTTTCAAATGGACCCACTTTATCTAGCTCTCCCGCTAATACTCACATCCCTATTACTTCCTCTATTCCTATAGAATCAGCAAATATCGATTATTCTGCTAATCCCGTTACAGGAAACTCTATGGTTTCCAGCTCAGTTGGAAATAATCTAATTCCTCAGGATCAACCATTACTCAGTTCAACTGACGTTCCTTCTGCAGCTCCTTCATCTTCCTTCAGTTCTGGCTCTAGTGATCTGATTTTAAATGGGCCCGCTTTATCTAGCTCATCTGCTAATAATAACCCTATTAATTCTTATATTCCTAACGAATCAACACACATAGATTCCTCAAGAAATCCAGGAATGTCTGGAAATACTATGGTTTCTAGCTCTGTTGGAAATAATCAAAATACTCATTCTCCCTTTCAACAACTGGTTTCAAATGAACCCTCATTATCTACTTCTTTGGCAAATTCTCATATCCCTATGACTTCCTCTAATCCTGAAGAATTGGCAAACATCGATTATCCTGGAAATCCTGTTTCAGGAACCTCTATGGTTTCTAACTCAGTTGGAAATAATCAAATGCCTCACATTCCCTCATTACACAGTTCATCTGCTCACGTTCCTTCTCCAGCATCTTCCCCTTCCTTCAGTTCAGGCTCAAGTAATTTGGTTCCACAATCCGCACTCAGTTCATCAACAAATGTTCAAGTTCCAAATAGTTTCGGAGCACACGTTGGAGGAGCTTCGAGCATTCCTGTTCCTAACACACCAACTTACACCTCAGCAAACGCCCCTTCATCTGTTTCCTTAACATCGCCCAATCCATCAGTGAATGGAGTTATTCCTCACCCTTCGTCATCATTAAATTCTCAATCTCGTATATCTAGCCCTAATGAACTCGCTGCAGCGCCACATTTGGTGAATGGTCCTTCTGCTAATACATTAACTACGGCAGATTCTACATCCAATGCATGGGTTCCTAATTCACATTTCTCTGATACAATTTTGAACGCTCCTGTCCCAGGTATATCTACTTCTTCTGATTCTTCGCTCAGGCTTCCTTCTGAAAATACACCAACTTCCCAGAGTCTATCTTCGAATATACAAGGTCCTACATCTTCAATTGTTGATTCCACATCAAATACTGCTCTGAACATAGCGCCCGCATCGGCTGATATTACAGCTGGAGCTTCTTTAGGCTCATCAACAAATTTTCCCGTTTCCCATGGCAGCTCACACAGTAATTCTTTGGCTACTCCTATGCCTAATTCATGGCCTTCTTCAGGAATGCTTCCTAGCTCAAATGCAATTAGCTCTACTGGATTTTCTTCAAATATTCATTCAGATAATTTAATTTCTAGTCCTCCTTCTGCCACTTCCACTGTGCAAGGATCTCCTGTCCATGGTTTTGGACGTAATGAATTGACTTCTTCAGGTCAGTCGCCTTTTACCAATGCATTAGGCTCTTCTGGTACATCAAACATTCCTCATCAGAATTCAATTACCTCAGCTAGTGTATCAAATCAAATCAATGCCCTTCAACACGGCTCCCAAGAAGCATCTTCTGGTATTAATACATCGAACTTCTTGGCTCATTCAGATTCGGCTTCAAATGCTCAATTCAATAATGCACATGCTCTTTCTTCGTCAAATTTTAACGGTGGAGATGACCTATTTTCGACCGAGTCAATTTGGGATAGAAGAAGTTTGAGTCATTCATTACATAGTAACCACATTCTTGACGAAGAAGAGACTGAGTCCATTAGATCCAAATCATTACATCCTTCCTATGGAAGTCATACAATGCAACCAATGTTTATGAACGAAACAGTGGTAGAAAGATTCAAGAAAAAGTCTAGAAAATCACAATTTACATCTCCCATGCATGCTCCTTCTACTTTTCAACAGTTCGTAAGCCCTGGAATGAATCAAGTAACTAATGCTCACTCATTTTACCCAACGGGCTCTATGCAACAGTTTAGTAGCTCTCCTTATGCAACAAATTTTCAACTTGGAAACAGTCAGAGAGTTCCAAACTCGGTGGTACAGACGATACCGGCTATAGGGGTGACTACACCAATGTCTCCAACACAACAACAGCAAAGAATAAATGGTCTTAACTCACAAGTTAGCGGTGGACTTAATTCAAATAATATTGGATTGAATTATGGATCAAACATTCGCCAAGCTGATTGGAATCTCCAGCAGAACCCATTGGGCAATAACATTTATTCTAATTCTCAAGCTGGCATGAACAATTCTCCAAGAATCCAAGCAAACGTGAATTCAAATTCTGCTGTAACTCAAACTGGACCTCAACAAGCCCTAAGAGGTGCAACAGGAATGAATAGTGGTACTTTCGGGGAATTGAGACCAAATATAAATTCGAATATCGATTATCCAGCTTACTTTGGACAATTCGGAGTTCAAACAGGATCTCAGTCTAATAATAATCAAATAGTCCAACCTCAAACGAATATTAATACGGGAGCATCTGTTCAGTCTAATACAGTTAGTGGCTCGTCTCCAATATCAACCGGAATAAATTCAGCAATTGGAAGTCACACGAATAATGCATTAGCGCAATCATCAAATATCCCTTCGTCACAAGCCATAACATTTCCACAATCAGGGTCAGCTGGTACATTCAATTCACAAGTATTTACAGGATCGAATAACAATATCCTAGCTCAGAGCTCTCAAACAACAAATCAAGGAAATTTCGGTCGTAATTTTGCAGTATCAAGCGAGTCAGCATCCCCTCAGCAACAAGTGAATTCTCAGTCAATGACGAATGCTCAATTTGCAACGCCCGGTCAGTCTCTCCCTGCAGTTCAGTCTTCTGCAAATAGTCAATTCGTACCTGCCAGCCCGTCGGCCATTAATTCCCAGTCTAACGTAAATTCTCAGTTTGCAATACCTAATCAGTCATCAGTAAATAATCAGCTAGTACATCCTAGCCAGTCGGCAGTAAATGCTCAATCAGCAATAAATTCTCAATTTACTTCTTCTGGACAGCCTAGCACAGCTAGTCAGTCATCAGCAAATAATCAATTTGTGGTTCCTAACCAATCGAACTTTAATGCACAGTCTAATGTGAATTCTCAAATTGGAGTACCCATTCAGTCATCATCGAATAATCAGCTAGTACGCCCTAGCCAATCGGGAGTAAATGCTCAAACACTTGTAAATTCACAACTTTCATCCCCAGGTCAGACCAGCCAGTCTTCAGCAAATAGTCAATTTGTGATACCAAACCAATCGACCATTAATACACAGTCTAATTTGAACTCGCAATTTGGAGTACCCATTGAGTCTTCATCAAATAATCAGCAAGTACGGCCAACTCAATCAGAAGTAAATGCTCAAACAGCTGTAAATTCGCGATTTGCTTCACCAGGCCAGACCAGCCAGTCTTTAGCGAATAGTCAATTTGTGGTACCAAACCAATCGACCATTAATACAGAGTCTAATGTGAATTCGCAATTTGGAGTACCCATTGAGTCATCATCAAATAATCAGCAAGTACACCCTACTCAATCAGAAGTAAATTTACAATTTGCTCCCTCTAGTCAAACCAGCCAGACTTCACGAAATAGTCAATTTGTGATTCCTAACCAATCGACAGTTAATGCACAGTCTAACGTGAATTCTCAATTGGGACTACCCATTCTGTCATCATCGAATAATCAGCTAGTGCGTCCTAGCCAATCGGGAGTAAATGCTCAATCAGTAGTAAATTCACAATTTGCTTCCCCAAGTCAAACCAGCCAGACTTCAGCAAATAGTCAATTCGTGGTCCCTAACCAATCGACCATTAATGCACAGTCTAATGTTAATTCGCAATTTGGAGTACCCATTCAGTCATCATCGAACAATCAGCAAGTACTCCCATCTCAATCAGGAGTAAATGCTCAATCAGTAGTAAATTCACAATTTGCTTCCCCAAGTCAAACCAGTCAGTCGTCAGAAAATAGTCAATTTCAGATTCCTAACCAATCGACCATTAATACACAATCTAATGTGAATTCTCAATTTGGATTACCCGTTCAGTCATCATCGAACAATCAGCTAGTTCGCCCAACTCAATCGGGTCTAAACGCTCAAACAGCTGTAAATTCACAATTTGCTTCCCCAGGACAGAGCAGCCAGTCTTCAGCAAATAGCCAATTTCAGATTCCTAACCAATCGGCCATTAATGCACAGTCTAATGTGAATTCCCAATTTGGAGTACCCGTTCAGTCATCATCGAATAATCAGGTAGTACGCCCTAGCCAGTCGGCAGTAAATGCTCAATCAGTTGTAAATTCACAATTTGCTTCTCCAACTCAGACCAGCCTGTCTTCAGCAAATAATCAATTAGCGTTTCCAGACCAATCTTCAGTAAACGCTCAATCAGCAGTAAACACTCAATTTTCAGCACCCAGCCAAACATCAGCAAATAGTCAGTTGTCCAGTCCAAGCCAATCGGCAGGCAATGCTCAGTCTGTTGCGAATTCACAATTTACAGCATCAGGCCAATCTGGAGTACCAAATCAGAATTTTGGAATAAATCAATCTCAATTCCAAGCCTAATCGACGGCAAATGCCCAGTCACAGGCCGTCAACAACAGGGCTCAATCTCAACAACAGATGTCACCTTCAACAACCACAGGACTGAATGGGAACCTAAATTCTGAGTTTGAAGCTCAAATTCAAAATAGAGAACGAGGAACATTCGGAAACAATGCTGGAAGTTCCAATAGCGGACTTGGATTGTCTACAGGATTGTCTGCTGGTTTAGGATTGCAATTGGGATAAAGTTTTAACTAATTTTTGGATGTTCTAATGTAAAAAATAAAATATAATAATAATAATAAATATTTCCATACTATTGTTAATTTTTAAGAGCACTTGTCAAATTCTTAATTTTAATTATCATTAAAAAATTCTTTAATTTATGTGATTATTTTCGTTTTAGCTACCTTAAACATTATGCACTTGAAATTATCGCAACAGAGGTCATTAACATTGCATTATCGCAATGAGTTATATATCAAATTTGTTTTATTTAGAGGTATCACTTATTCATAATGACTGTGAAAATGTTTTTCCTTAATAAAATAGTAATTGATATAGTGCATTTCATTTCCTCATGATTATAACGTTCAATTTCCTTTCATAAGTCTTATGGAACCCGTTTACTATTGATTGTATTGTTTTCCCGTAAGGGTCAGGTTATTGAATAGAAATTTTAATTTTGATGAATAAATGAAAATAAGTTCCTAACCATCCCCTCACTACTGTTTGATACACCTTGAACAATTCAAATCATAATCATGGATAGTATTAATATATTTGACCTATAATGTACATATTTCCTGTCAAAAACCAATCTGAGTGCACATTTTTTTAGCTCAATTATATAGGTAATAGTAAATGTGAGTAGACAGCAATTCCAAAATTTCTGAGGAAATAGGTTAACACCATTAACCGTGTTAACCTCCCGATAACTTCTGCACTCTCTTGAGTGTTACCTACATTGCTTTACTTAAATTATTTATTCAAAACATTAAAAAAAAAAATCGAATTTTCTCGTAATTTACATACCTCGTGTAAATAAATAACAGTGGTACACTAATAATAATTTAATTTATATTCTAAAAGCAAGGTGAAGGATAAAGATCATAGACCTCCATGAGTAATAAAATTGGTGACTCCCGTTATAGTTTTAGCGTATATCTCGTATATACTTCTTTGTACGATAAAAGTGAATATAACAAAAGTTGCTTTAAATAACAAAATAAACACCTACCGATATGTGCATGTTTGCCGAAGAACCAAAAGGAACGAAATGTGGCGATTTTTCATATAATGCCTCCCTTACTACTCCCACTTCTGGTCGTCCCTAGAAATTTTTATATAGCTTATAATAATGGAAGAGCTAATGCTAACTCACAGGCTGAGTTCTGTTTGGTTCAGTTTAGTCATTAGAGCCCAGTAAAATTGTTGAGTAAAATTGACTCTCCCTTTAGTTTTTAGTCTATGTCTCGTTTATAATTTGTTATACGACAAAAGTGTATATAACAAAATGAACACCTTCGGTTATGTAGATGTTTGTCGAAAAACCAATAGGAAACGAAATATCCCGATTTTTCATTTCAGACCTCCATTGAAACCCCCACTCCGGTACGTTCCTAGAAATTGTAATGTACTTTGTAATCACTGAGGAGTTAATGCAAATTCACATACAGACTTTTGTTAAGTTTGGTTTAATCGTTAGTGCCCAATAAAATTGTTGACTCCAGCCTTAATTATTTCACCACTGCCGTGGTCTTTAGTTTAATAAATGTTTAATTAATATCATGTTTAGTAACAATAATAATAAATATTTCAGTCACTAGGAAGATTAACTTAATTAGGGTTAAGCATATTACATGCTTTGCTTGTAGTCTTCATTTTTTCTTGGTTAAAAATATACTTAAAAGCAAACGTATTTCCTTTTGTGTTTCCCAGATTTTTTATATTTTTGGAAAAAGCAGATCACATAGCAAGTTGTTTATAGTAAATTTTCAAAAGAAGCTAGAGCAGATTTGAGTTGTATCCTAATTATCTTATTTTCTCCTGCATCACACCGTCCTCCAAGTTAATATTATTTTTAAATTTAAATGCTCAGACGTCAGAGGATGGTAGAGAAATGCAAGAGCTTCAACGAATTAAGAAAAATAGCTGCTCGAATACAAAGAAATATACATTTGAATGAGCAGGCACGGAACGACTACATATAAATTGCTAATGTACATTTAGTTTATCAGGTAGAGCCATGAACATGCTTGTATTCCTATATTTCTTCCTCTTTGCAAAGGGTGTTCTGTGCCAGCAAAACACTCAAAATACAGGTAAGTAAAACATATATAAAACAAAAAAATTATACATTCATAGTTCTTAGTGCAACTATTTTTTTTTTAAAGTTTGTTTCACTTTTATGAGCTTTATTTCTTGCTGAATATTATTTTGCTAATACTTGTATTCTTTCTTTGAAATAGAAAATTCAAATGGAGGATTCCCCAGTAATGCGAACATGGCATCACTCCAAGCCAACCAATCAAGGTTTTTCCCAGGCAGCTTGGGATTTTTTCCCCCACCATTCCCGGGGATGAGACCACCAATGCCCTTCCCACAGGGTCAAGCAAATACTTCCTTTGGATTCCAAGGGAACTGGACTAACAATGGTGGCAGCGGACAATTAGCACCAGGCATGGTGCCACCTTTCTTCATGATGCCATTACCAAACGCTCAAGCAAACGCTTCTTTTGGATTTCAAGGAACCAATGGTGGTAACCGACCATTATCACTGGGCATGACTCCACCGTTCTTCATGATGCCACCCATGGCATTGCCACCTGGAGGAAACAGACCTGGTATGGGCGCATTTCCTCTCGGTATGAGGCCCAATGGTAAAGTGCAAGGCACGAGCGCATACCCACCAGTTATGCCCACTTTTCCTCTTGGCACTAGCGCACTTGCGCAGGGAAGTGCTACGTTTCCTCTAGGCACGCTTCCTCAGAATTTAAGCACTTCTCTTCAAGTTACTGAGCCAATTCCTCAGCCATCTACTACAGTAATCCCACCTCCATCAACAAACGCATCTAGTGAACAACTGCAGTTACCACCGCTATTCCGGCCTGTAGCTGCAGCATAAAAAGCTTAATAATACCTTCTGAGAGATAATAAGAATTTAAGAGTTTTCCAGATATCATTTTGTTTTGTTTCTTTGAAATCAATTAAAATATAAAATCTGCCATGAAGGTACTTTCCCCTATTCATCATTATTTTTCCTTTAACTTGTAATCATAAGTTGTTCCAAACATAAGAAAGCTCACCTAGCCCATACTCAAATACTTTCATCAGAACGGCAAGTTTGATTCCCGCCTGGGCAAAGGAATTTATTTAGTGGCGAAATTTAGTAAATAAAATCTTAAGCCCCACCCTACCAAGAAAAGGGTGGTACCTGAAGATAACCCGTCCCAATTAGCCGTAGTTGCAAAAAGTTAAAAAATAATAATTTAAATGCTTTCATAACCTAGTGAAAGAAATTTCCTTATGCTTAAGACACTTTATTTAATTCTGTCTTGAATAACAGAAGGTGCAAAATGCCCAACCTCTTGAAAAAATGATGTAGGCTTTCGAATCAATTCAAATTCATTTCGGCCGTATTAAGATCGTATTGAATTCTCTGATTAAGAGGTAAAAGAAAAAAAATAGAAATATCTTAGGTTAAAATGAATTTATTTCCACTTCCAATTTGAGCATAACCAAAAATAATTTTAATATAACAATCAGCTGAAATGTTTCCATTACATTTTTCTGAATCAGTCATTTGTACAAAATCTGCCTGAACTTAAAAAGTAATCATTATTCCACAAATGCAAATCATGAATTCCCATTCAGTTGACAAGAACAAAACTCTTAAAATTAATAAATACAATTATTCGAAAGACTAAAATTTGAATTTATAAAGTCAGATTTACAGATATGATGTAAGTACAATACATTAATCAAATTTTGAAACCTAAAAGAAACCATTATGACCTCATTCATAGTAATGGTTCACTGAGTTATTTTGTTGATTTCTAGTCCATATGGTACATCACATTCAACACACATGATTACAAATTATTTAAAACGCAACAGTCGAAGTACATAGTAGGAAAAAAGTATTATTTTCTGGGATGTATGCTTCCTTTCTTCAGATGACAATTTATAACTTGAAATATCATTGAAGATACAATTTTGCTAATCATTCTTCATATTGACTAACTTCTTCTCCTAAATTATCCCTGAGGAACTTGGAGTGCCTTGACACTTCCGTCGGGAAGAGTGAAGACCTGGGTGACGATTTGAGGAGATTCTTGGAAGGACCTTCGGTTGGCGTTGTCAGGGTTGTAGAATTGGCCTTCATCCTAAACATTAAATGAAATTATGTCATATACTCGTACTTCGGTATATTTCCTGAAAAATATGTTTTCTTTAAGAGCTACATCATTAGATTAATGAGAAATATTCTCTGTGTGCCTTTAAAAAATTACATTATTGGCACAAAGCTTATAAATTATATAATAAACAAAATAGCACTCGTTATTTTATAAAAAAAAAATAATGGAGCCCTAAACGTGTTTAAATGATAACAACATCGAATTGGAAATATAACAGGTATAATTTAAAGATTACTTAATAGAAAATGTAGACTCAAACTTAAAATTGTGAAAAATCGGAAATGAAATCCTTCATTGCTCTGTGGATCAATAACGGTATGTCAGTTTTAAAATCTGAACTTTATTATATACAAATTCTATTAACTATTGCTTGAAGAACAATAATTCAGAAGGAGTACGTTTTGAAAATTGAGGAGAAATCTTGGGGGTTAAAATGAAATGGCATATGGTGTGTTGATCAATAGCAGAAATATTTAATCGTTACCCGATGCTGTGAAGGAAAGAAAGAGTTACAACAAGTAGCGCAAAAACAAATGTATAAAATAAATATGCGTGAAAACAAGTATCAGATGCACTGGGAAGACTGGTGGTGATGCCAATTTTGGAGAGTTAACTTTTCCTAACAGCATAAAGAAATTGCCTTACACGGCAAGATAATAAAGGAGTGCAGAAATGATAAAAGCCTGGATGTCCACAGGAACCAGATACTTCTATACCCTAAGACGACTCTCCGGTATGTCTCTTGGAAGAACACAAAGGTGGAAATTATTATGAGACTCAACAGACCAACAACGCCAGTCAACTAGTCTCAACAAGGAAAACTGGAGTACCTTTCATAAGTACAGATGTGCTGTGAGAGAGTAAGCACAGCTGAATTAGAAAGAATGCAAAACTAAAGAATTGAAAACCTATCAGCATTTGTGCTATTTAGAAAGCCTGACTACCCTGGTTAAGGCACGCTGGGAAAATGGAAACTCATAGGCTGCCAAAAAAAAAAAAAGTTGATGTTACACCGTGTGAGGTGAGGAAGAGAGACTTGCTAAATCTGAAAGAATTTGGCGTTGGTTAGACGTCCACTGGTCTCAACACATTCACTAGTCTTGAATAGTGTCAGGGGTCAAGGTCCTACAGCAACAATAGCGCTGATTAATTTCCATGTTTTGGCATGATACTATCCATTTATTTATTTCATCTTCATTGTGTGGGGATCCGTGTGATTTACAAATACTAGTTATATACCGATTGAGCGTTTCAGACCATAATCAACTGACAATTGTTGTCACATTAAAACTACTCTTGTTTCAAAAAATTTCTTCAAACAGTAACTGAAATCATTGTCATTAATTCCTTTTGAATAAGTAGTTCATATGGGCTTACTAAATTTTATTGCCTTTCCAAGATTATTTATCTGGATGATACATCTTAGAAAGAGAAAAATATTCCTATTGCAGAAGAGAGAAGCAATATAAAATGAACAGTATAAATGAAGAGATTAATGTCCACATCAAACATTTTGAGAATACTCACTTGGAAGAACTGCTGGGCTGGAGGTCCGTTGTACTGCTGTTGTTCTGGGTAATAATAGTTTTCCTGTGCTGCGCACAAGGTGCAAACCAATAAAAATGCCTAGAAAACAACGATTTTTAAAAGAACAAACATAGAAAAATATAAAATGACAATAATATTTGGAAATGGTGAAATTCCTTCATTAAAAATTAATTCTTTAAGATCGTCTTCTGTGATTGTTAAATTTTCATTCAAAAGTTATAATTCACATTTTCATATTATATTAGATTACGCTTTAGATGTATTGTCCAATATAGATTATTTATTTATTTATTAACGTCCACTTTTTGCAACTTAGGCTAATTGGGACGTGTTATCTACAGGTTACCACCCTTTTCTAGCCAGGGTGGGATTTAAGGACGTTATTTAATGAATTTCGTGACTAAATAATTTCCTTTGCCCAGGCGAGAATCGAACTCGCCACTCTAGGTTTACCATGTGAGATAAAGATCAACGCTTTAACTCGCATGGCTAACCTGAGCCCCCCAATATAGATTAATATCGTTTTTCAACAAATAGGAATATTGATTGAATAGATTTTAGGGTTAAATATTATTCTGGAAAAAAATGGTTTCACCAGCAATTAAGATTCTATTAGACAATCACGTCCAAATATCAGTGAATTTGGAATTGGTTTTCAGAAAATCCGAAATGATGAAGAAGCCTTTTTTGTGTATATCGGAATGATGCTGGGGAACGGTGACTTATGAGCCATAAAGTAAATTGAATTTTAGCAATTTGAAATTAAGTCATGGCTAAAATCGCAATCTCTGGAAAGTTGAGTGAATGCACCGTCTATGCTTGGGAAATCATGTTTTTCTATTTTAAAGCACATTTTCTCTTTTTTATATAACTTATGTTAACACTTCTCTTTATGACAGGCTTATTATAATCGTATAAATATTGCAATGAATAAATGAATATGTTCCCGTTTTTGTCATTTACCCTCTATATCCTCAGTTTTTGCAATATCATTTTAACAATAAGTCAATATTATGAATATTGGTTTTACTAGAAAATATAAATTATTGAAAACTTTAAACATTATAATTATATTAAATTTCAAATCGACTAATACCTGCAGAGCGACCCTGAGCTACAAGAATAAACATAAACCAACATTAGACCAATAAGTAGAAATCCAAATTGGAAGGTTTATTGGATTCATAATTTGAATTTTTAAGTCCATTTTATTTCTTTATCACTTTATGTTTTATTTTTTGGTTTGTATACAGGAAGGACTACGGATTTTAATCATCACAGAACAAATTCCTCTTTCCCACGCAAGTCGAAATTCCTGGTTTACCACGATTATTAAAACCAACACCTTAACACAGAAAGTCCGTCACGCAGGGGCTCCGTAAACTAAGCAGATTTCCCACGTGAAGTTTTACAATAGAGAAATCTCCCTAATAACAACTGTAGTAACCTAAATCTATTCATGAGGGACGAATAGTTATGGAAACGGCCGCCAGAGCTCTCGGCGGAAAGTCCGAACATAGCCGACCACACGCAGAATACAAATGCAAATATCTCGGTTAATATTCAAGATAGGAAATAAATGTATATAACAATATTTATAGTAAATTTAATTTGCAACAAGATTGGTCCTATACAATTTTTCGTTCCGACGTATGGTAACGGAGATATTTCGAATTTACGAAAATCCTCCCCTCTAAACCCCCCCCCCTCCCACCGATTTCAGCCGTTAACGAACTTGATCTTTCTTTTTACATAAAACGACCAAATATAGAGTTTGGTAACGATCAAACCAAAATTGCGACCGCTAGAGCGTTAACAGACAAATATATAGATAGATAGGTAGATAGATAGATAGATAGATAGATAGATAGATAGATAGATAGATAGATAGATAGATAGATAGATATATACAGTTTTGAACGGACCTCATTTTCGTCATCTACTAGGTAGGATCGATGGACATTTGAAGAAAAAATTCAAAAATTCCGTCATGAGTACAACCTCAATAGCTGATTTCCCTTAAGGGAAATCTGCTAAAAGCAAACCTGAGCCCTTTTTTAATTACAGTTCTGAAAATCCGATTTTTAATGTGGTATATTGAGTGTCAATAGGTTATTTATACTATTAATTATTTAAGTTCTTACTTTATCGTATTTAAATGTAAATAAAGATTTCAGAACAGGATTTTGGGACTAATTATTGAAAAGGACTACATTCATTAATCTAGAATAATATTTATTTTTGAATTGTCACAGAAAGTTTTAGTTATTATTTTTTTAAATAAATATTTTATAGGAAAGCCGTTGAAGGAACGCGATTTGCTAAACAGAAATCAAAATCATTAAATAGTTTATTTACGGGCTTGTATAGGAAAATTATTTTTTTATTGCTATAATTATGGTAAGCAACTACTTACGAGTGTGTATGTGTAGAACATTTTGTAAAATGGTGTTGGTCAGCTGAGTGATGGCTGCTGGGTGCTGGAGTAGACTGATAATCCCAGCAAGGAGGTAGCAGACTATATAGGCAGCCGATTTTCCACAGAGGTAGAGTTTTTACCCAGTTATCCCAGACTCTTCAACGTAACTTGGCGACGTAACTGTCCCTAATGACCGACTGCATTCATGAACCTCCGCGGGGCTGAAAAGGGTAATTGAAATGCATATCCATCGAAACGATAGTTCCATTAAAGGCCAACAGGATAAAATTGAGATCATTATCTCTTTGTGTATTCACACTTTCTTTTAGTCCTAAACTGATATGCATTTGATTAAGAATTATATTATGGCTAATTGTTGTGAATAGTGTATCTACATAACAGGACAGCTCAGAAGTTAAGCAAGATGGTGTCTCTTATGTTTTAATGAAGTTTGTTTTAATAATAAGTTTAATGTTTGTAAATTATTCCACTGATTGTACTTAAAATACATATTTTTTAATAAATTTGAATTTATATGATATACTTATAATCAACCACACCTTATATTTAGACAAATATATAACGTTTCTAGAAGTAAACTAATGAATTCTATTTAATTAATATTGTCATTACTTGCACTTCAAATAACACATTCAAGCAGATTTCCCTTTAAGAAAATCAGCTATTGAAACTGTAATCCTGTTTTAAAAATATCTTAATTTTTTTCTTGCATCACTAAAGTCCTAAGTTGAGCGTCTCGAGAAAAACTAAAAATTTATTTTGTAAAAGTTATGACTATACATTAACATATTTAGCCTTAACTCTTAACCTACCAAAATCGCATTAAACGAAGTTGAGGTTTAGAGAAGTGATAAAATATAAATAAACAAAACTCTTCAGTGTTATGAGTGATTCTAAAAATAGCATAGAACAGAACTTGTTGCAAAAATTGGTAGGCTGTAATATATCCATTTTCTCCTAACTCAAAATGTTAGTCAGAGTTTTCTTTAATTTTCATTTTTAACCTTCAATACACCCCTCTCCTGCTGAAGTGTTTGTCACTTTATTCAAGTATATCAGAATATAATGAGCACCGTAAATTTAAAACCTCTTTTAAACAGGGTTTAGTAAGGGAGAAATGGAAGTAGAATTGTGGTCGTTAGTTTGTCATTCCAACTGGTGAGAAATCTACTCAGTTTACGCGGTAACTAGTAGATGGATTTTTTTTGGTGTTTGCGAAGAGTTCGGTCACTGCTGATTTAATCATGTCAAATATTCTAACAAAATTAAAAATAACCCCTTACTGAATAACCTTCCTGTTTTAAGAATTTATTTTACCCCGCAAGTGCAGAAAATTCATGTGCTTTATTTATATGCGCGTGAGTGTGCGTGTATCTTCTCATCGACTATTAATCCGTAAATATCAGGCTGATGTCCTTTCGATACTCTTGCAATGGGCTTATGTGCATTTCGAAGATATTTGATTTTCCTTGGGTTTTCTAATTCCCTGATCTTTATCAGTAGTAAATGATTTTGATTTACCAAATTACAAATTTTTCACTTCACAGTATCCATTTCTTTTCATTTTTTATTTATTTAGGTGTTTTTAATAATCTTTTATATTAGATTGATCTGGTATTCCCATTGAACTTTATAACTATGTCCTTCGTAACATATTCTCCTATCCTCGGATACGACGAGGAGCAATGACCATTTTAAAAGATCCCAGTAAATTATTGTCATTTTATAGATACCTCATTATTAAATCAGAGGTGAGGCAAGGCATTATTTAAACATTTATTTTACAAGGAGCGTTCACAACAAGGCGATATTACAAATAACTATCCAAGATCAAATTAAGCAATAAATTACAAACAATTAACGCTAAAAAAGAAGAAAGAAACAAGGACGATCCATAAAAATTAAATATTAAAAAAATAAATAATGCTTAAAACCTGTTAAAAGTATTAGTATATGTTTAATAAAAAAATGAACACTAAATAAATTAAAATATTTTTAAATGAATTCATCAACGACTCCATCAAAATTCTTTCAAAAATACCATATTGATGTTATGAATAAAACAGTATAGTCGTTACATTTTGGAATATTAATTTTATGTATGAACTATTCTATCTCATTAATTCCAGCCTTACGGTATTTGAAAATGATTACGGCGATGGTATTTAGTAAGTTATGAGTATTAGGTGAACATTCCATGTTAGACAAAAGTTAGGCTATTAGAATAATGACCTAGTTAGACGCGAGGGTACCTAGAATCTAACGAGAACGGAATGAATGTGATTTTCCAGATCACAGCATCAGAAAATGTGAGGTAATATTTTCAATTAAAGTTCAACGACTCATAATCGGAGTTACACTTCAACTTCCGACCTAGAAATATAAATAAATAAATATATATATATATATATATATATATATATATATATATATATATATATATATAATGAAAAATAGGAATTTTGTTGTCATAACAGTCATTGAAGAGCTTCGTTTCAGGTTGTGTAATGACAACAGTGCTTTCGATGCGAACACGCCATCTTCATGGCAGTCAGACGACAAACAGAGTAAAATTCCACTGGCCAGTTGCTTTTAAATGTCTTGATTCTGTATAGATTGTTCATATTTAAATATTTGGAAAGACTTTTGTCCCTTATCCAGGTAACTTGTTTATCGAGTACCACTGTGATTATTTGACTATACAATAAAAATACATTTTTTTTGGATTTATGGTTTGAAAGGAATACTGTTCGTAATCGTGGGGGGGGGGGGTGAGTCCATCTCCAATAAGAAGGGGAAGTGTTAAAATGGAAATGATTTCCTAAGCAATATTTCTTAAAATATTCAAACAACAATGGACGATATAAATCCCAAGCGTGGATTCATCATTAATAATTATTATTATAAATACAATTTATTTTCCTCCCTAAGTCCTGCCAATACCCGGAACAATTATAGCTACTTTTAAAATTAATTTAAGTTCAATGGCACCTGCCGTTTTAAATATTTCTTCAAATATAATTCTGAATTTGGTCGGTTAATGATGTCGTTACTGTCGAGTATGCTAGCTGTCTAAACGAGATACCTCCTTGGCGCATGTAGGCTATTGCACTGTGTGGTTACACTTAGTTAATCCCCAGTTTATGAGGAATTGGCTGTATACTGCGCGAGTCAGGTCATACGTGTTATTGTTTATACTTGACTACTCTAACATCCCAAAAGAAATGAAACTGTCCTTCTATTTATAATTTTCCGTTTATTTTCCATACTTGCAGCCTTGGGTTAATAAAGGAAATACAATTCTACACATTGTCGAGTGAGAGATGTAAAGTCTTAATTCTAGACGGCATACAACACCGCATTTCTTACATAATCAATTCATTTATAATCATACAAAAACAATAAACATCTTAATATAGAATTTATTTTCATTTAAAGAGAAAATAATAACTTCAAAGTAAACGAAAAGGCGACTTTATTTACACTCAGTTCACAACAATAGAAAATCGGTTTCCAGAGCCATAAACAAAGTTAGCCTTGTGTAAAGACGTTGGTATGCAGACTCCTTGTAATCTTAGAGTCGTGTGTTCGATTCTTGCCTGGGAAATAGACATTTATTCAGTGGTGAAAACAATAAGTATAATCCATAGTCCTTCCTATTCACACGCTGCCCCTGGAAATCATAGTCACGTAAAGAGGTATAACAAGTTCGTCACGCACGACTTGCGTAAAGTATTGTTGACACACTATTGACGTTTTCTCACCATAGATTTAAAAATACAATGAGCAGGGATTTAGTGAAGGCTAAAAACAATTACAAAAGCTGCATAACTCGTTTAATACTTGAAACAATGTATATAGTAACAATTGTAGAGCACCAATAGTTTAGTTTAGTTTGGTTCCATAACATTTCTTCAGCCGACTCTTGACAACGGAGATATTAGCAGATTTCCCTTAAGGGAAATCAGCTATTGAGGTCGTACTCATGACGCGATTTTCGAAAAATGTCTTCAAATGTCCATCGATCCTACCCAGGAGATGACGAAAATGAGGTCCGCTCAAAACTATATATATATTTGTCTGTTAACACTCTAGCGGTCGCAATTTTTGTTTAATCGTCACCAAACTCGGTATTTAATCGTTTTATGTAAAAAGGAAGACCAAGTTCGTTAACGGCTGAAATCGGACCAGTGGGAGGGGGGGTTTAGAGGGGGGATTTTCGAAAATTCGAAATATCTCCTTTACTATACGTCGGATCGAAACATTGTACAGAACCTATCTTATTGCAAATTAATTTTACTATAAATATTGTTATATACGTTTATTCTCTATCTTGAATATTAACCGAGATATTTGCATTTTTATTAAGTGTAACGGACGCGCTACACGCGCGGATGGTTCCCGCCGAAATCTAGTTCGGCCCTTTGCCGTAACTGATCGTTACTCGTATGGAGATTTCTCTATTGTAAAACTTCACGAGGGAAATGTGCTTAGTTTACGCAGTCCCTGCGTGACGGGCTTTTTTGTATTTTCCGAGTCCCCTCTCCCCGCCCATTTAAACCCCACCTATCACAGGTCCGATTTCACGTATTCACAAATATGATATAATAAACATTTTACAGTGAAGGATGTAGTCTTAATTGAAGACATTATAAAAAAAAAAAAAAGTATTTGAATGTGTCTCGCATTATAAATCTTTTTTGGCAAGAAGATTTGGTATTTAAGATTTGAATAGGATATTTTCTTACATATTAGCTCACTGTGAAATAAATGTGGGGTTCATTGAGATCTGGAAATTACAAAATGCAAATATCTCGTTTAAAACTCGAGGCAGCGAAGAAGAGTATAAAAAATATATGTACAATTTTTCAATCCAACTCGTAATAGCCAAAATATCTTGGGTTTTCCTTTCTAACACCCCCCCCCCCGCCGTTTTAGATTTCAGTCCTGAACTGACTGTATTTTTGGTTATACTTGAAATACTTGTATATGGAGATTGGTAACGATAAACAAATATTGACACTGCTAGAGCGATAACAGTCAATATATAAATGAATTTATAATTTTGAACGGACTACATATTCATCTTCTAGGTACTATCGGTGGATTTTTGAGGAAAGTTTTTGCCTCCAACCGTAATAGCTGATAACACTTATAATTGTTTTAAATAGGTGGATATATATATATATATTGCTATTTGAGCATCTTATATCTTACATATGCGTCTGCTAGCACATTAGATTAGTTTGAACTTTTTATTATTCTTGTGAATTAATTTTATCAATTATAAGATCAACAGTATTATCTACTGTTCATCCTCCCAGCGTCCATTATCCCTGGGGTACTGGAACAGCTTTCATGCTTCCGTCAGGAAGAGTCACCACCTGCATGGTGAACTGTGGAGTTGCCTGGAATGATCTCCTGTTGGCGTTGTCAAGAGATGAGTGGAAGAGCCCATCAGCCTGAAAAAAGGTTGGAAATCAATATTAATAATTGACATCGATTTAAACCAAATAACTGGATGATTCACTAATGGCATTTTAATTCTTTCATAAATTAGGTATGTTGTGTAGTGAAATTAATTGAGGGAAGAATAAGTGTCGTTTTATAACGATTAAGCAGAATTCAAGTAACATTTCATGAATTTAATGGACTATGCACGGGCTAACACTTCCGTGAGACTACACGAGTCCTAGTCTTAAGAAAGAAAAAGAAAACTAAAAAACATCTTCCAATGATTTGTGGGATCTCGACAATACACAATAAGGAAAAGCAACTTTAGGAATATTGCTGAAATTCACAAACAACAAACACTGACACAAAATCAGTGATTTTCTAAACATTTGAAACATTTACATGTTGCTGAATTATTATTAACATCTAAACACTCACATTGTCTATTAGTCTCTTACTTGGAAGTATTGATGAGCAGGGAGTCCGTGGTATTGATGTTGTACTTCTGGGATGAAGTAGCCATCTTGAGCAGAGCAAAGGTTCCATACCAATGAAAATGCCTGAAAAATGAAATTAGTGAATTTATGAATATTGAGAGGGACAGTCAGAAAAATATCATTGTTTTCTAACATTCGATATTTCACTATTATGGAACAATATACTAACTAACTTTTTTAATGTAGTATAAATTGATACATACAGAAAATATTTAAATTTATTGATAATTATAAATAATTATTAGAGGCATTGAACAGAAGCCCATAAATTTTCCATAGGTTTCATTATAAAAGCTAACCTACATTCCATTGGTCATACTTCAGAGCTTAATATGCAAAAAAGCGTGATAGGTGGAGCTCCACTTAATATAGACCGTGCAATACTAATACTTTACCTGCTGAACCGATATTGTTAACTATTTAACACTTTCGGAAGCACTTACATTTCCTTATCTCTTGTTTCGAGACATAAGGGGTGCATTTTGCTTGCTTCAACTTTTCTTTTACATGTCTTCTTTTGAATGGTATATTTCGGTTTAAAATCGAACAAGTTTATTTCAATAATTTGTCATAGTTGACTATTGATTTATTAATATTTTTATTATTAATAATAATATTAATTATTGGTTTATAGTTGACATTCACTTTAGTTTTCAATTTTATTTTGTTTTTGTATTTGGGTTTAATCCTAAATAGTTATTTTTTTCAGCAATTTTAGTTATAAAACTTCGTGAATGATGTTTATTTCTTTTTTAAATATGAATATGATAATTAATATTATGTAAAAGTAAACACATTTTTATATAATATCCTGATTACAAATAATATAAAAGTTTTAATTCAAACAGTGTAATTAAATTTCTCTCCCATAATGTCCCATTACTTCAAGTATTGAGATAACAAAAGGTAGATGTTATTTGTTACAATGTTCCATTGAGAAAATGTTAACAAAAAGAAAAAAAAACTTCAAAAAAACTGTCAACAAAAAAATTAGACTCCCAGAATATTTAACTTTATACAACATTATTTCCCATTTATTAAAAAAGAGAATTCGCTTTTAATATAAAAGAAATGATTGACGTGTTCATTTATTGTAATGCTATAATTTAAATCATTAATAAGTATTGTTTTTTTTTTTTATTTTAGATAGAATTGATCGAAAAACGGAAAACATTTTATTGATAGTCGGGAATGAATAATTAGAACCCAGCAGGTTAACTTCCTTAATGCCGGACTGACCTCAGTTGACGTCACATGAAAAAATCGTTTCCAAGTTAATTTTTGTTGCCAATCTATCAAAAAATTATAATATAATAAGTAAAAACGTTAATATGAAATATATTTAATACATTTTCACCAGGTAGGGAGTATTTTCAAAGAATCACGTCCTCACCGAGAGTATTTATAGTAAAAGTATTATTAAACATCCTCGAAAATTATAGATCTCATTACCTTAGTAAATCATGGCTTTAATTAGATTATTCCTGCTAAGTTTAACTGCTAACGACACATTCCTTTAATTTCATTCGTAAATGAGTCATTTTGATTTATTCCCCTAGCATTTTTATCAGTAAGTCGTATGAGATTACTTACAAGGATGTATGTGAGGAACATGTTGGAAATAGTGTTGATCAGCTGACTGATGGCTGCTAGGATCTGACGAAGACTGATACTACAAGGAAGGGGGCTTAAAGGCTATATAGTAAGCCAATTTTCCACAGAGGTAGAATTTTGTTATTAAAGATTATTCAACGTTATTAGCCGACGGACCAGTTCCTGAAGGCGGGAGGCAATCATTGTCGAGAGTCGACTTAGTTTAAATTATGGATTACATTTAATATTTCGTCATGTGCGTGTTAGGGTTGATGAAAATTTGATTAAATATTTCTCCTACAGGAAATCATTTAGAGCTATATATGTTGTATAAAGGAGACAGAATTCCTGGAAAAAGAAACTACCAATCAATTATATGCATGTTATAACTGTGTATGATCTAGGAACCTAAACAGGCGAAAAAGATAATCTTTTGGGGATAGCACACAATTGTTAAATATATTATACCAATTGTTTTAGTGTATCATATCTGGTCAAAAACGTTTATAGAAGTTAAATTATAGATCTCTACATTATTAACAATAAATGTCGCATATAAAAGGTATGCATCTCTTAATTGGAACAAAAAAGTGAAAATAAAATATTTTAAAAAGATATGAAAGACTGTGATTGACACATTAGAGGGACAATAAAAATATTTATTAATTCTTTATTAAAATAAAAAAAGGCATTCCTTTTATTCTTTATAAGATTCTTCGAATCTTATAAAGAATAAAAGGAATGTATAGGTTAGTGAACGAATATTCTTGTATTACATTATATTTTACTTTCGTTTTGTGCGAGTCTACATATACACACATCAAAATTATTAATTTAAATGAACTATAGATTTACAAAAATTGAATATAGTTTAAAAAAGGATACGTGGCTTACCTCAAGACGTGCCATATGTGGGCCCCGTTAACCCTCTTGTCGCAAACGATGCCTTCGGGATCGACGTGGGTCGTCTCGGGCTTTGTGATGACGATTACTGATATTTAATTATAAATGCATTTTGTTGTTTCGTTATACTTATCATTACATCTACAAATTCTGTCTGTAAAAAATAAAAATATCCCCCCACTTCGGTTAGAAAAGAATTTATTTCTTGTGTTTTATCATTCAGAAAGAAAAGAAATATTTGAACTATATATCTGAAAAAAAAATAATGAAATATTCACGAAAACCTTTATAAAAAGAGCAGCTATTGAAATAAAATTGTATATAAAAATTAACCAATTATGAAATCGTTATCATGTAATGTACCATGAATGATATACACTATAATTGAGTAGGGAGGGGTGGGGGATTCGGTTAGCCCTGTGAGTTAAAACGTTGGTTTAAATCTCAAATGGTAAATCTCGCGAATCCAGTCTGGTCAATATAAATTTATTTAGTGATTAACTCATTAAATAAAATTTATATAGATTGTAATATATATTTAGATTTTAAACCCCCACTCCTACTCATGTCATATTAATAATAAGATGTTTATTATGAACTACTTCATTACAATGTTAAATACCAACTATTGTCTTCATTGTACTTTTACTTTGTGACATATATGTAAATACGTTTGTTGATCCTCCTTTCTATTGTTATTGGATTACTAAAATATTTATTTATTTTTTTATTTGAGCTTCGCAGCTTTGGCGATTTTGCTCTAAAATAAAGCTTAAAAAACAAAACAAAACTTAAATGAAAACACAATACAAAAAAATAACAAAATTAAACAAAACATAAAAGGAACCTAGAACAAAAAAGGAACACAAAACACAAAAGGAACACAAAACATAAAAGCAACATAGAACACAAAACATAAAAGGAAAATAGAACACAAAAGGAACACAAAACATAAAATGAACATATAACAAAAAAGGAACACAAAACATAAAAGGAACATAGAACACAAAAGGAACACAAAACATAAAAGGAACATAGAACACAAAAGGAACACAAAACATAAAAGGAACATAGAACACAAAAGGAACACAAAACACAAAAGGAACACAAAACACAAAAGGAACACAAAACACAAAAGGAACACAAAACATAAAAGGAACATAGAACACAAAAGGAACACAAAACACAAAGGAACACAAAACATTTAAAAGAACATAGAACCCAAAGGAAGACAAAACATAAAACGATCACAAAACAGAGAGAAAATACGAAAAATAGAGATGAAATCAGAACAGAAATGGGAAAGAAATTGAAACGAAACACAAAAAAGGAAATGGAACTCAAAAAACTAAATAGAACTCGAAAAAAAAAAGAATGGAACACAACAAAGAACAAAATAAATGAACGAGGGAACAAATAAAAACAAAATTCAAAACTAGGTACAAAACTGAAAAACGAAACTAATGATATAGGGCAATAGGGAAATCAGTAATAAAATATTTAAATATTCAATAAATAAATAAGTAAATCAATAATTAAAATAAAGTTGGTATATAAAATGAATAAAGGAAATTTAAAATTATTAAGGTTTTGATAAAATATAAGTTGGTCCTGGTGTCTATTTACATAAAACTCTAACTCTCTAATACACACTCAAGTGAGTGAAAACTTGAAAACCAAAAAAATTGGGGTTTAGATAAAATGTTTATTTTTGCATCCAAAAATGTTGTAAAAATAAAAATGTAAAATTTAAATTAAAAATATAACAGATTTTTGAATAGGTGTGAATAGTCTTTAAATGTTTAAGAATAGTATGTATGTATGGACTCCCTTTTGTCAGTAGTTCGTGTAGATTGTGTGGTATCTGTAAGTAATTGCGTTGCCTGAAGTCAGTCAGTATATGTTTAACTGTCAGAGCTTCATAACAGCATCTACAAATCGGTTTGTCTTGTTTGTTCATCAATTATGAGTGTGTTAGTAGTGTGTCCAATTCGTAACCGTGTAAGGATTACTTCTTCTCTTCTTGCTTTAAAGTCGTAAGGCCACGGCTTCACTGAATGTTTAATTTCTCTAAGCTTACTAATCGAGCCCAGCCAGAGTGACCTTGCCATATTTGAAGTATTTCTGTCTTTGTTACTTTGCATAAGTCCTGTGTATTTATTAAGTTCGTCTCAGTAGTGTTTTTCCTTGTGGCTAGTTTTGCATGCTTGTCTACTATAGTATTCTGTGTAATGTCTTCGTGTCCGGGAATCCATAACATAGTTATGTTTATATGTTTAAGTCTGTTAATGTGAGAGAAAATTTGTGTGATTACAGGATGTGAATTGTAAATGTATTGAGAATAATGAGATTATTGAATCTATGCAGAGTAGGGCATTTTTCTGAATGTTTGTGTCTATATTGGAAAGAGCGAGTAATATTGCATGTAGCTCTGCAGTGTATATGTTGTGTCATCGGGTAGTTTAATGCTGTGAATATGATTGTCAATGACTGCCGCTGCACCTGTACCACTGGCAGTTTTGGAACCGGCTGTATATACGTTTAGTGTATCAAGCGAGTGATTTGCCATAATGAATTTAAAAGTATTTTGGTGAAAAATGTTTGAAAATAAATCGCTCTTTTCATTTTTGCTTAAAATTAAATTCACTTTTAGGTTCTTTATTTCCCAAGGAGGAAATAGTGGTAGCATGTTAAAATACGTTTCTCTTTTTAAAACCTTTGATCCATATGTGCTCTCTAAAGTACGAATGAAAAGTGGTTTATTTTTGCAATGTTTACATATTAAAAAACACATTAAAAAAAGGGTTATTCAAAAAATTCATTACACAAGGTGTGTTCAAAGCTTTTGCCTGTAAAACAAATTTTGCACATAACATCATGCGCCTGTACTCCAGGCGACTGACTGAAATCTCAACAATAACAATGGATTTAGACTTCATACATCCTTTAAACAACCCATTACTAAAATATGAGTGATTAACCCATTAAAGCCCACTGTTACCAATTGGTAACGCTCTGACCTGTCCTGACAGGAGTCCTCTCCCTCCTTCCCTTGCCCAAGCTGATGTCTGTAAAACATGTCAGAACATGTCTTGAGGAGTCACCCCTTACTTCTGGCAGGTGTTCATTCTTTTTCTTTCATGTGGAGTGCAACAGTGATAGAAGCAAGATGACTGAAAATATTGACCTCGATCTTTTGAAACAAATTATAAGGTAAGTACCAATGCTATTATTTTAGCAGATTTCCCTTAGGGGAAATCAGCTATTGAGGTTGTACTCATGACGGAATTTTCGAAGTTTTTCTTCAAATGTCCATCGATCCTACCTAGTAGATGACGAAAATGAGGTCCGTTCAAAACTGTATATATATATCTATATATATATAGATCTATCTATCTATATATTTGTCTGTTACCGCTCTAGCGGTCGCAATTTTTGTTTGTTCGTTACCAAACTCAATATTTAGTCGTTTTATGTAAAAAGAAAGATCAAGTTCGTTAATGGCTGAAATCGAACCAGTGGGAGGGGGGTTTAGAGGGGAGGATTTTCTAAAATTTGAAATATTTCCGTTACTATTCGTCGGATCGAAAACATTTATAGAATTAATCTTATTGCAAATTAAATTTACTATAAATATTGTTATATACATTTATTCTCTATTTTGCATATTAACCGAGATATTTGGATTTTTATTAAATTTGGGCCGATAACGAACGTTTCGAGATTCCCGCCAAAAAGTAGTTTGGCCCTTTGCCGTAACTGTTCGGCTTACGTATGGAGATTTCTTTATTGTATAACTTCACGCGGGGAATCTGCTTAGTTTACGCAGCCCCTGCGTGACGGACTTTTGTTATTTAAATGATGAAAATGAGATATATTTACTCCTAAACAGTTTCTTCTTTGATACAATATTTTTCCAAAAGTTTCCTATAGAAATAAATGCATATAGGAATGCATTTATGTATGCATTACCATACGGTAACACTAGGCTATTATACCCCCTGTATTTTTCAGCCCTGATTTGACACTCCAGGAAG
This sequence comes from Riptortus pedestris, assembly GCA_019009955.1. NCBI lineage: Eukaryota > Metazoa > Arthropoda > Insecta > Hemiptera > Alydidae > Riptortus > Riptortus pedestris. The sequence goes on from CM032228.1 coordinate 47,584,804, forward strand.
CTATAGATATTCTTCTGGAGCAGATTCCTGCTGAACAACACCCAGATGCAGTTTTTGTAGAACCACCAGAGCCTGCAGTAGTCACTGATGAAGAGTCAGGAGGTGAAGAAGACATTCCAGACATAAGGCACCTGGGAGGTAAGCAGTTTCTGGCTCCAGCAGAGATTGTGTTTCCATCAAATGACAGAATTGGCGGGGTAGGAAATAGTGAAGAAAGTGAGGTAAGTCCCTCAATAATTTCCTCCGACCTGCCTTCTGGAGACTGTGGCCAATGGATTTTAAATCGTATAAAAAAAGGGAAGCCAACTCCAAAATTTATCAAAGGGGATTTACAATTGACACATAAGGAAAAAATTCCAGAAAATGTCAATACCTTTGAAAATAAGTCTTGTGTGGAAATATTTGAGCATTTTTTCTCTGATGAAGTTTTAGAACATTTAGTTCAAGAAACAAATAAATATTCCCGATTTAAAAATTCTGACATTTCACTGATTACAAAGGATGAGATCAAATGCTTCTTGGGGTTTTTACTTTTAAGTGGCTACAATAGTTTATCTTTCAAAAGGCATTACTGGGATATTAGTGCTGATATGAATAATACAATGGTTTCCAATGCTATGAGACGTAACAGAATATTTACAATAATTCAATATATACATTGTGCAGATAATACTTGCGTTGATTATCAAGACAAAGCATGGAAGCTGAGACCACTAATGAAAATCATAAAAAAAAAAATTGTTTCAAAAAGTTTTCACCGACAAATTTTCATTTGAATTATGATGAAAGCATGGTCAAATTTTTTGGAATGAAGCAATTTCTTCCGGGAAAGCCAATTCTCTTTGGCTTTAAAATGTGGTGCATTAATTCCACGGATGGTTATTTGTTGAATTTTGACTTCTATCAAGGCAAAAATGTAAAAATCAAGAGTGTGTATTCTTCGCTTTTTGGGAAAGCTGCAGCTCCTTTTGTGTCAATGTTGGATGAATTGCCATCCAGAATACAATCAATCCCATTTAATTTGATAACCTTTTTTCTGGCGTTAATTTATTTAAAATTTTAAAAGAAAAAGGATATTCAGCAATGGGAACCTTTAGGGAAAATCTAATTCCTTAAATTAAAAACAAAAAACTTAAAAGACTAATAAAAAAGGGATTACAGGCAAAGAAAATGTTTTCTAAAATGCCAAGAGGGTCTATGGAATCCTTTATTGAGTGGAATGATGGTATCCAATTTACCAGGTGGAAGGATAATGGTGTAGTCACTCTGGGTTCGACAATTTATGGTGTACAACCAATGACAACTATAAAGAGGTACTCCCCAGAGGCAAAGAAAAATGTTATGGTACCACGCCCACAAGTAATTGCAAAATATAATAAAGGAATGGGAGGAACCGATCTGATGGACAATAATATATCAAATTACAGAATAAGTATTAGAAGCAAAAAATGGTGGTGGCCTGTGTTCACTTGGCTAATTGATGAATGCATCCAGAATGCCTGGATATTGTTCAAAAGAAATAAAAATATACCACAGTTGAACTTCAGGAGGGAAATCGCGAGTTATTACCTAACAAAATTCGCTTCCTTAGTCGGCTTGGCTGTTCCGGGCAGGGGATCACTCCTGCCTTAATGGGGTAAGTTCTAGCGGCTTACTCAATGTGAACTACGGGCTGGGTGGTGTCCGGAGTGGAGGCTTGCCTTCACTGCCGGTCATAGACGTAGTGGTCGTATGTTCAAAGCACGAGGACATACAGGCCAGGTAAACTGGTACATGTGTTCTTCGTGTGGGAGCTGGGTAGTAGGAGACTGTCCCTTCTGACCATCGTAGCGAATCCTCAGTCACCATGAAGCGTTGGATAGGTGTAGGTTGGATTAAGGCCTCACGGCTAGGTGCCTCCTACATTGAAGCCACACTTCGAAATGGGTACTCAATGTCCACACTCCTGAGAAGAAACGACCAAGATGTGCGGGAGAAAAATGTAAATCCCATATTCGTACCATGTGCGAAAAGTGCAAAGTGGACTTTTGCATAGACTGTTTTTCCGTATTTCACAAATCTTTATAATTCAAGTTTTAAATATGTGTAAATATCATTTAATAAACGTTAAATTAATTTCAAAATACCATTGACATATTTTTTTTTCAATAAATCCATTCTTACTTTCATTTTAGGCATATTTTCAAACCCAGGTGGCAGAATAACCCACTATCCCACCAAGTTATGGGTATTAATTAAGTCCAATAATTTTTTTAATATTTTTTTCATGTATTGAAGACCATAAATAAACGAAATATAAAATTACAAAGTTGGCAGAAAATAGTTATGGGCCTTAATGGGTTAAGATAAAAATTATTTTGTTTCATTATATATTACAACTCTATCTATATTAAATGGTTTTCAATGAAATTAATAATAATGTTTTATTCAGATATATTTCATTAATTGTTTTTCTTTCTGGTCTATATAATTTCTATCTATCTATTCGGCTCTGCGAGGTTAGCTGGTTGTTTACAATTCAGATGCTTTGCTTGATTTCTCTTTACTGTTAGTATTTATTCACTTAATGTTCACGGTGGGGTTACCAGTACCTAGATTTATCTATTCTAAACCTTCGCTTGGGAAATCTGCTTAGCTTACGCAGCCGCCACGTGACGGATTTTCCTTATTCATTATCGAGATGGGTTAACTAAAAAATAGCACTCCAAGGGGTATATTATTAGAAACTAAATATACTCCCGTTGCCAAGAAGTAGCAGCAAAATGACCATTAGTTACAAAAAAATTAAAGTAGAGATAATCATCTTGATCTAAGTACACGCTCGTCAATGATGCCACCCTATCTTCAGGAACTGTTACGTCCAACGATGAATAATCTTTAATAACAAAATTCTACCTCTGTGGAAAATTGGCTTACTATATAGCCTTTAAGTCCCCTTCCTTGTAGTATCAGTCTTGCACAGATCCCAGCAGCAATCAGTAAGCTGATCAACACTATTCTCAACATGTTCTTCACATACTTACTCGTAAGTAATCTTGCAACACTAGTGTGTAGCAAAAAAAAACATAATGTCTAATATTCAATAATTAAATGTACAAAATATATTATCAGCAGAATTAGTCCGATTTAGTGGGAGTAATCCTTAACTAATATAATCATTAGTGTTCAATGAAAAAGTTAACGAAATAATCATTTTCAAGTTATGACCACAAAATCAAAATTAATAGCGTCTTCACACTGCATATTTCCGTGTATCCAGGCCCGGATTTTCCTCCGCTACCTTGGCTTCAGCATAGAGCCTCAAGATCAAGAGGGGCGTTCATTCGAATTGTTAGCAAAATTTAAATTACTCCATTCTAATTACAGTGAACACTAAAACACTGGACCGAAAATAAGGCGAAATTTTAATAATAGAAAGTATGCCTGTATTTTATTATCTCTCATGTAATTTACCAACTTAAAAATGGGAAGTGAAAGGGTCACATAAGTGGAATTGCCTAGGGCCTCTTTTCATCTAGATCCGGCCATTCATGCTCACATAGTAAATACGTAAACGTAAGATGAAAATAATATTTGGTATTTATGTTTAAACGTCTTTTCAAGTTTCTTTGCCGTCTGCAAATAGCTCGGTTAATATTCAAGACAAAGAAATAAAATGTACATAAAAACATTTATAGAACCTTAAATTTCCATTAATAAAGCTTGAGTACAATGTTTCGATCCACACATCACCTGATAATAACGGAGGTATTTTGAATATTCAAAAGTCCTACCTTTAAACCCCCTCCATATCCACTGGTCTTGCTTCAGCCAGGTGAGAAGTTCGGATATCTGCTCCAGCGGTATGAATTTTTGTTGAATGCAAATTTTCGATGGAAATGCGTCCATCTTCATCAGACAATGTTTTAATTTGAATAGTTACTTCATTCAATCATATGTTTTGGATTTTATTTTATTATGGCTTTCTCCGTTTCAGAGACACTGTCCACGCCGTTTATTGTATTTGTCCTTCTGTTAATTTCAAGAGCTTCTAGAACTAATCGTTTACCGAAGTGGTCTTCTCTATGTAGAACATTTGTCTCGTCGAATTTAATTTGGTGAGAACAAATACTTGCGTGTCTAGCTATGGCGGATGTTTTTGTTCTGTAAGGTTTTACATTAGTCATGTTTTGGATAACTCTTGTAGCAGTCTTCTTACCTGTCTGTTCCACACAAAATATTCAACGAATATTTAAAAAGCCCGAAAGACACCCAATTTTGACAAGATAGTGGAGTTTGTATGATACCATGTAATAGTGGTAAAGTTTTTGTTGGTCAGCCAGGTAAGAAGACGGTATAACTCAATATCCTTAAAATCGTATATTAATTTTTTCAGGCATTTTCATTGGTTTGCAACCTTTCCTCGGCACAAGATGGCTACTTCATCCCAGAAGTGCAACAACAATACCACAGACCTCCTCCACAACAATTCTTTCAAGTAAGTTAGATCAATCGATCAAATAGGTAATAATAATTTCGGGAAATCTTGATATTTTAAAAGTTTAGAGCATACCTATTTCTTGTAGCCTATACTTTACTTTGTTAATTATAATAATAATTAAATCAAACATCACACCATAATCAAACTACTGATGGATTGTTTTAAGTCTTCATTTTGTTATTTTTCATTGGTCTTAGTCTCTCCAATATGACTATCTGTATGTTTCTGACACCTCATTCATAGGAATTTGACCTAAAAGAATAAAATTCGGGTTGCACCCCACCTGATCCTTTAAACACACCCTACCAGCTTAGTTTTACTACCATATATACCCAATATATATGAGATTGGTTTAGTTATTTCTTTTAAAACAATGTTAGTTATTAATATTTTATAACAATACTACTTTCTTTTCAGGATGAAGTGCTCTATCAGACTTCCTTTGACATCGCCAACAGGAGATCTTTCCAGGAAACTCCTCAGGTCATTACCCAGGTTTTCACTCTTCCTGACGGCAGCATCAAGGCTGTTCCAGTACCTCAGGGATAACTTAAATAAGGAAGATAATACAGTTGGTCTTGTAATTGATAAAGTTAATTCACAAGAATGATAAAAACATTTATATTGAACAATGGATTAATAAGATTTGTGATGTTCGTATAACAATTTAAATTTTCTGAATAATACAATTGTCTACCACATTAAGGGGTTGAAACGATGGCAATCTATACATAGGCCCTCACTGCAATTTGGATCAAATCCAAACATGTGCATTGTGAGAAGAAAAGTTTTAAAACTTAAACAATATAATTTTATACAAGTATACCCGTACATATTTTTCATTCAGATTGTAAACACTGCTCATGTGATGGATAGTTCCAAATTTCACAAATATATTGCTGGGATCAACTCAAATCATAAACAAACGGAATGACAAATTGGTCAGCTATTGGCTTGAATGGTACTTCGATTTGATATTTCTACGAATTATTAAAACAGTAAGTTAAACTTTCAATAATTGAGGTTTCCTAAATGACACATGAATATTTATTGTTATTCTACAATTAATTAATTTAATAAAGTTGTTTCTTTTGAAGAGTCGTTTCATATTCCATCCAGAACCTTGTGGGCGTTTGATTAATCTCTTCGAAAGAATGGGATACAGCAGTTAGGGAATATTATATGGAATACCAGGTTGGCGAAGATCAAAGGTTCCTACCAGGATAGGTAACTAGATGATATGCCGCAGCTTTAAGTCCATTTTTTTCTTGAGAATAAAAAACATCTGGGCAATGAGATTTGCAAACTCTAGCTTGAAATGACACACTGATGAAGTCGTATATGACACCTACCTGAAATGGAAATAAGGATCATTAAAAAGGGCTTATCCTCAAATATTGTTTTAAATAACTAGAAACGATAAGCGGGCGTCATAAAGACAAAAGGGTAAAACTTATAGATTATTTAAGTTAAAAACTGGAGCACTGGGTATGGCAATGACATGAATTGCGAGACAATAAGCAGTGTAAACCCCTAGTATACTTCTACAAGTACAAAAAGGAGGGTTGAAGTATTAATATGCCGCCTTAGAATTAGCCACACAAGGCTCACACACCAGCACTTAATGAAAAGAGAACCTTCAACCTGCAATGCGTGTGGAGTAGAGCTAACAGTTACACACTTATTACAGAGTGTAGAAGATATGAGGACATCAGAAGTCCCTTGGTATCTAAGAAGTACTACCCAAGATACTACGGGTTGATAGTCACTCTATAAAAAAATGTTAAATTTTTTAAAAACTGTTAATTTTTTTTGGTAATTAGTCGTTTAAATAAAGAAATATAATATACGACTTATGAGCACACAAGTCAATGAGATAAATATTTATGTATCAAATTGATTATATACACAAAATAATGCTCTATTTTTTGCAATTTGTTACAGGATCGGATATAGAGAAAAATAGGTCAGACGCAAGATGCAGATCTCTGAAGAGAGAGACTGCTGAACAAAAGGAACGAAAACGAAAACCGAATTTTTTCCACCTAGGCACAAATAACTCTCGCGAGCTCAGTGTCTATTTACAATAAAATAAATAAAAACAGAAAACTTATTAGATAAGAAAACTATATTTACATATCACAGTTAGGTGAAAATCCCCCTGAATGCACTGAAAATGACCGATGCAAGAGGTACCTGATTAGAGCAGTGTAGCCTGGACGAAATCCGCCGGGCAACTGAAGTTATTGTGCCCGAAGGTCCCGGTTTTGGTATTGGCTATACTGCTATTATCAGGTACCTCCTGCTTCTCGTCTCTTCCCCTGCCATCCATCATTTTCGCACGAAATGAAAATATTCAAAAATATCTCTGTTATTGTGACTCGGGTTGAATAATAATCTATAATGAATCTTGTTGTAAAACATTGTTTCAGTACTCTATACTTTTTGAAGCCCCACTTATATAGGCATATATATATTTTTTTTATGGAAGTATGGGAAAATAGGATTTGGAGTGACGTCATCAGTGTTGTATTGCAGGAAATGGGAAATCTGCTCGAGGGACCTTTTATTTCCTCATACGAACATAAGGAAGTATTGTAATGCTATATACTTTGGCTTTGATATTTGAACGGAACTATTCCTTTTGACCCTCCCTGAACACACGTTGACAAGTTGCGGCGTTAAGTCTGTTACGCTTTTAACTTGCATATGGACGTTTGTACATATCACACATAAATCAAAAGTGTTGCCTTATAATGCTGAAATTTCACATGTAGTACTCATTTTCGCCAAAATTGACTAACAAAGTGAGTGCACGGCATTCCCCACACCGATATGAAAAAAAAATGTTTCATTGTCTAGTACCTAATGGAAAACCAATAGTGTTAAAGCGAAAGAACGCACTTCTCACATGTTCGTAAAAAAAATAAATATTAAAGTTTGCCTGTATGTCTTGAGTTGTTCCAAAGACGTATATTTTAAGGAGCCATCGTGGCTTAGTTGGTTTCTTTTTTGCAACAAGAAATCTCGAGATCGAATCTCGCCGGGAGCGACTATTTTTTTCAGGATATTTTTTTTCTTTTGTTGCTTCCAGGGCGTTGATTTTACATCAATAAATAAATGAATAAAAATGTTTAAATTATTGGCGTGCAACTTCCGTTTAATCAAAATCAATAAAGCGTGAAGTATATTAGGTTGGGTTTGTACTACATGGTCAAGAACGTCTTATTTTTTGAAGTGTCATTTCAATCCAATTTTCGTTGAAAGTGAAATAGCAGAAAGTCGATGTATAAAAAAAAAAAAAAAAAAAAAAAAAAAAAAAAACATGAAATATCATCCACTTATTTATTTTTTTCACATACAAGTTTCGCTCCCTCTATGACGCCTCTTCACGTGTTGTGTACACTTATTATTAAAAGATTGGGCCTTACTATCAAGGTATTCAAGTCAAGAAGACAAAATTTCATTTGTTTGTTTTTTTTATTTATTGACCTTCTGACATTACATCTTCTACAACTTACTTTCAGAAACTCTCTCTCTCTCAAAAAAAATAAATAAAATATGATATGGGCACCACATGACTTCCATGTACTCCTATTAAATTAAATAAAACCAATTTTTGGTTGCGCTTTATATACATTTATTTCATATGAAAGAGATATCAGATAATGCATATTCCAATTCATTTTAAAGAAAAAAATAATAGAAAATAATTTACAGATTTTATTTACGATAATAAATTGGCGTACCTATAGTACGCTCGTAGACATTTTCAATTTTTTACCCATAACCCTCCCCCCCCCCCCTATCTTAGTAGGTATCGATCAAAACGGGAGGCATTAACAAGGCCTTATAACAATCCTAAAATTTCAACATTTTATAGATAGCCATTTTGTTTGAGTTATGCGAGATAGGTGCAAACGAATAGACGACAAGCCGACACTTGGCAAAATTGGGTTCAGGGAGGGTCAAAACGGATTCCGATGAAATATGATAACTGAAAATCCTTCCTTATATATATTATATATTTCCTTTAATTCATACGTGGAAGTAAAAAAAAAAACATTTCTTTTTACTCAAGAATGGTTTGACATCTAATGCACATTTGTAGACATCAGTTACAAACTGCAACTGGACATGGCAGTCCTTGTAGGTCTTGATGCATTTTATTATTTGGAGAGTTTGCTAAATAAGATTCTCCAAGAGGGACTTCAATCCCCTACAAATCCACAATGATGTTATCTTAATACATTTACAATAAGATTGGTTATATAACATTTTTCAATTACGATTCAAAATAACGGAGATAGTTTTGAATATCATCATTTCAGGTAGGTTTCATATATGACTCCATCTGTGTCACCTTTCAAGTCAGAAATCTCATTGATCTGATCTTTTTGATTCTCAAGAAAAAATGGACTTAAAGCTTCAGCGTATCATCCGGCCAACTGTTCCGGTGTCCGCCTCTTATCTTCGCCCAACCTGGTTTACCATATAACATTCCCGTAACTATCAATTCATTCTACATGACTATTCAACAGGAGGTAAGGGTCGGGATAGAACTTGAAACAACTCATAAAAAGAAATTATTTTATTGAATTACTTCATTGTATAATTACACTAAATATTGTTGTATCATATACGGCACCTATTAAACTCTCATAATCAATTATTTAAAAAAGAAATAAACAGTGAATACTCATTCTCAAAAAGTTCTTAATAAAACTAAATATTTAATATCAATTTTCGCAATTTACTAAACCAAAAACCAAATAGCTAAAAAATTGAGTTACTTCTGTTTTTTTTTTTTTTTTTTTTTTTTTTTTTTTTTTTTTTTTTTTTTTTTTTTTTTTTTTTTTTTTTTTTTGGAAATTGCCATAAACAAGTATACTCTCAATTTTAATGTGATCAACCACATAAATTGTGTTACATCCTCCTAAAAAGTAATTTTATACCAATTGTTGAATGTTTAACTTTTCGTTGTAATAAATCTTTGAAACATAACACCGAGGGTGAAACCAATTGCAATGCAATTCCACTAGTACATTTTGAATTGAACTCACCAAAGTATTAGGAAAATACTAGCTTTCTAGTACAGAATGGAACCAAGACTACATTAAGTACATTCAGAATAAACAATATTTATATGTTTAAAATGGTTACTCTGACTTGTTTTACTTTTGAAATGTTATTTTCTCACATTTTTCGATTTGGGTAACTACCACATACATAAATTAATCACCTTCATACATAAATTAATATCCTTTTAAACACTTAATTTAGTAGATAATTGTACTATATAGAAGGTTTGAATTATTATTCGAACATCACAAATCTTGCATGTGCTTCTATAAGCCTCTTGTTCAATGTGAACGTTTTTATCATTCATGTGAATTAATGTCATCAGTAACAAGACCAACTGTATCTCTTCATCATCCTTATTTTGTAAGTTATCCCTGGGGAACTGGAAGAGCCTTGATGCTGCCGTCAGGAAGAGTGAACACCTGGGTAATGACCTGGGGAGTTTCCTGGAAAGATCTCCTGTTGGCGCTGTCAAAGGAAGTCTGATAGAGCCCTTCATCCTAAAATAAATTGTAGTATTGATATAAAATATGAATAAGTAACATTGTTTTAAAATGAATAGTTACTTAAACAGTTAACCTAAAGTACAGATAACCTCATATATTTAGGGAATATGTTCTATACTATATAACTAAAGTACGATATCATACGGGGTAAAAATTCTAAACAGAGATCATGGGAATCACCTTTGATTTGGGGCATATACCAAATAAATAAATAGTTAACCATTCCATAATGGTGTTTTAATGCATTGATACATACAATATCTTTGGCAGTGAAAGTAAGTGTTAGTAATATAAGTGTTTATTTAGGATGACCACGTAGAATGCAAGCAAAATCATTGAATGTTTGTTACAAATGTATTAAGTCGGAAAAAGAGGAGAGTCAGGCCCATGGGAAGGCCTTATGGGTCTTGGTCATAAGAAAATAGGAGGATTTCGAAACACATTGGTTTGCATATACGATTTGTAGTATGACAAGATAAAATAGGTAAAAATAAAAAAAAAAGGAGACATTTCATCGGAACATGCAAAATCTTACCCGTTCGTCCTAAAATAAATGTTGTATTGTTATAAAATATTAATAACTAACATTGTTCTAATATATATAAATAAAACATTCTGGAACAGTGTCTTAATCCATTCATGCATTATCTTAGGAAGCGACATAAAGTTTCACTAGAGTGAGTCTAATTTATAAAGATCAAGGAGATTGAACGCCAAATTTTATTATTTTAAGCAATACCTTTATAAATAAGTTGTCAGAAACTCAATGATAGAGGGATATACACATTCGTGAGGATCTAAAAGTCATAAAAAAAAAAAGGAGGGCTAATAAGCCCTCCCTCTGGGGGGTACAGTTGCTTGTTTATATGTTTTGGGGGTGGGGAATGTCATAATTAAAAGCTAATTTTCACAAATACGAAACGTTTTGGTAATAATCTTTTAAAAAATCAGAATTTGACTTATCATTCTACAACACTCATTTGATCTATTAATCTAACTTACTTGGAAATATTGTTGAGTTGGTGGTCCGTAAAACTGTTGAAATATTTCTGGGCTGTAGTAGTCTTGTGCCGAGCAAAAGTTGCAAACTAGCAAAAATGCCTAGAAAATGAATTAATGGTTTTAGGTATATCAACCGAGACAATCGGTAATATGTCATTTATTTATTCATCTTCGGGCATTTTTTTTCCTATATATACTGACATATATACTGAAGAACTTCAAATAGGCTTGAGTGGTGAATGAAACCTCTGTGATTCCTTCAACAGTATTATTATTAAAGCTTATCTACTTCTAATGGTTCATATTTAGAGTATATGGAGAACAGATAGCTAGTGCCATACTCCACTGGACATAGACTGTGGTGTGACAATAATCTAATCAAATAAGCTATGGATGCAATTAATGGTTACTAATTTATTTACATATAAGAAGCTTCGCAGCGATACCGGTATTGCTCGAAAAATGAAAAAAAAAAAAAAAAAAAAAAAAAATAGCAGAACGTAAAGTAAAAATACAATAGAAAGTCCAAAAATAAAAATAAAATCATCAAAATACAAAAAAGAAATAAATAAAAGTCCGTCACGCCGGGGCTGCGTAAACTAAGCAGATTTCCCTCGCGAAGTTTAGTAGTAGATAAATCTGCATACTGGTAACACAACACCAACGTGAATAAATACAAACGGAAATAAGATATGTTTCAGTCAATTTCAATAACCTGCCTACGAGAAGCGTTTGAAATGTAAACGAACAGGTCTGCCAGCCTCACACCGGACATAAAATCAATTACTGAAATATATCTAAATAAAACATATTACTTTTATTGAAAAATATTTACTATATCTAGTACTGTTATTAATAAGGAGCAACAATAATTGTTATCCCAATGAATCAAAGCCTATTAGTCGAAGACCTTAAGATGGGGAAGGGGGGGTCACCAGGAAATATTTGCATGTATCTCGTATAACAAAGGTCTCTTGAATACAATATCTGGCATTTAAGCTTGGAATAATGTGGTTTATTATATAACAGAGTATTATTTATGTGACACGAGCAGGAGTGGCGCTTTGCTGAAGGCTGAAAACTGAAAAACGCAAATATCTCGGTTCATATTCAAGATAGAGAATAAATGTACATAAGAAGAATTATAGTAACATTAATTTGCAATAAGATTGGTTTTGTAGAATTCTTTGATCCGACGAATAGTAACGGTGATATTTCGACTTTTCGAAAATCCTCCGCTCTAAGACCGCCCCCCCCCATCCTCCTGTTCCTATTTCAGCCGTTAACGAACTTTATCTTTCTTTTTACATAAAACAACTAAATATCGAGTTGGATATTAAAAGTCACAGGGAATCCTTGGTTCCAGTCACATCTTTGTGAAGAGCAGGGCACTAATGATGGAGCGTATGCTCTGAAAGCGCTCTGTCGCAACCTATAAAGAATAGTGAAGGAACGAGGCGTTTTTTTTTTTTGTTTTTTTCTTACCTGAGATAATAATTCCTTCACCATGCAGCACCTCAGAAATGGAAATAAATTGACGTACAACAACAATATAATAAAAAATAACGAATACATTTAAACAAATTTTAAATTTAATCTAAAAAGAATACTCATATCCTAAAAAACGTTGAACATATAAAAATATGAAAGTTAAATTAAAATATATCACTTTTAGCAGATTTCCCTTAAGGGAAATCAGCTATTGAGGTTGTACTCATGACGGAATTTTCGAAATTTTTCTTCAAATGTCCATCGATCCTACCTAGTAGATGACGAAAATGAGGTCCGTTCAAAACTGTATATATCTATCCTATATTTTGTCTGTGACCGCTCTCGCAATTATATTTTGATCGTTACTAAACTCGATATTTAGTCGTTTTATGTAAAAAGAAAGATCAAGTTCGTTAACGGCTGAAATCGGACCAGTGGGAGGGGGGAATTTCGAAAATTCAAAATATCTCTGTTACTATACGTCAGATCAAAAAATTGTAAAGGACTAATGTTTGGTAATTGTACGTCCGGTTTTGAAGTTTTGGGAACTCCTAGATCGAGAAGACAACAGGTGGCGCCCCTGCCGGACAAGATGAGCAGATAGTCAGTCGAGCTCTAACGCTGATACCGTGAGTACTTGTTATTTTCCCTACACCAGGCATGTCCAGTCGGTTTACATCGGAACCAGCCAGTGTTAAGTATACAGTCCACTAAATTTCGCATACATCTATTTTTGGTCCTCCGGGCCGGATACATGTTGTTTGGTCTTAACCGACCGGAATTATTTGTAGATTTAAGTCAATTCGTGACTTATTTGTATGTCTGGAAATTTTCTTCCTTTATTGTTTGTAGCTTGGTTTGTAGAGGGAATATTTATTTTCGCTATTTAAAAATAGATGTATGCGAAATTTAGTGGACTGTATACTTAACTGGCTGGTTCCGATGTAAACCGACTGGACATGCCTGGTGTAGGGAAAATAACAAGTACTCACGGTATCAGCGTTAGAGCTCGACTGACTATCTGCTCATCTTGTCCGGCAGGGGCGCCACCTGTTGTCTTCTCGATCTAGGAGTTCCCAAAACTTCAAAACCGGACGTACAATTACCAAACAACTAACCTTATTGCAAATTAAATTTACTATAAATATTGTTATATACGTTTATTCTCTATATTGAATATGAACCGAGATATTTGCATTTTTATTAAATCTGGGCGGCTAACGAACGGGTGACTTTCCCGCCAAAAGCTAGTTCGGCCGTTTCCTTAACTGCTCGACTCTCATGAGATTTCTCTATTGTAAAACTTCAAGTGGGAAATCTGCGTAGTTTACGCAGCCCCTGCGTGACGGACTTTTTAAATTTTTGAATAGAATCGTATAGTCTTTAATTGTTCCAGAACAGTTTATATGTATGGGCTCCCCTTTCTCAGTAGTTCATGTAAATCGTTTGGTATCTGTAAGTAATGGTGTTGTTTGCAGTCAGTAGTATACGGTTAACTCTCAGGGCAATGTATTGCTTTTTCATCAAATATGAGTTTTGTAGTAGACCATTTCCAATTCGTAACCATGTTAGAATGACTTCGTCTCATGTTATTTTAAATTCGTAGGGCCACGGCCTCACTGAATGTTTAGCTACTCTTGGCTTACCAGTCGGGTTCAGACCTTACTATATGTGAAATATTTCAGTCTTTGTATTAATGGTACAATCCATAATCTGTTAATTATATCAGCAAGCAAACATTCTAAGATTAGTATGAGTTGTCTTAATAGATCAAAGTGTAGTATCAAGTGTAGTGGAGTTAATTCCTCCAGTTATTTTTAAATACTGAACGTAAAGTGCGACCTTTCTATTCATGGGAATAACAATTTTTTCCCCAGCATTTTCCATCCCATATAAGATTACTTACGAGGATATATGAGAAGATCATTTTGGAAGTTGAGTAGATCAGCTGACTGATGGCTGCTGAGAACTTTGGAAGACTGATTGTCCCAGCAAGGAGACAGCAGGCTATATAGACAGCCAATTTTCCACAGAGGAAGGGGTTTTTCATGTTATCAAAGATTAATCAACGTAACTAGCAGGCATAACAAAACCTGTAGATTATTGACAAGCCATGGACTTATATTAAATTATGACTTAAATTCAATAGTTTTTTAAAATAATTTCACAACCACTTTGCTGCTACCACTTACCAATGAGAATATATTTAGTTACGGACCGACCAAACGTGCACTTCTAATTCAATTGACACGGTTCGCTATTAACTTTAAATTACACTATGAGTAAAATGCTTTATTAATGATGATACACTAGTCACTACCTTAAAGAGATAATGCACCCGATCATAAATTATTACTGATACAAGCATAAGCCTGTTTTGTTTTATACTTTAAGCCATAGATATATTCGTCCAGCGAATGAAAGGATTCTTCAAACACTTTGTTTTAAAATCATTCCTAATATTGAGTAATCTTTTTATAAATTTAATAATAAAAAGCTAGTATTTTAAAGTTTCAAATGATACGTTTTCACAAAATATATGTTAGGGACTTCATGCTTTTTTTTTTCAATTTAAATATTGAAAAATGATTATATTCCACATGCGTCACAACATTAATTGTTAATTAACTATGGAAATAACTGTTTGCATTTGTATAGGGATTTTACCTTTAATTCAATTAATCTGTAAAGCCAATCCAGTTTATGTTTTCGACAACAGCCAGCCCTAAAAACGTGATCAGGAGGGCTGCTTAATTCCATGTTTATTCTGAAGATTCAAAATGTAACCAGCGTTCTAAAATTCAGACTATTGGTTTCACACATATCTTTAAAACTTATTTAACATTAAACTATCAAATAATGCTTCTAATGCATTTTAATATTGTTTTAGTTCATCTAGCCCCCCCCCCCTATACTTATAAGCAAATTGATACCATCATTATAAAAATAGGTACTGTAGATTTAAGGTTGGAAGGTAGGCCGTTTTATCTATATTATAAATTTTGACATATAGGGTAAAAAATGATAACTCATTATTATTTGTCATTAGTACGTACTCTTTATTTCCCGAGATGTGTTTCGATCCTTCTGCTCCTTTTCAAGGAGTATTCTAGAATTAATAAAATAACAATTTTTTTTACAAACATAAAACAGAAAGCCAACATGCATATAGTTGTTTTATGTTCAGCATTTATACCAGGAACCATTTTTTTTATTTGCGCAATTCCAAGTATACACATTGAACTTATTCTGGGATAATTATTCTATTTAAAAATTATTTCTAATAATACATAGTGTCTATTGCAGGCAAATGAACTCGCAAAGGGCTGAAGGAATTGTAGTACTATAAATGTATGAATTTAGATCTATTTATGTTTACCCAGTCCCTCTTTTTATATTATTAATAACTATCAATTGATTTCGGTCTAAAGAAAAAGTACCTTTTTTTAATAAACATTCACTTATACTTTGACCATCTAGGCTGTCTATGTGGACAACCACCGGCCCGCGGTAAGGTTTGATCCGGACCGCGAGACATTTAGAAAACCCGACTAAACAAAAATATTACACTACTTACTCCGAATGAGGAAGATGAGGAGAGTATGTGCGCTTGGCAGTAATTATAAATCGAACAGTTCTTTTCAATGATGAAAGTTAAGAAATCAAAACATCGCACAAGGCTGACTGACTGTAATATGGAAAATTATTTTCGTCCTTGTATCAGTGGAATTAATCCAAACATCGATGCATTAGTTTCCCAAATTCAAGCTCCAGTATCTTATTGATTTCGGTGTCGCTATTTCAGTTTCGTTGTTTGTAATAATTCCAAAATTTACCATTTAATTATAATGTTGTACCTATTTTTTTTTCATTTCATTTTATTATTTTCATAAATTGTATTATATTACTTTGCCGTATAATTTCGTGTCTGATATCTATCGTTAAAAATTATGAACACTACTTTAAAAAGCACTTCTTTTAAAAGAGGCCCACGAACGTATTTGCAAACGAAAGTCTGGCCTACAACATGTCAAAGGTTTGCCCATACCTGACCTAGGCTTTCTATGGTTTCTACAGTTTTCAAGTTTTTGTAAGCAGGTTCGGACAAAGAATGGTATTTGCAGAGTCTGTAAATAAATGAATTCTCGTTTACATTTGAGAGTCTAGTTAATTAAAAACGTCTCATGATTAACTAAAAATGTTAAGGCCGACGGCTAAAATTAAATGGGCAACGTGAGGGCAATGTTTATTGTTAATTAATAATCCTCAATTTAACTTTAATAAACATTGATAATTAAAATTTACTTTATTTTTTAAGTGGCCTTATTGCATAAGTTGCAATAGGAATTTATTAAGAGAACTTCGTCACGTAGATGCTGAGTAATATAAGAACATTTCCCACGAACTGGAAAATGATATAGATGATCATCTCAGCATCAATTGTCTATTTTTCCTTCGTAAGAAGGCTATTTAAACAGGAACTAAAACGTTAGTTGGACTTAAGATATTAGTGACTGTGATACTTGTATCTATATATATATATATATATATATATATATATATATATATATATGAAACTGTAACCTCTGTCTGTACATTGATTTTTTTCGCGAAATTTCACGATAACTTTTCGTTTCACATGTCATAGACACCATAACTGCATTTTTTTTGTTTCGTATGTGTTTGTTTTTTGTTTGTTACCTTTTCACGCATAAACGGCTGAACCGAATTTTATGAAACTTAGTACGTATATTACTAGCCCAACTTAGAGTTTAGGCTATATTAATATTCTCTAAGACAAACAGGAAGGGAGGCCTGAAATTAAAAATAGCGATATTTCGTTTCCTATTGGTTTTTCTTCAAATGTGTACATAACAAAAGTTGGTTATTTTGTTATTTAGATTAATTTTTGTTTTATACATTTCTCCAGGAACAATGTGTGGAGCAAGTAATTTGCGTAGAAATATTGATATGCTCAACAATTCATTCCAATTTGAACTGAGGTACCTCACCTGGAAAAATTAATTCAAATAACTTTTGTTATATACATTTTGCCGTATACGGAAGCGTAAATGAGTTATACACTAAAAATTAGAGCAGGAGTCAACAATTTTATTTGGCACAAAAGAATCAACGGAACTAAATAAAACTCGGTATGTGTATTAGCACTAAGGCCTTCATTATAACAAGCCATACTACACATTTCTAGGGATGGGCAGGAGTGGGGGTTGTAAGGAGGCCTGAAATTAAAAATAGGGATATTTCGTTTCCTATTGGTTTTTCCGAAAATATGCATATAACAAAAGGTGTTTATTTTGTAATTTAGAGTAACTTTTGTTATATTCACTTTTTGTTTTATAACAAAGTATAAGCGAGGTATTCACCAAAAACTAGTGGGGACCAACTATTTTATTGGCCACTAACGATTGAACCGAATTTAACAAAACTCGGAATGTGAATTAGCATTAATTCTTCTATGATTATAAGCTATATTAAAATTTTAAAAACGAACGGGAGAGGGAGATATAAGGGAGGCCTGAATTAAAAATTTGCGTTATTTCATTTTCTATTGGTTTTTCGGCAAACGTGCTCATAACAAAAATTCTTTACTTTGTTATTTTGAGCAACTTTTGTTTCATTCGCTTTTGTCGTAAAATGAAATAAATACAGGATATACGCTAAATCTATAGCGGGAGTCGACGATTTTATTAGTACTTATTTAAGTGTTTGTAATATAGGCATATTATGACAAATAATGTTATGTTTAATTCTTATCTATTTCGATTATTTAGTTCTAAGTATGATTCAGATTAGTGAGATTATAAATCTCCGCACCCCCCCCCCTCATTTATTTATTTTCCCTAGAAAATAACTTTGTTATTTATTTCAAATAGAAATTCAAACTAAAAGAGGTTTTCCATTATTTAATTTGTATAATGTGTTATTTAAACAAAATCATGCTGAATTTCCTCAAGGAGTGATAGCGGTAGTATGTAAGAAACTCTTTGATTTTGGTAATATATTATCTTATTTCCAATATCTTCATGATATTGAAACAAATATGTACTATCATAACAATTAAACGTTAATGGCAATGCCATTATGACAAAAGACAATATGCGTTTAAACTCAATATATGATTGTTTAAAGTATTACTTATGTTGCAGGGACGGCTGCGATCTCTTCCCCTCGACTAGCTTTTTGAATAGAAAATGAAATTATTTTTAGGGTAACACTATTATTTAATTCCATCAGGTAGATAAATTATTACAATAATATTAAACGTATAACGTATATATATATATATATATATATATATATAAGTATTACTTAGTCGTTAATATCGTTTAATAATTCAAAATGATAATTGAACTTACTATTAATCAGTTTTAAGCAGATTACTCTATATATCTAGCCCCCCCCCCATCTCATTGCCCGTTTTAGAAAATCATTTTTTTTTTTTGTTATGTTTCTTCAGTTTGTAAATGTGATAAAAAATTATGTATTCTACATATTGTTCTAATTTGATTTATGCATATGCATTTTAATGACAGTTTTTAACTTTCAAATAGGATAGCTAATAATAATTTTCTACATTTAACGAACTATATTTCTTTTATAATCTCTCAAGGCAACCCTAGAGTGGTGAGTTTGATTCCCGCCTGGGCAATAGGAATGTATTTAGTGACGAACTCATTGAATAAAATTCATAGTTCCTTCCTGGCTAGAAGGGTGGGTAATCTGTTAGTAACCCGTCGCAATTAGCCTTAATAGCAGAAAGTGGACGGTGTAAATATTTTTTTTTTTATATTTCTAACAAATATATTAATGGCATTGTTATCATTGATCTTAATCTCACATGTTAAACCGGAGACGTTTGTTCGATCCTCAACTGGGCAAGCGAGGACGAACTCATTAAAAAAAAATCCTTTATCCCACCCTACCAAAAAAAGGATGATTGGTAACCCCTCCAAATTAGCCTTAGTAGCAGAAAGTGGACTTTAATAAATTACTTTTTTTTAATGCTATTGTTTGTTGTGAAAGATAAACACACTACATTCTACTGGTTACCAGGACACGAAAACTTAGAACTGAATGAGACTGCGGACTCAGAGGCCAAAAAAGCAGCTGGAAAACTTGATTACGAACAAATAGATGTAATACATGAAGACATTTCAAAACAAACAAAACTCCACATCTTAGATACATGGCAAACCGACTGGACTAACACAAGTACTGACAACAAACTACGCACTATTAAGAACACTATTTGCATGTGACCATCAAGTTTCGGAAACTCTAGGAGAGAAGAAGTAGTACTCTCGAGACGTAGAATTAGCCACACCATATTAACACACTCATACCTAATGACAAAGACTAACAGACCTACAAGCTCAACTTTTAACATTCCCTTGACGGTGAGACATATACTAACAGAATGCCGAAAACGACAACACCAGAACTTCCCCTACGACATACACGAACTTTTGAAGGAAGGCAGCCCACACATTGACAACATATTCTCATACCTACAGAAAGTTCAAATATATGACAACATTTAACATACAAATTAAGTCTGTGGTGTGCAAAAGAACTTCAAATTATACTAATAATCATCCACCAAATATTTAAATAAATTTTTTTTTTAGGGTTCTTGTTATTATTACTTGTTGTTAAGGTATTTGTTATTGTTACTTGTTGTTAAGTTATGTGTTATTGTCACTTGTTGTTAAGGTATTTGCAATTGTTACTTGTTGTTAAGGTATTTGTTATTGTTACTTGTTGTTAAGGTATTTGTTATTGTTACTTGTTGTTAAGGTATTTCTTATTGTTACTTGTTGTTAAGGTACTTGATATTATTACTTATTGTTAAGGTATTTGTTATTGTTACTTGTTGTTAAGGTATTAGCAATTGTTACTTGTTGTTAAGGTACTTGATATTATTACTTATTGTTAAGGTATTTGTTATTGTTACTTGTTGTTAAGGTACTTGATATTATTACTTGTTGTTAAGGTATTTGTTATTGTTACTTGTTGTTAAGGTATTTGTTATTGCTACTTGTTGTTACTTTTGAAAGGGCAAATCACCTTCGATGTGGTGTCCATGAATAAATAAATATATAAATTATTGTGAAAGGCCTGGTGCAATGTATAATCATTAAAAAAAATAAACATTGTGGGGAGACTTTACTGTTCATCCCTATTATAGTCAATGTATTATTTCTTAATAATTTTGAAACATTGAGAAACGTCAATGGAATACCCTAACATTTAAGCACTTCCGGTAAAAACTGGACCTCTCCGTCCTGTTTTAAAATTCATTAAAATATATGAAAATTTTATAAATAAATAAGATGTTATGTTGTTATTGGACATTTTATCAAGAGTAATTTCCAACCCAAATAAATAAAATATGTAAGGAGAAAATATTATAACTAATTAATGAACTAAGGAAATAAACAGCAGCCGAACTCATGAATAAAAGAGGAAATGTGCAATATACACAAATAAATAAATGGGTTGGATTAGGGGGGCATTTTTGACAGTTTCATTATATTTTAATGTAAATTTTTAGTTTTGTTGTCGGAAGAATGGTTTCAATTAATGAACTGGCTTCTACATATATTTCCAGTAGGTCAAAGTGTATTTTATTACTAACTCTAAATACTGTTGCGCCTGCATTTAGTATGTTATATGATAAATATATGTTACATTGTGTCTGCTACGTTGTACTCTGAAAATCATGACTCCTCTTCTCATTTAGTAGGTCTCAGTTAGTAAATACAATAAGTCTTCTTCAAAATCT
The DNA here is from genome assembly GCA_019009955.1 of Riptortus pedestris. Taxonomy (NCBI): domain Eukaryota; kingdom Metazoa; phylum Arthropoda; class Insecta; order Hemiptera; family Alydidae; genus Riptortus; species Riptortus pedestris. Next base: position 47,606,171 of record CM032228.1, read on the forward strand.
AATCACAAAGAATAAATCACTTCCAAAATTTTGTGATTTTCATGAATAAGTAGTTCATTTTTTTTTTCATAGCCTGTTGGTCATTTGTGAACATTTTATACGCAATCCTTCATAGTAGTAGTAGAAATCACATTTCTTCAATTCTTACATACTTGTCTTTAATTGTCAGTTTTGGATCCGTCACTTAAGTTATACACGGATTGTATTATGAATTCCAGTACATTTATAACATTTTTGTTGGTTATAAGACCAAACATTTTGTCTCTAGCTTGCCCTGTTAACGACAATTCTTTTTTACAGGAAAGTGGTAAATAGGTGTCAGATCAACAGCTAACTATCGCATAATTCTCAACCATATATCTCAGATGGTATCTATGTTTTCCATAAAAACATGTACTTCAAAGCAATTATTAAAAAACAAGGTTCAAGATAGAATATGGGCAACTCTTCAAAAAAAATACCTTTATTGAATTTTTTTCATAATTATAAATATTGTACAATTATTTAGGAACCATTTCCAAAGTAAACAACTAATTAACCAAACACTCATTTTCTAAAAATTCGTAATACGACAAAATGCAAATTGTAAATTTCACTATTGTATTAAGCAATTGTAAACAACAAAGTCGCTAAGGAATGAAGATAATATGGTTCAAAAAGCATTATCTCATTATGATAATACTAGTATTAATGAAGAATGATTTGTATTTCTTCATCAACACATTGTATTAATCAGTCATTGAAAACTTCTTGCTTTAATGTATCATTGATAAATCTTATTAAAGAGTAAAAATAACTGTCAAGTGCTTTTGTTTATAATATGGAACTGAAGATAGTGGAAATTTAGAAACTTTTTATTATATAATTGGAGAATATCAGTGGTACCAATTTCTCCACTCAAAAAAATATATAAAATTGTATGATTGACCTATAACGTTTTACCAATTATATTTTTTTCACACAACACACATGTGAATATTGTACTCACTTATTGTGACTCTTTTCATATACTTTATCATCCCTTTAATTGCTTAATTTAACATATTATACAGAAATTTAAAATATTATTCAAAAATAATGAATCTGTCACAAACTTCTGTTTGGTCATTGGTTTAAAGTGAGCCTTTTACCACTGATTTCATTCTTGTGAATCAAATTAATCAGTTACAAGATAATATAACAATTTTTCTTCAAAACTCTATTATCTCTTCATCGACGTCTTGTAATACTAGCCCTGGGGGACATGAAGTGCTTTGATGCTTCCGTCGGGAAGAGTGAAAACCTGGGTTATGAACTGAGGAGTTTCTTGGAACGATCTCCTGTTTGCGGCATCAGGGGAAGCATGGTAGAGCCCTTCGTCCTGGAAAATAAGTTTCATTAAAATAAGATATTGCTGATTGATATTTCTTTGAAGAAAAATGAACTAAAGAACGAATAAAGAAAAGGAGCTTTTCCAATAATGCTTTAACTCCTTGATGTAGTGTTGTAGGAGGTGATATTAGGCGTAAGTAAAAATCTCTCTCTCTCTCTCTCTCTCTCTCTCTCTCTATATATATATATATATAAACATCACTAATGTTAAAAAATTACCTTAGTATTGAGTACAAATGTACTCATTACGGGGCTTCTGTTGCTATACCGACTATTAGTTAAAATCTGAAAATTGTCTTATTATGTTTCAGAACAAACATAAATGATAAGATACAATATATTTCAAAAAAATTCTTTACAATACACTGGTAAGAATATACATGCCCCTCATTTTTTATGTTGCTGGGAAATCAACATTTATTTGAATTATTAACAATAACTGACCTCATACATAGTTTATTAATCTTACTTGGAAATATTGTTGTGCTGGAGGTCCATTATATTGCTGTTGTACTTCTGGGTTGTAGTAGGCATCTTGAGCCGAGCAAAGGTTGCAAACGAATAAAACTGCCTGAAAAATGAATTAATAATTTCAAGGATATTAAGTAGGACAATCAGAAATAAGTCATTTATTTCCCATCTTTGGGCACATTTTACAAATATATAATGCCACAGACCGAAGTCCATATCAAATCTTAGCAATTAAGATAACCACGTCTCTTAAACAGAAAATCCTTTGTAAAATAGAATTATTGTCATTTCTATTCTAACGTGTACATTTCTAAAATGTTATGTTATATTCGAGAAATAATATATAAATTAGGAAAGGTCACACTCTCGTACATATGTAGAGGGAATGAATTAAAGGAAGGAGAACATTAATTTCTGACGAAGTTATTTACAAGGATAGTTCTCTCCGGTAGGATAGAGAAGCAACAAAAAGGGTTTATATTTTCTAATGAATGAAGTTTGAAGCGTTATGCCACGGAGAAAGTTTTCAATGTTATTTAATGCAGTTAGTGAACTTGGTAAAGGTGGAGTAGCAATATCCATTTGTACATGATGAAATTAATAGATATCCGTCATAAGTTCTTTATTCACGTTGTAACTTAAATGGAATTAAATTCGGAAATTGCTACAGCTGTTGAGTAGTCCAAGGAAGGCCAGATTTGAAACATTAGGCAAACACTACCAGTGGTGGCATCGCGGAAAACGTTTTAAGAAGATAAACAGATGTTATGCCAATAAGAATCGGTGAAAACTGATGATTGCAGGCGGATTATTTCCTTGAAACTAACGTAACAATAGGCTTAACGCCTTTTTTGCAAGCGCTACTTTTTCTTAACACTATTATAAGGTATGATTAGGACCAGCACAATAGAAAACATTCGTTTCAGTAGGAATTATTTGGTTTCCAAACTGCTTATCTCCCTTCCAGCGTATGTAATGCAAATTAAAATCAAGAATAGAAAATAAATTACTTATGATGTCGCCTAATCAGTTTATTTATTTTATGTAGCACAAGTTTCTCTCTCATGGGCTTTATCAGTGCTAAAAATAAGAACATTTTTGTTGTTTCTAATTAATTATTAAACATTTTAATGTAATATTCTTCAAAAATAAGTCCTGCCACCTAACTCAAAAATGTAATAATTAAATTAGATTACGGCTTTATTGTCGTAATAAAATCCATCAATAGGCGTGTCTACAATTCAATATATATGCTGTGAAAAGAGCATATATTCTCCGTATCGTGCAGAAAGAATGTTTTACTCTGCGTATTTAAACAGTGTCTCAAGTTATAGAGATGTGTTTCTACTGTATTCTATTTTCTGGTTGTCCTCACAAAGTCTATAAAGAAATGACATATTCTAATTCTACTATTTATGCATATTAACTTCATAGTCTTAAGGTATAAGTATACGATGCTTCTGTAGCCTTCATTTAGGGTATCTACGTAGATTCTATAAATTGATGAATGTCACGTTTTTCTATGGTATTTTATATATTTACCTAGACAGGTTTTTACCTATTTATTCAAAGCATTTATCAATTTATCTATACAATCTCCAGATACAGAAATAAAACCCCACTCAGAAGAATGAGAATCTCAGAAGGAGAAGATGCCTTTAGGTAAACTGAAAATTAGTGTTAAATAAAAACTGTATTTTCCTTGTTCAAATGGGGACCGCCTATCAAATCTAAAATCCAGTAATTTCGTAAGTTCTGTAATTAAACAATAGATTCGATAAGGAAAATTATAATTTGCCCAAGTCTACAGGCTATCTAGGCCAGTCTTTTATAACTCTAACTACCGATAGTGTAACATGCATTAAAAGCGTCCATAAGATCAATTTTTCACGTCAGACTCAAAGGATACCATCATATAATATTATTTATGTTGGCTAGAAATACGTTATTCCATACTACATGTACGTAATTTTATACAAATAAGTACAGTAAATTCTCTTCCATTTAATTCATAGAAACGACACATATATTGATATATTTCCCAAGTTGTCGGCACCTATTCAACAGATGATATTACTTACGAGTAAGTATGTAAAGAACATGTTGGGAATGGTGTTGATCAGCTGACTGATGGCTGCTGGAAGACTGGTACTGCAAGCTGGGAGTCTGGGGGCTATATAGAGAGCCAATTTTCCACAGAGGTAGAGTTTTTACCGGATTATTCAACGTAACTAGCCAGCGTAACAGTTCCTGAAGATAGGGGGCGATCACTAACGAGCGTGCACTTAGATCAAGATGATTGAATTATTGGCAATCGACAATATGACAAGTTGCTAACATTGATTTACCTATTTATTTTGTTAATTAACGACCAATTTGCTGCTACTCCGCGACCTATGTCGTAACGTACTTAGGACAAAACCCAACTCGAGAATGGATGTAAATTATCGATTTTACCATCCCTATAATCCACAGTAAACAAGAAAATTATCGTAAAAGGATACGATCACTTCTATACGGGACATCTTTCATCCTCTGCGTATTTCTATGAGATCGAAATTTAAATACTCGATAGAACAAGGGAATGATATATCACACACCTCCACTCAAGAAAACACTCTATTATTGGGAGAGTACTTTCAGGGCGACCCAACCCATCTTCAATGCTCTGTGACATTACAAATACACATGCTTCACACATAATTTCAAAAACATAAATACACAAATAATACAAGTGAAGTGAAAGGTAACAAGTCTATATAATTGTCAAGATATAAAAAGTATAATATATATATAAACGTAATCAATCTATCAGTTGTTGGTTATTAAAAGACAGTAGAGGATTGTTGGGTATCGGCTATACAAATTCTCAACTATCAAATAGAGGAGTTCATTGAATATAGTGACAGTTTCGGGCGCCATTGGTCCCCTTCTTCAGAACAACATTGAATGCAAGGTGCAGTTTCACCGAGTGCGTCAGTTTTAGCAGATTTCCCTTAAGAGAAATCAGCTATTGAGGTCGTACTCATGACGCGAGTTTCGAAATATTTCTTCAAATGTCCATCGATCCTACCCAGGAGATGACGAAAATGAGGTCCGTTCAATATCATATATGTATATATATGTCTGTTAACGCTCTGGCGGTCGCAATTTTTGTTTGATCGTTACCAAACTCGGAATTTAATCGTTTTATGTATAAAAGAAGATCAATTTCGTTAATGGCTGAAATCGGTCCAGTGGGAGGAGGGGTTTAGTGGGGGGCTTTTGAAAATTCGAAATACCTCCGTTATTATGCGTCGGATCGAATACTTGTATAGAATCAGTCTTATTGCAAATTACATTTGCTATAAATATTGTTCTATACATTTATTCTGTATCTTGCATATTAACCGAGATATTTGCATCTGTATTGTGTGAGTGGTTGGCAGAAGTCGGCCATTCCTTTCCGCCGAAAGCTAGTTCGGCCGTTTCCGTAACTATTCGTCCCTCGTGAATTGGTTTAGAGATTCGTTACTACTGCGGTTATTAGTAGGCAGATTTCTCTATTGTAAAACTTCACGTGGGAAATCTGCTTAGTTTACGCAGCCCCTGCGTGACGGACTTTTTTTTTTTGCTGACTGCTCCTCCTCTACTACAATTGCTCAGAAGAAGGGGACAAATGGTGCCCAAAACTGTCACCATATTCAATGAACTCCTCTATTTGATAGTTAAGAATTTGTATAACCGTTACCCATCAATCCTCTACAGTCATATAAAGGCAAGTTATGCTTTTCAGTTCTCTGACGAATTTTTATGAGTGGAGGTGTTTGACCTTCTTATCCTTACCCCAAAGTCCGTAGAATATTTCTTTTAAGGTTCTTTCCGGCTAAAAGTATATTTATGTATAGATGTGATTACATTAAGGAAATAGTCCTGACCTATTGAAAGCAGAAATGCCACATACAATTTTATGCATCGTTCTAGAAAGATTTATCTTTGCCTAGCCAATGCTCTTAATAAAAAATATAAAGATAATAAATCACTTGAAACAAATGTTACAAATTACACAAGCTAGGAATTGTTTTTTTTATTTATTTTTTTATAACTATCATTTTATAGTACACCGGGTGATATAGTTACTTCAATGGATTACTGTACTAAGAGGACCTGTGCCTCTTGCTACCATCCATCGTATGCAATTCGTTACGGTATACAGCTTGGATTCTCCAATTTTGACCTCCCTCAGATTCATCCGAACATATTTACCTGGGCCAGCTGCTTCTACTCACCACACCATTTTCCGCTAAGGTTTGTCCATAGTTTTTGGATCGCGAGATTAAATAGTACAGATGACAATTGAAGGGTTTGCTGCAAAAAGGAGGTAGCTCCATCCCATAGCTCTTGGGAGTTTCTTGTGCAAAAACCTCTTTTTTTTGGCAAAAAAAGGATGCAGCTTCAATCGTTATGATGATAATTTTGTTATAATAATGTTAATTTTGTATTTTATGTTATTCGTTATTAATGATGTTATTTTCTGTTTGTAAAACCAATAATTTTGCTGTACTTTATTCTTAGTTTTCTTTGAATAAAAAATACATAATAATAGTACATTCTATTTATTTTTACACTTTTTTTCCAAGACATAACATATTCCTCCATTCCTCTTATTCCATTATTTTGGGCAAAAAAGAGGTAGCTCCAAAGATTATCCACGTACTACCAACATCTGGATGATATTTTTTGAATGAAAATACTGTTCTAATATGTAAACACCATAATTGCAAGTAACCAACAACAAAGTTTTTGCATAACTTAAAATTTGAATTTTTTAAACGTTTTTTTTTGGTTTCCCGAAAATTGGAGCTACCTCCTTTTTGCAGCAAACCCTTCAATTAGTCTCCTTGCGTTATGCCAGTGGTAATTCCCAAGTCATCTGAAACGCCTTCGAGTTTAACCACAGCAGCGCATAGTGACTGGTTTTCTTCGGGTAACCACTCAAGGAAGCCCTAATAATTTCATTTGCAGAGTTCTGAAATATTCAAGTTCTCGTGTCCATGTGGGAATCGAACTCGTGTATCAAAGTTAACCATGAATAAAGGCAAACATTTTTACACACGTGACAACCCTACTCCCGGAATAACCTTTTTTCGAATGAGGCTAATCGGGACAGGTTGCCAAATAGATAATTACGTTCTTCAAGCCTGGTCGAGTTTAACGATTTTCTTCTATTGCCAATCACGCGAGGTTGCATAATAATTATGTTATTATTATTAAATTGTCAACCTCTAAAGCAGATTGTAAACTAAGCAGATTTCCCACGTAAAGTTATATAATAGAGAAATCTCCATACGAGTGCAGAACAGTTACGGAAACGGCCGAATTAGCTTTTGGCGGGAAAGAATAGGGGCGCCCATAGCTCGTCCGTTACACTTAATAAAAATGCAAATATCTCGGTTAATATTCAAGATAGAGAATAAATGTATATAACAATATTTATAGTAAATTTAATTTGCAATAAGGTTAGTTCTATACAATTTTTTGATCCGACGTATAGTAACAGATATATATCGAATTTTCGAAATTCCCCCCCTCTAAACCCCCTGGTCCGATTTCAGCCGCTAACGAACTTGATCTTTCTTTTTACATAAAACGATTAAATACCGAGATTGGTGACGATTAAACAAAAATTGCGTCCGCTAGAGCGGTATCAGACAAATATATAGATAGATATATTGATATATATATATATATATATATATATATATATATATATATATATATATATTCAGTTTTGAACGGACCTCATCCCCCGATAAGTATTTTAGACCAATTTTTTGAGAATAAACCTCCCGATAAGAATAATATAAAAGTCACTGGTTATTGAAGTTAATTATACAAATCAGCAAGGCGGAAAAAGGCGCAAACCTCTAAAATGGTTAATTTAAGTGCAGAACTTTAAAAAAAGTGACGAACACATATTTGATTATTTATGGACATCACATCAAAGCTGATTTTCACTTTAAAAAGTTAAATAACAAAAGTCAAATAAATAAAAATAACAACATACAAATAACAAACGTAATATAATAAACATTTTATAAACGAACATAGTACTAAATTGAAGTAATTATAATCAGAATATTAAAATATATATATATATATATATATATATATATATATATATATATATATATTTATATATATATGTGCATAGTTGGGGAATAATTAATAGGAAATGAAATGCTGAAAATGGTACTTTTGCTGAAGATTGTTGTAAAGTCCTACTTGAGGGTAGCAAACACAACTGAACTCTATTGAAAACAACATACTATTTAATTTTACTAATGAAGCAAGGACAATGAGAAACCATATTAAATAATTGAACACTCATAAAAGCCAATTAATTGTTGTATTGTAGGAGTACCGCTTAGCTTATAAATTACAAACATACATTCCTAGACATTGAGTACAACTCAATGACTGACAAAATGAATTATCAGGTTGAAACATCAGTAGTCTGTGCGGGATATTTAAAATCTCTCACTCTACATATTTATTATTATTATATATTAACGTCCACTTTTGGCAACTAAGGCTAATTAGAACGGGTTATCTACAGGTGACCACCCTTTTCTAGCAAGGGTGGGACTAACGATTTTATTTAATGAATTCCGTCACTAAATAAATCCCATTTCCCAGGCGGGAATTGAACTCGCCACTCTAGGATTTCCGTGAGAGATTAAAGGCAACGCTTTAACTAACATGGCAAACCTAACCCCCTCTACATATTTAAAAGCATAAGAACCAATGCCAGCAAATAAAATAGTAAAAGTCCGTCACGCAGGGGCTGCGTAAACTAAGCAGATTTCCCTTGTGTAGTTTAGTAATAGATAAATCTACATACTGGTAACACAACACCACCGAGAATAAATACAAACGGTAATAAGAAATGTTTCATCCAATTTCAATAACCTGCCGACAGGAAGCGTTAGGTTACAAACGAGTCTTCCCGCCTCACACCGGAAAGAAAAACAATTACTCAAATATATCAGAATATAAAATATTAATTTTATTGAGAACTATTTACTATATCTAGTACTGTAATTAACAATTAGTCAGAATAATTGTTATCTCCATCAATCAAATTTTAGTAGTCCAAAACCTTAAGACAGGGGGGGGGGGTCACCAGGACATATTTCCATGTATCTCGTGTAATAAAGGTCTCTCGAATACAATTTTTGGTATTTAATCTTCGAATAATGTGATTAATTATGTATCAGAGTATTGTTTGTGTAACATGAGTAGAAGTGGCGGTTTGCAGATGGCTGAAAACTGAAAAATGCAAATATCACGGTTAATATTCAAGATAGTGAAGAAATGTATATAACATATATGTATAGTGAAAATATGTATATTTATAGTAAATGTAATTTGCAGCATTAAGATTGATTCTGTACAATTTTTCGATCCGACGTATTTTAGCGGAGATATTTCGAATTTTCGAAAATCCTCCCCTCTAAACCCCCCCCCCCCCTCCCACTGGTCCGATTTCAGCCGTTAACGAACTTGATCTTTATTTTTACATAAAACGACTAAATATTGAGTTTGGTAACGATTAAACAAAAATTGCGACCGCTAGAGCGGTAACAGACAAATATATATATATATACAGTTTTGAACAGACCTCATTTTCGTCATCTACTAGGTAGGATCGATGGACATTTGAAGAAAAATTTCGAAAATTCCGTCATGAGTACAACCTCAATAGCTGATTTCCCTTAAGGGACATCTGCTAAAAGTCGTTTGAACGTCCTTTCATCTTGTAATATTGAAACATTGTCGTAAGAAAATGCGCAGATGTCGTCTTCAAGTATTAGAGACATTTAAATTTTCAAAACATAGGAACCGAATAAATTTATACCTAATTAGCCGAAGTTCATGGGAAGCAGGCTGGCAGATTTGCTACGCTCACAGAAAGCCTGAACACGAATATTTTAAACATAAAACATGCAAATCTCTGAATTTGTTAGCTGTCGGTGGATTACGATTCATGCCCTAGAATACGTGGCGCAGTGTTGTTTTTATGTTATGAAGCAAACGTATATAAACCACAAACAACTTTGAAGTGGCATTCTTAATAATGAGGATCAAAGTGTTGCTCGCTCTCGTTCTGTCATTCTTCTTTGTCCAAGCAGTTTTCTGCTACGAAGAAGATACAGACAGCAGTGAGGTCGACCCACAGCTAGGCAAGTCAACTTTTTTTTAATTATTAACTTTATATTACGGTTATTAAATTGTGAATAATATGACCCAGAGCTCAGATTAGCCATGTGAGTTAAGGCGTTGTTAATGGTAGACCTAGAATAGCGAGTTCAATTCCCGCCTGGGCAATAGGATTTTTTTAAGTGATCAACTCAACAAATAAAATCCCACACCTGTCAGAAAAAATGTGGTAACCTGTGGATAGCCTTAGTAGTACAAAGTGGGTATTAATTAATAAACAAATAACAACAAATTGCGAATTCTTTTCTCAAAATTTAAGGATTATAATCTTTACTTAATAAATAAATGTCCGTCACGCAGGGGCTGCGTAAACTAAGCAGATTTCCCATGTGAAGTTTTACAATAGAGGAATCTGCATACTGGTAACACAACACCACCATGATTAAATACAAACGGTAATGAGAAATCTTTCAGTTAATTAAAATAAATTTCCAACTGAAACGGCTTCTGAATTGTAAGATAAATTTATATTTTAATAACTCAAATTTTATTAGTCCAAGAACTAAAGAAGGGGGGGGCGGATGAATACAACGTATTTGCATAAATCTCACAAAGTAACGAAGGCAAACTAAGGTTAGAAACGACAGGTAAGGTTAGAAGCTTCCACCTGAGCCGATTAGTTACGGAAACGGCCGACCTAATCCGAACTATACCCGACCACAGACTTCATAAAAATGCAAATATCTCGGTTAATATTCGAGATAGAGAATAAATGTATATAACAATATTTATAGTAAATTTAATTTGCAATAGAATTAGTTCAATACAATTTATTGAGATGTTTTGAATTTTGGAAAATCCCCCCCCCTCTAAACCCCCACTCCCTCTACTCTGATTTCAGCCATTAACGAAGTTGATCTGTCTTTTTACATAAAACATTGAAATATCGAGTTTCGTAACGATCAACAAACAGTTATATTATATATATAATATATATATATATATATATATATATATATAGTTTTGAACGGACCTCATTTTCGTCATCTCCTGGGTAGGATCGATGGACATTTGAAGAAATTTTTCGAAAATCGCGTCATGAGTACGACTTCAATAGCTTCATTCATTTCTTACTGATACGAACGGTCATCATGCCGGAACTAGTCAAAACTGACAATTCTCCCAGAAATGATTCCCCCAATGTGCATTTTACTGCCAGAATTAGTTAGGAACTCCACTGATTAACCTCCTCTGGGCTTATTGTCTTTCGTACATGCAACTTCATCTAACGTGCTTTATTGTTCACCACAATTAATACGTACAAAAACCAATATTATCCACTTATTGTACTATATACTTTGTACGGATACAAATACAATGCATAACAATAACTTCTTTCTATGTTTGAAAAAATTTGGAAAGTTCCTTTTTCAAGCGTTACTTATTCTTCATCCGCTATCAGCAATGCTGATCCGCTGATCTGAGGGGGACTTTCTCGCGAAGTAGCTGACCTCATGGAAGCCATTCAAATACTTCCAGAATAAGAAACTACAGAAAAAACGCAAGTATTCACTGAGAAAGTGAAGCATTTTCATTTACTAAAGAAATAGTGAGTTCAAATCCAGCGTTGGTGTAGGAATTTACAACAGTGCACATCAAATTTGGAGGTCCATCGTCATTTTTTCATGGCCGTCATAAGAGTTTTACTTTGCACGTTGATTTTATTTTTACGCCTTTTTGTGATCTGGTTGTTTTTTTGTCAAGTAAACATTTCAGTTACTTACATAGTGATAAAACATATTATATATATTAGCAGATATCTATTGAGGTCGTACTCATGACGTGATTTTCGAAAATTCGTTCAAAATTAAATGTGTGTGTATATATATATATATATATATATATAGTTGTCTTACCGCTTTAGCGTTCGCAACATTTACTTGGTCGGAACCTAACTCGATATATAAGTTTTTCATAAAACACGAAATGCGAAGTTCGTTAATTTCTGAAATCGGACCAATGGTAGACGGGTTTAGAGGGGAATTTCAAAAATTCAAAATGTCTTCATTATTATAAGACGGATCTTTACACACACATGCACATTTAATTGCTTGTAGTGATGTTATATACATTTATACTGTACATTGAATATTAACGGAGATAATTGCATTCCTTAGTACTCTGCCTTTAGTAAATACCCACTCCTACTCATTTCAGAATAGCAATACGCTGTTATATCATGAACCACTTTATTCTAACCTTAAATACGGAATATTGTTTTTAAGAAACCTTTACTACCTGCGAGAAACATACATGTGAGATGACATCAATAAAGATTTTACGTTCATGTTTCGTAAATGTTTATGTTAATCTATACCATACTTGACATTTAACAGTTTAAGTCAACATTAAAAATCATACTAAAGTAGTTGTAAGTGAGTTATTCGTGGATTCTTGTTTTTAGCCTTAAGTAAACACACACACACACACACACACACACACACATATATATATATATACTGTGAACGGAGCACTCGTCATTTCTAAGAACACACCGGAAATAATGTTTCAATAATTGCATCATTAGTAAGACCTCAATAATTGCTCATTCTTAAGGGACGTTTACTAAAAATACAAGAAACTGGTTTAAAATTTCAGGTTCGAAATAATAAATGTATTGAATATTACCAAAAGCGTGTGTATTTACGTGTATATTAAAACCTATTTAGAGATTCTCATAACTTGTTTTGGATATCAGCTATCTAAACTATATTGTGTTTATATATAATCTAATCAAGTTATGATACCCTTATCATATAAAATAGATTGGTTTTTAAATATGTTACTACTTATCAATTACCTTCATATTTGTTTTCAGGAGGCATTCCGGACGGAAATGGTATCCAGGTTCGTTACATTCCCGACGGTGAAGAACCAGATATTCCTGAGCTCCACCCCATCTCTGAACAGGAAGATTTGCTGAACGACGACTACCTTGCAGAACCAGGAGTCAACAGACAGAGAGACTGATGGCTGCCGGTGTGTTTGAATGAAAAAAATAACCATCTCCAAAGAAGAATAGGAAAACCAGTTATCTTCACCTCAAGGGCAGAGGAGATGTAATTTTGTCTGCTTTAAAACGAAATTCCACCATAATCTGTTGTTTAAATTCAATTATAATTTATAAATTTTGCAAATTAAAACATTTCACTTCTCTTTAATTCATTTTTTATTAATACCTTTTTTCAATTAGCAGATTTCCCTTGAGGGAAATCAGCTATTGAGGTCGTACACATGATGCGAGTTTCGAAAAATTTCTTCAAATGTCCATCGATCCTACCCAGGAGATGACGAAAATGAGGTCCGTTCACAATTATATATATAGGTATATATATATATATATATATATATATATACATATATATATATATATATATTTGTCTGTTAACGCTCTAGCGGTCGCAATTTTTGTTTGATCTTCACCAAACTCGGAATTTTATCGTTTTATGTAAAAAGGAAGATCAAGTTTGTTAATGGCTGACATCGGACCAGTGGGAGGGGGGGTTTAGAGGGGGATTTTTGAAAATTTAAAATATCTCCGTTATTATGCGTCGGATCAAAAAATTGTATAGAATAAATCTTATTGAAAATTTAACTTACTATAAATATTGTTCTATACATTTATTCTGTACCTTGAATATTAACCGAGATATTTGCATTTGTATTCTGCGTGTGGTCACCAGTAGGCTATGTTCGGACTTTCCGCCGAGAGCTCTGGCGGCCGTTTCCATAACTATTCGGTCCTCGTGAATAGTTTAGAGGTTAGGTCAACTGTGTTTTGTGGCTAGAAACTACTGGGTTATTACGCCCTAAATAATGTTTTAGGTTTAGAGGTTTCTTACTACTACAGTTGTTATTAGGCAGATTTCTCTATTGTAAAACTTCACGTGGGAAATCTGCTTAGTTTACGCAGCCCCTGCGTGACGGACTTTCACTATTTAGAGTAGAAATAGATGCAGGGGTAACTATTTCTAATTTCCTTATAAATCAAATAATAAAGATTCTTACATCTTTTTTGTAATAGAAGTTTGTAGGAAGCAAATTAGTTTAAAATGACTGTCACATTAATTATTATGGCTAAATGAATAATACAACATTACTAAGAAAGTTTGCGAATGCAATCTGTCATCATGCGCTCTATATGACTTTCTACTAATCGTAGGGATGAGGGCTTTCTCGGAATCACCTTAATAAATTTCCACGGGAAGGCATTTTTATTTCAACCCGCAAAGCCAGCTAAATCCTGGTAGGAGATGAAGTCGAATGCTAGTGTAATACAATCGTTATTTTTTGAAGGAAAACTAAATTTTATTTATAACTTATCGTTATAAGTCCGTCAATATTCGTCCTACAGCCATTCCATCCATGCCTCACGTTTAAAACAAAGGGATTGGTCAGAGCTTAGTTAACCGAATATTTATATTTCGACGGGAAAACATTATGAATTCAATTTACCCAACTGCCACAATTTGCTTAACGGGTATTGAAACTGAGTCACTGTACAGTTATTTTATATGTTACAGGGAACTTCTTTTAAGTGATGAAAACAAAGAGATAATTACTTCAGAAGTTATTTCAATCTTTATATTAACACGGGAAACTATTTCTGATTTCACGCGTCAAAGACGGGTAATAAGGCTAGAATATGACTGCATGTATTATTTTAAATTAAGGATAATGGAGGAATTTGTATTTCTATTAGACATATTACCTATATTAAAAACAAAGAAAAAAAATTGTTTTCCAGTACGTAATTTGTGCAATTATTAATTTAGATATTTAGGTTTATTTTAGTGAAAAATGTGGCCTACTGAAGGCGCAAATATTTAGATCTACATTCCTGCTATTCAGGTTTGCGTAAACAATATTTCAGGAGTAATTTCAGTAAACCTGATATTAGGACTTTTTTTTATGCCCGGTTGAAGAATTCTAATATAGGAATGATTAACATATTCAACTTGAGAATTTAAAAAGAGCAATGAATAGTTGCAAATACTAATACGAGAAGGAAAATTTGTATATTGTAAATATTTATTTTTATTTACAATTGCTTACAGGTTTAATCTCATTCAGTTGGGGTTCAGTTTATAATATAATAATGTTAATCTATATTGACACTTTCAGATGGAATTCTTAAATAAATCATTAATCAATATGCAGAAAGTATTTTATACTATTAATTTTCCCTTTTTATAAATTTTATTCCTTACTTTTTAAGAATATTTCCCTTATACATTTAAGGTCTCATATATTAACTGAATATTTTCTATTTGTTGTCCATTTCTATTTTTCGGTTCCTGCTTCTTTGTTTTGTACTCAATTACACATTAGTACTTTTTTGGCCTTAGATCTCATCTTTTCCCCTAGAGTTATTGTTTAATCTGTTTTCTACTCATTGTTGTTGAGGCGTTTTGTTGTTTTCATTCATGTATTATAAATTTATTATAGTTGTTTTTTGGTGGTGGCTTTTGTTTTTTGCTGTCGTTGATAGTTTTGTTTTGATATATTTTTTTGTTATTGATGTTCCTGGGTTTTTTCTCTTTTTTGTTATTTGAGCAATACCACCTAGTTGCGATAAATAAATAAAAAATAATCAATATTAATATAACTGGTTGTTTATATTGATATACAATACAAACTGGTGAGTGTGTAGTATCGATCCTGTGCCCTTTACTTGAATAATACACTAAGGGTATTGGGTAAATAATTCACTTTGCTTATAACTAATGTAATTTCATTTAGTTTTACAATAAATCACATATGAGTTTATTGCTATAAATAAATGACCTTAACGACTAGAATTAACAACAAATTAGTCAGCGATGTACTCATTTCGTCTGTATGTTTGGTCGATTCTTAATATACTCTTAGAGATCCTAATCATAGTTTAAAAACATATATCACATAACACATATCCTAATAACGAGCTACTTACTACCATAAAACATGGTAACATAAAACTTAGTAGTTTTTTTAGAAGCCCTGGGGTACTGGAACTACTTTGATGCTGCCGTCCGGAAGAGTGAACACTTGGCTAGTGTACTGTTGATTTCCGTCGAAAGATCTCCTGTTGAAACCGTCAGGAGGAGAAGTATGGTAATGGATCACTTCCTGGATAACAAATTGGTTATAATTATGATATATGAACACTTTTAGAAATTACATCTCTAAGCATAAGTGAAAATTTAATGAGCAAATTTGTTTTTTTGTAGGTTAATCTCATAAAAGAAATCAAAAAAAAAAAATCTCTGTAATAGTTCGTGGATAAATATTAATAAAGAGGTGTGCTAGATGAGTGTGTGTAGGTGTGTACTTCATCTATATCACTTTCTATAAGTATACATACAATATAAAAAAGGATTTACATTTGTCGACCAGTTAAAAATTATTGGATCCTTTCCAAACTTGATTTTTCAATATAGAATAAAGTCCGTCATGGAGGGGTTGCTTAAACTTAGCAAATTTCCAGCATTTCTGGTGTGATACCCTACTGATGTCATACCAGTATATATTCTCTATTTATACTTAAAAATCGGATGAGTAGGGGGTAATTCTCTGACTGAAAACAAGAACTGTGAACAACTCGTTTAATATTTGATTTGCCAAAAAAATGAATAGAACGACAATTGTGGTGCATTAACAGTTTAACAAGATTGGTTATATAACATTTTTCGACTTTACTCATAATAACAGAGATATGCTGAATTTACGAAATACCCATCCAACTGGTCGGATTTCAGCCATTAAGGACCTTGATCTTTAGTTTTATAAAAAAAGTTTAAATATCAAGTTTGGTAACGATCAAACAAAAATTGCAATCATTAGAGAGGTAACAGACAAGTCTATATATATATAGGTTGGGCGGTTTTCGTTTTGTCAACTTCTAGGTATGATCAATGGACATTTGAAGAAACTTTTTGATCATTTAATTACAGTAAAGGCCAAAATTAAACCAGGAAAATGGTTTACGGGAGGTTCACTGGTTCTTTACAAAATGACCGCTATTTCTCTTCTTACGCTAATTACAAGCAAATCCGAACATTTTTTTTAATTATTACTTTCTAGTTGGAGTGGAGGAAGATTGGTTTACTGAGCAAGTCTCTTAATAGATTCTCATGGCCTTCAAAGAACACAACTCGTAGCCAAACACATTTAACCTACGACATCGTATACAAAAGCACCTGAAGCATTATCTATTAAAATACGTTGTTTCTAATTATATTTAAGGATAGATATCCAAAGTTTGAAAATGTGCAGTTTTTGAGTTTGGTACAAAATTTCGAGTACATTTATTACAATATTTATTATATGTTTGTTTTGTTTTTTTTATCTGTTTATTGAGCACCGATTTTTTGAATATGGTTTATTTTGTACTATTAACCTGTGGAATAATTTGTTTATTTTAGATAGGGGCTCAGGTTAGCTATGTGAGTTAAAGCGTTGACCTTTATCTCACATGGTAAACTTAGAGTGGCGAGTTCGATTCTCGCCTGGGCAAAGGAAATTATTTAGTGACGAAATTCATTAAATAACACCCTTAAATCCCACCCTGGCTAGAAAAGGGTGGTAACCTGAAGATAACCCGTCCCAATTAGCCTAAGTTGCAAAAAGTGGACCATAATAAATAATAATAATTATTTCAGATAATAATTTAAATTTATTAAGATCTAGATGGCTGTTGTCATATGTTTAGTTATTTCTATTACAAAGTCTAAAACTGTGTTCTACTGTCGCCAATTTTGCAAATATTTTTCTTTTATTGATGAGAGAGATTTTGATTCATAGTTCATACTAAATACAGGAAGCTATTTTTGGTCTGAGAAAAGTAACTGTTTGTCTCTTAGCCCATTTCTTAAAATTTCAAGCACTGATAATTTGCAGGAGAGTATTTTGGATTATTTAGATGTAATTCATCCGATTACATTTGATTATTTTTTTGTTTGTACCATGGTGCAGGAATCCATAAATTCCCTATAATTAACTTGATGCTTCGCAAGCCGTTTTCTTATTTCAGGTCATTTTTACTTTTTATATGTCAACTACTCAATGATTTCATGGGGCATCTGACTCGTAATTTTCTATAATTTAACTGTTATTTTTTTTTATGAGTTATCAGGTTAACGATTTGCGTTAAGGCATTGTTAATAATACACTTGGAACGCCCTTAGTCGTGGGTTCGGCCACTTGAAAGCACTAGCAATTTAATCAGTGACGAACAAACTAAATAAAATTTATAGTCCCATAACGGCTAGAAAAGAGTATGGAAACCCTAGGTAATCCATCCCGATTAGTTTTATTCTACTAAATAAATCCACTTTAGATTTATTTAGTAGAATACAACTTTTTTTTTATTTATATCACCCATTCCTTTTTTTTTTTTTTATGCTCGGTATACTTCACTCTGTTCATACACTAATATTACAAATACGCACTTGAATAATGTGTTGTGGTTGAGGTGCATTGTACTGCTGCTGCTGCCCTTCGGGGTAGTAAAGGTTGTCCTGAGCCAAGCAGAAACTGCATGCAAGGCAGAACACCTGAAATAAAAGAACAGGTCAGTAATTTTGCGGATGAATACATACTGAAACTTTGGTCTGGCCCATTTAGTGTTAGTAATCTTACAAGTAATTTAAAAACAATATATATATATATATATATATATATATATATATATATATATATATATATATATAAAAGTCTTTGAACAAAGTATTTTTTTAAATAATCTAAGTTGGAAGAAAAGGAAAAAAACAAAATTATTGTGAAACAAATATTTTATTTAATTAAAAATACCACCCATATAATATTGCAGCGAAAAAATATTTAATAACCATATAGCACAAATAAAAAATTAGTATATAGTATGTCCTCCTTTATTTCTTTTGGCGCTCAGCAATCTATCATTAACACTAGAAATTAAAGAGGCTATGTAATCAGGGGAAAATCAGGGTATATATACACATGACTCAGAAACTGAGTAGGCAAAGCAGATTTCCCACGTGCTGATATGACACACTAGTGATTACATCTGGCCATATTCTCTATTTACAAATAAAAATTCGTTGAGTCGAAGTCATTCAAAACGTAATTGAATGATGTCATCACATTTGCATAGGTCTCACCTAGTAAAGATCTGTTGAAAACAATATTGGGCATTTAAGCTTGGAATAAGATATATATCCCCTTAGTACTTAAGTGCAATTACGAAAAGTAGGGGTTTACTGAAGGTTAAAAATTTACAAATAAATTTAAAACATTACGGCTAATATTCACGATAGATAAAAGATGCAATAAAATTCATAGGACATTGAGTTGGCGATAATATTAGTTCCGTACTATTTTTCCATCCTGGAGATATTTTGAATTTACGAAATTCTTCCTCAAAACTCACCCCCTCACTCGTCCGATTATCACCGTTAACGAACTTTATCCTTAGTTTTACATAAAACGTTTAAATATGGAGTTTAGAAACGATTAAACAAAAATTGCGGTATCTATAACGTTAACAGACAAATATGTATATATATATACACACATATATATAGTTTTGACCTCATTTCCGTCATCTCCTGGATCCGTCGATGGACGTTTGTATACAAACACACAGTGTAAACTTTTCAAAATAAAGTAAGTCATTTTCTTAGTTCGTTGAAATATTTGGGATTTGTTTAGTAATTTTTTTTCGGCATTTTTGTGAACTCCCTTATGAATTGTCCACATGCCGCTATTTTTAAGACAATCTTCATATGTTTCATACAGGCTAATTGAAAAAATATATATTTTTTCGGAACATTCTACATGTGCGAAGCTTTTATTTGAAATACGAAACAGGAGCGATTTATTTAAATATAAAA
Organism: Riptortus pedestris; assembly: GCA_019009955.1. NCBI lineage: Eukaryota > Metazoa > Arthropoda > Insecta > Hemiptera > Alydidae > Riptortus > Riptortus pedestris. The sequence continues at coordinate 47,626,129 of CM032228.1, forward strand.
GATAGGTTCCTTAATTTCTGAAATCGAACCAGTAAGAGTGTTGTTAAATAATAGGGTAAATATAAAATCTTAAATATTTCCGTTATTTATGTTATTCTGTTTGTTTTCTATAATTTTTGTTCAATGCTTTTTGTGTTAGACTCACTTTTAGTTTTCTTACTCGAGTACGAAGAATAAAAATAACTCGTAAAGTCCACTGCTTATACTATTGCTGTAGGGAAAACTGCTTAGATCTCACAAGAGAGCCTTCATTGTAGTTTCTGAAAGCATACAAATACAACAAGCGTGGGCTGCGTAAGCTAGGCAGATTTCCCAATTGCTGGTATGACACAAATGCATTATATTTAATATTTCGAACGGACCACATTTTTTACACAGAATCGATGGAGAATTGAACAATTTTTATGAAAACCCCGTCTTTAGTTCAACATTAATAGCTGATTACACTTAAGGGAAGTCTGCTAAAACAAAAATATTTATTATTATTATTGTTTACTGAAGATTTTGGGGTTTACTCCCTTTGGTTTAACAACATCCTCAAAGTCATAATCCTTTCCAGAGAAATATTCTCTAATCCTGCTTTTATAATTGGTAGTGGACTGTCGCCAGTTTATTTCAACGTCAATATAAATTTCTCCTGACAACTCTACTTGAAAGAGCGAGTCAAAAGAGAAGACTGCAAGATTGTTAAGGTGGTTTGAAAGTTATTAAATTTATTACTAATACATTTAACTAAAATGTTAGATATTAGTTACCGGTGGGAAGCATCAAATACATTCCTGCAATTTAGGAATAGCAGACTGGAGAAAAAAAAGTCCGTCACGCAGGGGCTGCGTTAACTAAGCAGATTTCCCACGTGTGCCAAAATATTTGCAATTATCTCAAAACTTAAAACTTCAGTGAGAACCATATTTGGTATTTAAGCTTCAAATAAAGTGCTGCATAACATAGTAGAATATTGTTAATATGAGATGAGTAGGAGTAGGACTTTACTGAAGACCGAAAACTGAAAAATGCAAATATCTCATTATCAAGATACTGAAAACATGTAATAACAACATTTAAATTACATTTGCAATAAGATTGGTTCTATAACATTTATCAATCCGACGCAAAATAACGGAGATATTACGACTTTTTGAAATCCTTTTCCTGTTCTCCCCCCCCTCTCACTGGTCCGATTTCAGCCGTTAACAAACTAGATCTTTCTTTGTGTATGAAACGAGTATATATCAAGTTTGGTGACGATAAGACAAAAATTGCGACCGCTAGAGCGTTAACAGACAAATATATATTTTTATATATATAATTTTGAACGGACCTCATTTTCGTCATGTCCTGGGTAGGATCGATGGACATTTGAAGAAAATTTTCGAAAATCGCGTCATGAGTACGACCTCAACAGCTGATTTCCCTTACGGGAAATCTGCTAAAAAGTGTACAACTAATTAAGAAATGGTAGACAACAAGACTTTAACTAATAAAACACAATAGAATAAGCAAATCAATTCTTCTTCCATTATGCCAAAACCACATTTGAATTTATAAAATCTATTTGTCCATTTATTATTAGTAAATCATTATTCTCTTTGTTCAGTGTTTGGGAGTACTAAAAATTTTATTTCATTGTTTTAACTCTTATTTATTTTAGTTTGGAAGTAGATTTAAGGGATTGGCAGTATGGAAACAGAGAAAATCGCTTTCCTGGCGTAAATAACGAAATAATTAACAAGTTGTAACTGTAATTTGTGAACATTAGAAATATCTGCTTTTGACATTTGATCTACTTGACACTTTGTTCCCTGTACTCCCCACACTACTGCCTTCACTGTCCCGTGAATTGCTGTCACTGATAAGGGAGATAACTCACAAGAAGGTAGGAGTAGAACATTGCTGTAGTCGTGACCGGCTGGTTGATAGCTACTGGAGAACTACGGTAACTCCAACCCTATATAGAGCGGCGATTTTTCACAGGGCCGTTGCTTTATTATCCAGTTATCACCACCCCTCCCGGCCGCGTAACAACCTGGCGCAACTGTTAATAATGAGTGAATGCGTCCTTTTGGGCTTCCATTATTAGAGAGGATAATCATAAATCGTATCTCGAGGATGCCAGGAGTCGATACGCTATACTTGGTCCAACGCGCCACCGTAGTGTTGAAAGGATGAATGGACCACAAGGTTGGGGCATTGGGCAAGAAGTAAAGAAAGATGGCAGTATATCAGGGATCATACACTGTCAATATTTTGGGTATTGTGTAACATCATGACTATTGGTAATAATTACAACTTTTTGCTTCCAATTGAGAGTTTCAAGATTGGTTCACTTCCAATTATTTATTCAAAATTTAAAAAAAAAAAAACGAATTTTCTAGTAATTTATATACCTAGTGTAAATAAATAAAAGTGGTACCCAAAAAATAATTTAATTCATATTCTAAGAGCAAAGAGATCGTACACCGCCCCCTCCGCAACCTGAAATCATATCGAGTTTTAATTCATATTACCTTTTGTTATAATGACATTACCAAGTAACGTTTAATAGTTATAGATAGTACATAGTCATTTCAATAACGCCAACATATCGGAAGAAATAAGATAATATTTAACACAGTTTTAGATTTTGAATCCACACAAGTTTTGCTATCACGCGTGCTAATTCAACATGACTTTGTTTAAATAATACATGCTCTTATAGTTTACATTTCTATTAGAAATAAATAAGAAATTAATTTAAATAAATAACAAATGAGAAGGCTAGGGGCGGAGATTTGTTACCTCCCAAATGCGAATCATACTTAGAACTATCATATAAGTCTAAAAATATAACATCATTTGTAATATTATGCCTATATTAAAAACACATTAATGAGTAACAATAAAATTGTTGACCCCAGCTATAGTTTTTAGAATACTTCCCGTGTATAATTCGTTGCACGATCAACTTCACTTCCCTCCACGACATATTGTTTTTCCGAAATAGCTAATCCTAAAGGGTAACTTTTGGGGAGTAATAGAATAGAAATTTCAGGAGGAATAAATGAAAATGTGTTCCTAATCTATCCCTCTCCAATTTTTGACAACCGATTTTGAATAATTCACACCATAATCACGGACAGCATTTAATTAAATAATATCTATAATGAACATATTTCCTGCCAAAATTAATCCGAGTAATGCTAGCATATCACAGAAAATAACTAAACTCAATTAATGTTTTAGTCTCCCGTCGACTTCCGCTTCCGCATCAACATTGATTTCCTTAAATTCTTGATTCAAAATATTATTTTAATAATACATCTACTTGATGGAATTAAATAATAGTAGTACCCTAAAAATAATTCCATTTATATTCAAAAAGCTAATTGAGGGGAAGAGATCGTAGCCGTCCCTGCAACCTAAGTAATACTTTAAACTGTCACATCGAGTTTAAACGCGTATTGTCTTTTATCATAATGACATTATCAAATAACGTTTAATTGTTATGATGGTACATATTTGTTTTAATAACATCAAGATATCGAAAGTAAGATAATATATTAGCAGAACCAAAGAGTTTGATCCCTATAACTTCCGCTATCACTCCTTGTGCCAATTCAGCATGCCTTTCTTTAAATAATACATTATACAAATTAAATAATGGAAATGCTCTTATAGTTTAGATTTCTATTGGAAATACATACCAAAATTATTTTCTAGGAAAAATAAATAAATGAGGAGAGGGCGAGGAAGATTTATAACCTCACAAATCCAAATCATACTTTGAACTATCATATAAGACTAAAACATAACATCATTTGTCATAATATTCACTTATTAAAACCCTTAAATAAATACTAATAAAATTAATAGGTCCCGTTTAGAGTATATGCCATGTTTACTTCATTTTACGACAAAAGTGAATGCACACAAAAGTTACTCTAAATAACAAAGTAAACAACTTTAGCACGTTTGTCGAAAAACAAATAGAAAATAAAAAACGCGAATTTTTCATTCAGGCCTCTCTTATAATCCCCACACCCCTTTGAATCTAAAAAGTTTAATATAGCTTATAATCATAGAAGAGTTAATGCTAATTCACTCACCGAGTTTTGGAAAGTTCGGTTCATTCGTTAGTGCCCAAAACAATTGTTGGCTCCCCCTTTAGATTTTAGTGTATATCTCGTTTATACTTTTCTATACAACAAAAGTGAATATAAAAAAAGTTACTTTAAATAAAAAACTAAACCACTTTTGTCATGTGCATATTTGCAGAAAAACCAATAGAAAACGAAATACCGCTATTTTTAAATTCTGGCCACTCTTACAACCCCCACTCCTGGCCGCTCCTAGAACTGTTGGAATGGCTTATTATAATGATGGCGTTAGTGCTAATTCACATACCGAGTTTTATTTAGTTCGGTTGAGTCTTTTGTGCCAAATAAAATTATTGAATCCTGCTATAATTATTAAACGTGCTCATAACAAAAGTTGTTTTCTTTGTAATTTAGAGTAATATTGTGCAAAATTAAGCCTTGCCAAAAAAATATCATCATTCAGCATCAAACGAATTCCCGGGTATATGTATATATACAAGATCAGATCTTCGCCCGGGAATTGATTTGAGGCTGAATGGTGATAGTATTTTTTTTGGAGGCTTTACTTTGTACACTATTTTGACATTTACCCGTCCCAGTGTTTAGGATTTATGGCCGTTGTTGGCATTGTTAATAATAAAATTATTTTTTTATGTAAGACTTCACTGTCCTCCATATTGTCATATTTCCCGTCTCCTGTGCATTATGCATAGATTTCAGTTATTAAGGACAAAATATTAACGTAGATTTGAATTAATTTTTCCAGGTGAGGTACCTGATAGTTCAAATTGGAATGAATTGTTGAGCACATCACTATTTATACACAAATTACTTGCTCCACGCATTGTTCCTGGAGAAATGAATAAAACAAAAGTTAATCTAAATAACAAAGTAAACAACTTTTTTTATATTCATGTTTGTCGAAAAACAAATAGACAATGAAATATCGCGAATTTTTATTTCAGGCCTCCCTAATAACCCCCACTCCCATTCTAACCTAAAAAATTAAATATAGCTTATAGTCATGGAAGAATTACTGCTAATTGACATACCGAGTTTTTTTAAGTTTGGTTTAATCGTTAGCGCCCAATGAAATAGTTGACTCCCGCTTTAGTTTATAGTGTATATCTCGTTTATACTTTGTTAAAAGACAAAAATGAATATGACAAAAGTTACTCTTAATAACAAAATAAACAACTTTTGTTATGTTCATATTTGCCGAAAAACCAATAGGAAACGAAATATCACTATTTTTAATTTCTGGCTTCCCTTATAACCCCCACTCCTGCCCGTCCCTAGAAATGTTGGTATGGCTTGTTATAATGAAAACGTAAGTGCTAATACACATACCGAGTTTTATTTATTTCGGTTGGGTCTTTTGTCCCAAATGAAATTGTTCACTTCTGCTATAGGTTTTAGCGTATATCTCGTTTATACTTTGTTATAAAACAAAAGTGAATATAACAAAAGTTACTCTAAATAACAAAATAAACAACTTTTGTTATATGCATAATTGCCGGAAATGCAATAGGAAACGAAATATCGCTATTTTTAATTTCCGGGTTCCCTTATAACCCCCACTCCTGTTTGTCTGTGAGAATATTAATATAGCCTAAAATCTAAGTTGTAGTAATATACATACCAAGTTTCATAAAATTCGGTTCAGCCGTTATTGTGTGAAAAGATAACAAACAAACAAATAAACAAACACGAAATAAACAAAATGCAGTTATGGTGCCTGTGGCATGTGAAACGAAAAGTTATCATGAAATTTCTCGAAAAAAAATAATGTACAGACAGAGGTTACAATTTTATATATATATATATATATATATAAAATTGTAACCTCTGTCTGTACTTTGATTTTTTTTGAGAAATTTCATGATAACTTTTCGTTTCACATGCCACAGACACCATAACTGCATTTCGTTTATTTCGTGTGTGTTTGTTTGTTTATTTGTTTGTTTGTTATCTTATAACTATATATCTTATATATATATATATATATATATATATATATATATATATATATATATATATATGGATAGATAGATAGATATATGCCTGTTAACGCTCTAGCGGTCGTAATTTTTGTTTGATCGTTACCAAACTCGATATTTAAACGTTTTATGTAAAAAGACTGATGAAGTTCGTTAATGGCTGAAATCGGACCAATGGGAGGGGGGGGGGGTTTAGAGGGGAGGATTTTCGAAAATATCTCCGTTACCATACGTCGGGCCGAAAAATTGTATAGAATCAATCTTATTGCAAATTAAATTTACTATAAATATTGTTATATACATTTATTCTCTATCTTGAATATTTGCTTTTTTATTAAATGTTGGAGGATAACGGACGAGAGTGAGTTTCCCGCCAAAAGCTAGTTCGGCCGTTTTCGTAACGTTCTCGTGAAATTTCTCTATTGTAAAACTTTACGTGGGAAATCTGCTTAATTTACGCAGTCCCTGAGGGACGGACTTTTTTTATTTTCGGCTTACAGTAAACCCCCACTCCTACTCATGAAATATTAACTACATGCTGTTATATTATAAAGCACTTTATGTGAGTCCTAAATACCAAATATTTTTCTCATTGAACATTTACGTTTTGAGATAAATGCAAATATGTGGCGCACGTGGGAAGTCTGCATAGTTAACGCACCGTCTCCGTGACGGACTTTTTTCATCATCTCTTAAGTAGGATCGTTAGACATTTGCAGAAATGTTTCGAAAATCTCATAATGAGCAAGATCTCAATATCTGATTTTCCTAATGTGAAATCTGCTAAAAACAGGTTTACATTTTGTTTCTCTTTTAAAACCTCAATTCTGCATTATTTTCAGGACAACCCAATATATTTCGAACGACCTAGTTGACTGTTTAAACCTTCAACTCTGGTATTATTTGACATAGTATATATAATATTTATAAGTACTTTTCCTTAAGATGTAAAATATAGGTGCAAAGTCGAGTGTTCACCTGACTACCAGTCCTCTGATAGTTTTTGTGCATCGTGCCCTAAGTTTAACCCCCCCCCCTTTTTTTTGTTTTAATATTTGAAATGGTCCTCCAAATGATCAAAGAGATTTTCATTCATATTTCCATCTTTGCTTCCTATTTCAAAATCTTAATAATGAACAAAATCTTCTATTTAGGTTTGTTGATCAATAAAACAATTCCTGAAACAGAATATTTATATTTCGAGAGAAGAATATTAAATGAATCATTGCCAAAGAACTATATATTCCAGTAACTATTGTTATTTTTTATTTATTTTTTTATATCATGCTTGTAACAATTATGTTGTTCAATATAAAAGTATTTTAAAAATATATTATTGTTATTATAGTATCCACTATACTGTTTAGTTTTGTTTTTTTTTATAACTCTCAATTTTAAGAAAATTTTTAATTTTTTCTAAAGAAAATCATTTTAGGTCATTGGTCCAAGACATTGTTATCAACAATATGTTATCACCTTCTTAAACTAACTTTGTTTGGAAGAGAGCGCTAGTGTATGAAATGTTTTCCAAAGAAGGACGTGTTTGGAAGGTTTTATTGCGATTTATTTACTTTTTTACTTCAGTAAGTTAGAGTTTTGCAATATTTGGCTTTGTTTTAATTCATTTGACCTGTTTTTTCTATATTTAAGATTTTTTTTTATATGTGTCCTTCACTACTTCTTTGTTTAAACCGACATAAGTGAACCCTCTGTTGTATTAACAACGCATTTTGTGGAGATATGGATTTCCTAAATTTTTCTTGATTATATCTTATGTTTCCTTCATTTTAAGCTAATTTTTTTCAATATCTTATGTTTCCTTCATTTTAAGCTAATTTTTTTTTATTATGTTAAAGTCATGACATTGGTAAAATGAGTGCTTTTCTTATTCAAGTGAAATCATGAAAAGCTTTTACGTTTGTTTTAGGAAGTCAATGAATGAATATGATGGAATACGATAGATTTGGTAGGAGGGGTAAACCACAGCGTGAACTTTATACACCTGGGAGTGGACCCCTGAGAAAAACTGGAAGAGAAGATAGTATACAAAATAGTGAAGGTGTTTACCGTAGTACTAGTAACAACAATGGCATTCCAACTACTGACCGATCAGCAGTTATCAATAAAATTACAGAAAGCTTGAAAAAAATTTCTATGAGTTCAAATTTGCAAAGTGAATCTGATGAAAGCAAAAATGAAGACAGCTCCAAAAGGAACCGAAAGCCCGATTATGAGATTTATGTTCCAAAACCAGTGGCTAAGGCCCATGCAATGAGACTTAAAGACAAGGATTCAAAGGCTAGTGAACCGATAATTGAAGAAACCCCAAAACCTATTGTGAAAAGTGAAAAGAAATCATCAGAAAGGAGGAAGAAGGAGAAAAAGAAAAGAGGCAAAAATTTGGTGAGAGAAGGTGATAAATCAAATGAAGATAAGCCAGTGCTTGATTCTGAAAGGTTCAAATCCAGAGAATCCTTGTGTAGTGAGGAAAGGGATGATTTTCCACCCAATAGATTTCTCAGGTATGGCTCAGAACCGAGATCTCTGCCTGTTAGTTATCAGGAAAATCGTTTGAAGGATTTAAGGGGGAATGATTCTTGGGCACATGAAAAAGCTAGATCAAAACCTCCTCTTGGCAGAAGGGGTAGTTTGAGTAAGGGCAATTCTAAACCTTTTCCTCCATCGTTTGATTCACTCCCTCCTCGTCTTCAGAAGAAATTCATTGCAGAGAGTGGAATAAGTGATGCTGAGAAAATTTCTTATATTGGCAACACTACTGAAGGTAGTATGTGGGATGGAAGTACAGTCACTTTTCAAGGTAAGCCTGGCACATCGAAAAGCAATGAAAATGCTGAATCTCCAGTAGCACAAAGAGCCCCTAGGACTTTCGCTGAATGGTCTAAAACTCTTCCATCTGGGCATGCTAAAGGACGCGGTAGGTTGCATAGAGACAGACATCACCTTGGTTTGCATGAGCCTGTTAGATTTTCTAGGTCACTTACTCCTGAAGCTCTGCTTGAATCACAGTTTGATAATGCTTCAGAAGAAGTCGTTGATAATGGTCGAAAAATAACAAACAGTGAATCATCTATGGAAAAAGAAAACAGGTCTGTAAGAAATAGGCTTGAACCATTGCTAAGAAGCACAAGAGAGCCAAAAAGGGAACTTCCCCAACAAAGTTATAATCAGGAAAATCGTTTTGAAAATAGAAATGACTCCATGAAACAAGTGGATAGCTCTGATGCAGAAAATGTACTGGTAAGTCTTTTTTATTTTATATTACTATATTAACATTTTTTAAACTAATATTTATGAGCATTTCCTCTTTATTTCTTGTTTGCGTGGTTTTGGTGAATTTGATGCTATCAACGTCTTTTTAGTGTATCAAACAAATTTTTAAACCTAATTATATAATTAAAATACCAAACTATTTTCTTTAATTCAATCTGAGAAAATTTACTAGACAAATTCTTGGCTGAATTTTAATATTATATTTATTATTTGTAAATAAGAAACTTGTTCTTTAGAAACAGTTATTTAATACAACCTGTAACAATCTTGCTTGCATAATTCCTCCAGTTTATTAAATTCTCTGAAGTAATTGATTGCCTCACATTCGCTTTTTTCATTTAGTTTTGTTTATGCTTTTATGAACTACATTTGTTGTTTGCATTTTCTATGCTATTTTTATTATGTTGTTTCATCAAAAAGCTAATTTTCCTCAATTCGGTGTTTTTTGATAGCTTTTCTTTATGTTTTATATCCTCAGAAATTGCTTCCACCCTGAAAGTTTTCAGTTATTTACTCCTTTTAGGGGTCAAGTTCATTCATATAAAATCTCTAAATAATATGCTTATTTCCAATGCATTAGCATACATCATACTGTGGTGTATTTAACTTTGTCCATTTTGATAAATACTTATAACAGGGAGAAATCTGGGGTTTAATTATGCTACTCATTTCCATTTCTATTGAAGTTTAGTTCTTTATTTTCAAATCACCTTCCAAAGGCTTCAAAACATCAACTGTTTTGAGACAATATGGCTTTAAATTAAATATACAAAATGTTTTGCTGCACTTCATTCAAAATGATTTCATTTACTTACAATATGACTATTCCAATACACCAGATATATATAAAATATAGTCATCATTTATAGATTTAGCTTTAGTGTTAGAACAAAAGGTTATATATTAAATATAGTATTGATCAAATAAATATTCAGGAATGTAAAATCTTTATTGATCACATCACACACCTATCTTATATAGTAAAGTTTTTTGGAAATAACATTTGATATCTAAGAAGAAGTAAAATGGTCATGATCAACTAATCTTATTGTTAATATGAGATGAGGAGGTGTTTACTAAAAACTAAAAAAATCAAATGTTTCTGTTAATATTCGAGATATAAAAAAAATGTATAGAACAAAATGTGTATAAATGTACAGAGCATTAAATTTACAACATGATCATTTATATAATAATGTTTAGTCAGACTCATAATAGCTGGGAAGATCTCAAATTTTGGGACCCCTTCACCCTCTTAACTCTCCTGTTTGTGTTCTCATTTTTTAACGAAATTGTTCTTTAGTTTTAAATGGAATGCTTAAATATTAAGTTTGACAATCATCAAACTGTGCTAGAGTGGAAACAAGCAAATATATATAATTTTAACTAACCTCATTTTCATTGTCCTAGCCTGGATCAATAGGCATTTGAAGACATTTTTGAATATCACATCAAGACTACACTTAATAGCCGATTTGTCTTAAGCGAAATATGCTAAAATGGGATCATGGGTGTCATGCCACAGAAATAATTGCATTTCAACTTTCACATGCCTTTTGTGAAATATGTGTTCGTAATAGATTTGAATGAGGGGGGTCTACTTAATATCTACATCACTTGGGCAACAAGCTTTTTTGATATTTTCATTTTGAGATTTGTGCTCATATTTGCCACACTTTGTCAGTAGCTGCAAAACATTGCTTAAGAAAATATACAAATAAATATTTCCATTGAGGATCGAGGTAATTAATTATGTTTCAAATTTCTTTATACGTATCAGAATCTAATAAATAACATGTGCTAAACAGCATATTTATTTTAACCGAACAAAGATTACTTTAATGAATACAAAAAGTGGCCAAGGTTGCCTGTTGTACAACAGTTCTTGAAGTAAAATTTAGATTTACCTTCGGTAGAAGATAATCCCCATTTCATAGTCAGTTAATTTGGAATTAATCTGCTACATTCTGTTTTATCAGCAGTCTCATCCATTTGTTACATGCATATTTAGTAATTCATACCGTGTGTTACCATCGATGAATTTAATACTTAATTTTACAACTAAGGTCTATTTAAATCAAAATAACATCATCTATTAGTGCACTCTTCAGCTTCATGGGTTTCTGTTTTTCAAAATTTGTTTGTAATCAATTTTTTACTGATATTTACACCTCTTTTTTTTTGAATAAAAAAAGCATTAATGAAATCCATCAAAAGCCAGTTGTTTATAGTTAAACATACTACCTTGAGAAATCCAGCTTTTGTTGTATTCTTCTGTATTTTGTTGTTTTTATGTGTTTTTCTTACCCTAATTAATCACACTTTTATCATTTATTAGAATTTATATAAGCACAACTAATAACTATTTAGTTTTTCTTTTCTATTGGAATTGTGTATATTTTATTTATAATTATTGCCCCGAGGTGTAATTAGTAGATATAGAATTTGTTTGCTTAACTAAATTTACCCGTAGAGCTTAAAAATATCAAAAATATGTTTTATCATTTTTTTTTCCAGAATTATTGTTTAAAATTTATTTCTTATTTGATATTATTTTTTATACATTATTAAAGGAATGAGTTTGGAAGAATATATGTAGACTCTTGAAAAGTTACTCTGTCAGGTTGTAGAAGCTGCTTTCCCATTATTAACTACTCAAAATTAAAATTAAGGTTATATTTCTTTAATTTTAAATGTATTTGTTGAAATAGTTTTTAAAATTTTCCTTTTCTTTAATTACAGTCAAAGCTTTTACCATAATATGAAATTAATAAATAAAATATAAAATTCTGTTTGGAGTTATTTTCTTTAATTATAGAAAGCTGTAACTGTTTTAAATCTGCTTAATACTAATAATTGTTTTTGTAAAGCACTGATATTATAGACATATGTGAATCATTCTTTAAACAGTTTCTTTTGTACAAAATTCATATTTTATAAAAGATAAATATTTGATATTTCAGTAACTCAAATCATGAGAATACATTTTTGTTTATTATTTTGGTAGGAGAAAGTAATTAAGTATTTGAAGTGATAAGATTGTAAATACAATAGTTCTGTTGAAATAATCATATGTAGCTTTGGTTTTATCTATAAAGTATTCCCTAAAACCCCTCTATAATTGGTTAATGCTGTTCAAAAAATATCTTATATGTCCATCTGAACAATATTTTTAATAAAGTAAGGTGGTTGACTTAGGATGAACACAAATTAAAAAAAAATGAAGTGTTGGTATAGGATGACATGACATTTTAAATAAATGGCTGTATGATATTTTTTTCTTTTTAACTGATTTATTTCATGATGACTCCTTGCACAGGATTGGGCTGCTGAAGTTGAAAGGTGTGAAAATCAAGATACTGTGCATACTTCCCCTGCTAATTCAAGGGAGTCATTCATTGAGCCAGTTCCTCCGCCTCACAAGGAGAAAAGGAAAAAAAGAAATCGGTATATCTGTTTAAGTTTATTCTTCCCAAGCATGCCTCCTGAATACCCAGAAATATTGATCAAGTAATTTTATTTTGATATCCTTTCCTATTCTATCCTGCCTAATTTCAATTTTTTCCAATTCCTATAAGTGAATGTTCAGTTTGAATCCTTAAGGTTTTATTAATCTAGTTTTATTGGTAGAACTTTAGTGATCCATTTAAATAAATTTATTTTTTACATCCTTAGTTTTGAGTATTCATTTTAAGTTTTGCCTTACACTGTACTTATTGTTGTGAATCAAGTGCTAAACTTTTGGTCCAATAGTAGGGCTGTCGGTTCTTCATAGGGAGTTATTTGGATGATCCGATTCCTGGAGCTCATTGGGGGGAGGAAATTAAAGTAATTGAGTCCAATGATATGACTATAGGATTTTATGTTTACTGAATTAACAGTGTTCACATTCATTAATTTATCTTTATCAAGGATCAGTATGTTCAGTTTCTGTTAATATGAGCAACAATAGTCCATTTACGACACATTATGTTTTTATTTTAAAAAAGAAAAAATGCAGTCCAAACTGCAAATATGATTTGTGCGGTGTACGATGACGATTCAGTTGGTCACAGCACAGTTCAGAAGTAGTTTTCGCCTTCGAGGTCTGGGGATTTCAACCTGGATACTGTCCCAGGGCTGGATGAAGTTCAACGATCAATATTGAGGATATCGTGGCTATTACGAACCACGTATTGCTGTAGCTTATGGCCATTTTTGAACATCTGAAGAAGGCTGGGTATGCCTGTCAGTACAATGTTTGGGTTTCCCATGAGCTCTGCGAAAGGAAACTTATGGAATGAATTTCCACTTGATAGAAATGCAGAGGATTCCTTTTTGAATCGAATATTGACTAGCGAGGAAAAATGGATTCTGTACCTAAAACTAGCCAAAAAAAATCTTGGGAATTGCCTGGAACAGAAATGTATTATGTCTTTTAATGTAACTAAGTTATAGTTATGCAGTTCAGTAGCAGGCCAAACTCTTGTTCTAAAGAACTGTTTTGTTTTTTTTATTAATACTGTCTGTTGTCTGTTATATAGTCTACGAGAGTATATTCTGTGATCAAAAGTTTGCTCAGTTTCATTATCACAATCACACATATTGCCTTCTAATTCTAAATGACAAAATTAACTCTTAATTGATCCATCTCCTGGTTAGTGCTTGAGTAAGCAGTACATTTATGCATGTTATTTGTTTTCTTTCATGCAGTTTTAATGAATTCATATAGATGTCTACTGTTTGTCCAAACTCTGCCCTATAAATCAGTAGATTGTTCTTTCAAAAGTTGCTTTACACTCTGCAGTGTGAATAAGTTAAGGTCTTGGCCATCATTTACACTAGTTTTTCAAAAACACCCTTAAATTTTAAATTTTCTACCTAGTAGAGTAGGTGGTAAAAATTAAGTCCATTCAAAGTTGTGTGTATCAAATGAACCTATCTGTTAATGCACTTGCAGCTCTTATTATTTCTTATTGTTGCCACACTCAACTTCTAAGCATTCCTTAGGAAACTAAAGGATTAGTTCATTATTGGTAAACTTCGGTCCACAAATAGTTGGGCTTTAGAGTGAGGAAATATTTAATTATTTTTAAAGTAATTTTATTATTCTTCATTTTTCTTTATAAATTGTATTCGTATAGGTAATTAATTGTTTGTTAATTTTTTTTAGGCGGACATGCAAAGAATCTAAAGAAAGGTAAATGTTTTATTTAATTTTTTATTTAGTTGTTCTAAGCAAATATTCTCATATTATTTTGTAAGTAATTTAATTCAATTCTGAGATAACTAAAGATTGATTTGTGATGTATCTATCTTTTCTAGTCTTTTAATTCTGCTAGGGATGATTAAGTAAACTTCATTGAAGATGTATTTGTTGTTTCTTCCTTGTAAAAAGTAAAGGAAGTATAATTGTGAAAATTTTCAGTTTTTAATGGAACTATCCCTTTTTTCTCTGCCTTAAACTGTTTGGACTAGTTTTAGAGTAACGTATGTATGCACCTTGCATAACTTAAAATTGGCTAGGCATAGAATACTAAACTTACAATTGCTGTACCATCTGGTTGTGTACATCCCCTTTCAATTGAAATTGTCTGAAGGTGAAGGGGGATAGAAATAAAATCTGAATCAGGAGTTAAATTAAAAATAAAATCTAGAGTTTGACTCAACAAAGGCAGTGAGACTCCAATTGCAAGCGCCCATTTGAAAATTGATCAAATTAAAAATTTAAAGATTATAAATTAGATAAACTGGTGGTATGGGGCTGTTTTAAGGTACTGTAGGGGGGGGGGGAGAGGAGAAGAATAAAAAAAAAAGGGGTAGAAATAATAAAATGTAAATTTCACCTTACCTATTAGAGATACAAATAATTTGTATTAAACCTTTTTTGTTTATCCTTGAGTACACCTATAAACTATGTCCTATTATATATTTTGATCTATTGCATTGCAACAGAAATATCTTATGTAACATTCATTTGAAATAATTTTAAATGAATTACAGAAGAACATGTTTAATTTAACAGTCCAAGAAAGTCATATGGTACCCTGATCAGATTTTTGTTAGTTAGATATAACTGAATGTTTGGTTTCATAGTCTAATCTGGAATTGTTAGCAACTGACTCTGTGTCCTATTCTTTATTTATGAAATATTTTCATTTGTACAAGGAATACCACATTATTCATGTACTGTTCCTCAGAAATGCCATGTACAGATAACTTTCCATTGTTCTCCGATTAACAAAATTATAAGACTTTCCTTTTAAATTGAAGAAATACCAGTTATCTTGGGTTTAAATTTATCTAATGATTGCCATTTTGTAGCCAAATTCTCATTCAAATATACATATTGCTAATTATCCAAGTCAGAGGGATTGTTATTAAAAAAATCATTTTCCTTCTGGCTACTAATTCTCCCTTAAAAATATCCATTTATTCATGAAAGAAAGTCTAATTATATTGAATACTACTGTATTAAAAAAATGCTTCAAACTATTGTACTCATTAGTACAATATTTTGAAGCATTTTTGTTTTGTTTTTTTTATGAATATTCATAAAAAATATAGATGTATTGGGTTGACAAGAAATTGATTTTTGTTTGCACCAGTAGGTAGCATTATGTTTGTTTCAATATTCTTTTGTCAATATTAGAAAAGCTAACATTAAGTGGATGATGACAAATGAAAGCCATAATTGAATTAGATCATCATATATCTGTGCGAGAAATTGCAAACAGTTAAATTTATCAAACACAACAATTGAAAATCATATAAGATGTCATGGACTTGTTAAGAAGCTTGATATTTGGGTTCTGTACGAACTGAAAGAAATTCATCTAAAACAATGAATCAATATTTGTGATATGCATTTCAAATTTTATGCAATCAACCATTTTTTGAAATGAATTATCACACGATAAAAAATGTATTGTCTACAATAAAGTTAATCGAAAAGAGTCCAAGCGTGATGAATCAGCACAAACCATATCAAAAGCTGAATTGCATCAGAAAAAGATCATGCTGTCAATTTGGTGGGATTTCAAAAGTGTTGTGCATTCTGAGCTGCTGCCAAACAACTAAGCGATCAACTCAGATGTTTACTGCCAACATGTGAAATTGGAGGAAGCAATCAAAAAGAAAAGGCCAGAATTTGCAAATGGCAAAGGAATCATGTTGCAGGACAATGTGAGGCCTCACACATCTTTAGCAACATATACGAAACTATTGGAGCTATGTTGGGAAGTGATGTCACATCCCCCATGCAGCCCTGACCTTGGACCATCAGGTCATCATTTTTTTCGAAGTTTACAATACTTGTAGTATGGTAGAAATTTCAGTTATAATTATGACCTCAGATTGCACTTGGTTGAGTTTTTTGCTGTTAAGGGGCCAGAAATTCTATGAGCACCATGGGGTCGATGGCAAAAGGCTATCGAACAGGATGGAAGATATTTTACTGATAAAAGCTCATTTTTTGTATAGAAAAAATTGGGATTTATTTCTCACTAAAAAACCAAAATTGCTTTCTTGGAAACCTAACATAATGTTTGTATTAAAAGGCAATAATTTAGATAAGATTTTCTTCAACTGTGTAAGAAGAATCAACATTCTTTGTATTCCAACAATGCATTTCAAAAATAATAAATATCATAGTCCATATTATTATTATTAAGTTTTTAGACATTGAAGTCAGATTAGTTGCAAATTAATTAATAGTTTAATAGGAGAATAATGGTTTATCTAAATTTTGACTTAATACACTTTTATCTTGACAGAAACAAAAATGTATCTTTGTCTGCAGTTTAGGTATTACCATGTAACTGATGATAATAGTATTTAAAATTAAGTTTGTCATTACTAATAATGTAAGTAGCTCACTCTAATGAGCTACAACTGCCTAAGTTCTTCTACTCGACACCAGCTTTCTGCTCCAGTTGTCTTTGTCACACTTTAAAACTCAATTTCCCCTGGACTGCAGACCAGACCAGATCAACAGTAGCATTTTTAGCCTGAAGAAGTTTGTCGAAGAGCTTCTGAAAAAATTTGAGTTTCAGATTGTGATGAATTGTCTTTTGGACCAGAAAGCTGGTGTGGAGTAGAGGAACATCTATATTGTGGTCCCAATGAGGATGTCTACAGAACCACAGTACATTAGTTTTTTAATAATTTATTATATTAGTTTTTAATAAAGAAATTATGATTTCATTATTTCTTAATCAGAAATGTATTTTATTTCGGTTCTTTAAATTAAATATTTAATGTTTTAGGAGTGTTAGCAGGGAAGAATCACACCGAAATCCTCTCCGTCGAGGCTCTGTGGATACTATCTCAAATTACAGCCGTAATAACAGTATTGAAAGAAACTGGCGTGAGAGGAGTGATGACAATCGTAGCCGTAAGAATTCTTCGTGCGATAATAGAAGCCGACAGAGCAGTATCGATCGGCGGGAAAACTTTAACAACCGGTTTTCCAGGAGCAGGCAGAATTCTTCTTGTGACAACAGAAGCAGACAGAGCAGCATAGATAGACGTGAGAAACCTTATAGTGCCCAGCGGTCTAGAATGGTCCATGAAGATAGAGGTAGCGGGAGAGGAAAATTTAAGGATGACAGGAATACTTCAAAGGTTATGGAGGAGACCAATTGGCGCCTAGAGCAGGAAATTCTTGCGAAAGAAAGGGAGCAACAGCAGACTTCTAGTTGCAACGCTAAACCTGCTGGGATCCTAGTGCTTCCACAACCTATCAGCCCTCAGACCCCACCTTCTAGACCTATTCAGATGAACAGCCACCAACCTACTCCCACTAAAAAGTTGTATGATCCTTGCAATCCAGACAAACCTATTGTTGTATCTAGTAACAGAGCTGGAGCAGAGGAAGATAGCAAGTTTTTTTGTAATACATTCTATCCTGAAATTCCACCATTAATTAATGCAAACATGGCTGAACAATTGAATTCTGCTAAACCCGTTTGGTACAACCCTTACACAGAAAAGTAAGTTATATGTGTACATTCATTAATTTGTATAATATGTATATACTTATGTTATCGTACTACTAACACTAGATTCGTTTGCTCACAAGTGAAGGGCCTGCCAAAGATGGAGTGTGTTACATTTTTGCTTAGTTGGGTTAGGTGCATTAATGATGTGTGTAGTTTCATTTTTACGTTGATCAAGAATCTTTCTATAGATTAAGTTGCTATGCCACTTTTTACAGCTGAAAGTATGATCTCTTTGACTTCCATACTCTATGTCATGGTCATTAAGGTTTTCTGTAATTTACCCTGTCAAATTATTTTTACCGTTGTTTCAATACTTATGCTGCTAGCTTCTTCATGGTATCTCAACTGGGAAAGCGGAAGAAACTAGCAACATGACTAGTGAACGTTAGTAAAAATACCATGACATGTTCAATATCAGGAGACCTTGGTAATAATTGAATTGTGTGCACAATATACTTAATTATTTTTACAATATACTCTTACTTATTTTTTAGTTAGATGCAAAGATATTTCAATTTTTAATGTACATTTGAAAATCCAAAATGCCTCCTATGCAACATGTGGACACGTGTGTACACATCTTTGTCTTGATGTAAATGAGTCAATTGAAGAGAAATAATCTGCTTACAAATCTTTCTGATTTCTTCCCTGACCATTAACCATGGTCTTGCTCGCTCCATGACTTTCAGCACATTTGACTTAAATAACATCTTTATCCAACGTTTACTATGCATCTCATTTATATTTTAATGTCACTTAAACTTTATTTCTCTTTTACTTAATATCTCACACTAGTACGGTAAGTGTAACTGTACAAAAGGTGGGGGAATAAGACAGTACACTAACAAAACATTTTCAGATAAAATTAGTTGTCAAAAATATACAAAGGAATTTCTGCTTCATACCTTTCTATACTATAGTGTGATAAATGAAGGATACAAATTTAGTTTAAGAATTCGTTTCAATTCTAATAGATTTGTTATATTTATCTTCTGTCAGAAAATGGAACATTTTTGGTAGCATTTAAATTTACATGTGCATTTTAATTTTTAATCAATGGTTGAGAATCTCAGAAATCAACAATGTTACATTTTTTCTTCTCTTATCGTTATCATCGGTTAATCCAGAGTCTCAGAAAAGTAGGGTTCTACTGCATTTTGATTAAATGTAATAGCTTCATTTTTTATTATTTCTTTTGTTTCTATAATTTATTTCTAAAGGGGGGGGGGGATGTTCAACTGTTTAGCTGCACATAGGTAAATTTTCTTGAAAACCATTACGTGGTCTCCCATTATACTTTTTTTAATTACCTATTAAAGTCAATTTTTCACAACCCTTTGGAAGTGGATTTGATTCTTTATAAAAGTAATGAAACTAAGGATGTTGCTGTTTTTAGTAGATTTTGCTTATGGGGCTATTGACGTTGTACTCATGAAGGGATTTTCAAAAACTCTCTTCGAATGTCCATCAATCTTACACAGGAAACGATGAATTATGTGTGTGTGCGTGTGTGTATATATATATATATATATATATATATATATATAATATAAACTTTTTATGTAAAAATGAAGATCAAGACTGTTAATGGATAAAATCGAACAAGTGGGGGAGGGGGGAATTTCAAAAATCCAAAATATCTCCCTTGTAACCCTTCAGATTAAAAAATTGTATAGAATCAATCTTATTTATTGTTTATTATTATTTACCTCTATTTTATGCTACTATGGCTAATTGGGACAGGTTATCTACAGGTTACCACCCCTTTCTAGCCACGGTGGCCCTATGGAGTTAATTTAATGAGTCCGTCACTAAATAAATTTCTACTGCCCAGGGCGGGATTCGAACCCGCCACTCCAGGTCTACCATGGGAGATTAAGACCAACACCCTAACTCGCACGACCAGCCTGAGCCCCTAGAATCAATCTTATTGCTATTGTAATGTTCTATAAACTTTCTCCATATTGAATATTAACCCGAGATATTTCCATATTTTAGTTTTCGACCATCAGTAAACCCACACTCCTATTCATGTCATATTAACAATATGCATTTATACCATGAATCACTTCATTCCAAGTTTAAATACCAAATATCATTTTCATTGAACTATTACTCTGTGAGACACATGCAAATATGTTATGTGATCACATCATCAATTAAGATTTTTTAATCTTTTCTCGAAAATGTTTATTTGATCTGTAACATACTCGATATTTAGCCATTTCAGTCAACACTGAAGATCATATTTGTTATTGGCTGTAATAATGGTGGTTTAGAGAAGGGTTATTTGCCTTTCTTGTTCTTTAGTAACCCCCCCCCCCTCTACTCATTGGTTTGGCCTGCGTGACAGACTTTTTGTTTTCTCTTGTAGAAATTTAACTACAAGGAATAAACAAAAACAACAACATTATTCAAACTTAACATTTTTAGTTTCACTTCTTTTATAAGGGGTCAAATCCACTTCCACAGGATTGTAAAAAATTTATATCAATACGTAATTAAAAAAAAAAAGTGTCTTGGGAATCCTTATAGTAGTTTTCAAGAAAGTCTACTTAACTGTTGGAAAATATAATTTTTCGAAACAGATTTTATCTGAAGGGAGAGTAAAGCAACTGATGCTCAAAATAACTTGGTGCTCACCTACTTAGTGTTCTCTGTTTCTCTATTTCTTATAAACTTATTTTTGGAACCGTACTTATCACCACCTTCCATGTTCTTCTGGAAATATTTTTTTCCTTGTCATAATTTAAAGAGATTTTCTAATGCTGGAGTCAACTAACTTGCCATTAAAATGTGGAGTTCCTAGGTCAGAATAGTTTACCTTTACTTCAATATTTGTGTTTAATAAAATCATCTTCATTCATGTGAAAACTTAAATTGTGTATAGAATGCTTTCAGTATGATGAAGATAAGTACTTGCACTAGTATTGCTTTCACGCTTTGTGAATTTGATGCATTTGCTTGCTTGCTTCATTAAAAAGCAAGTTGCTATATTAATCCTTTCCTTGCACAAAGCCACTATAGTGATAAAAAGTCTGTTTGTTTCTACACTATGACCCACCTGTATAATATAAATAGAACATTCATACTATATAAAAATAATTTCTAGCCTTCGACTCCTTAACTTTTCTGTCCACTGAATCCCTTCAAATAAATCGTTCATATACTTTGGTCCTCTTGAATAATTTTGATTTTTCTCTGTCATCACTAAGACTATTGGAAAAGAGTTCTAAATTGTTATGTGGTACTTAGTTGCTGGTAGCAATGGTATAGAAGTTAAATATAGGATGTTCATATTTTTTTATTTCATCCTACACTGATACAGTACTGCTGATATATAGTATTAACCTTATATAGTATTTGTCACATTGTTAAATTACAGCAGGTAAATGCATCTTACTACAGATTATGAGACATATGGAGGCACCTGAGGAAAGCAGGAAGAGGAAGGGTGTTCTCAGCTTTAGCTACCGAGTGTCATGCGGGATTTCTGGGCTAATCTACTCTCTATGAGTAGAAGTTTACTGATGGCTGAAAACAAGAAAATACAAATAACTCATTCATACAAAATTAAATTTGGAACATTATTGACTCTATAAGATTTATCGATACAACTCATAATAATGGAGATATTTTGAATTTTCAATTCCCCCATCTCTAGTACAGGTCTTATTTGAGCTATTAATAACTATGAACTTTTATTTATACAGTTTTGAATGGGTCTCATTTTCTTCGTTACCTGGGTAGGATCGATGGACATTTGAAGAAATTGAAATTCCCTTAGGGGAAATCTGGTAATAAAACCAAAATCTGCATTAGGATATTTTCAGAAAGAGACTATAAGGAGACAGTTATGTGCTTATTGTGAAAGGAGGGAGTATCCTACAGTAAAATGTATACTGGAGTCATTAGAACAGCCAGAATTATCTTCTTGTGAGAGTTTTTTATGATTCGAGCCATAGTGTTGGCCTAGAGGGTACTGGGCGACTTTTAGAATCTACCACTCCTCTCAGGTGCCTTCCTATGTCTCACGACATTTAGTACATGATTTTAAGAATACTCACTATTTAATTTTATTGTAATTATTTATTCTTTTAACAAAATAAAATGCACATAAACAGTAAAGCAATATGTAAATATACAAATTTTAATGCTTTTAATATAATTTTACCTTATAATTAAGCTTATTTTCACGGCGCTTTGCAGTTTCCAGGCTTCACATAATCAACAGCTAATAAGAGCTATTGAACAAGCAGACTGCGAACTTCAGTACCTACTTGCGTCAAATGAGCTACTTAAGTATTGGGATAGAATGCAGTTGCTCAGGTAATTTGGTTTGTTTATTTATGCCAGTAATAATGCCTCTTAATTTAATAAGTAATATATTTATATATCTTCTGCTTGGAATAAAATCTTCACTCCATTGTATTGTATCTAGTTCTGAATTACTGCTTGCTCTTTACTAATAGACATAATTTATTTTTTTTATGTATTTTACTTTTGAAAAATTCTTCGCTTACCTTTCATCTATGTACAGAAATTATTTAGTTGGGTGAAGGGCCAATATTGCAGCAATTTTGAGACATAGGATAAGGGCTGAACATTTTCAAAATCGTGTAATAGAAAATATAATATTTCAATTGGTTTTAAAATATAAATAGAAAGAAACATCATTATTTAAAGGCATGATTGTTTAAAGTGTGGGTTTGAGTGTTCTTTTTAATGCTATTTATTGAAAAAAGTCCTGAAGGAAATCTGCTTCTTAATGTTTAATACTATTTCTTTGGATTAAACTTTTGAATTGAATTCCTATTGATATTATCCACATTATTTCCTACAGATCATACATATTTTTAACCCTCTGTACTGCACGCCTAAACTTTGCTTGCTTAAAAGACCTAGAAGTATCTAATCAAGACGTGGGAGAACATGTTTTATGCATGTTTTCATTGAAGTTGATTAATAAAAAATATTTTTTTCTAAATGACTTCTATGTGCTACAGGGGTCTCTACCACAATTTTAAACCATTCTATGCGGGCTGCAGCAATTAGTCAATACTGGACTGCAGTATATGCAAATCATCCTTCAGGTCATTCAGCCACCTTTTTCTGGGCCTTCTCCACTTGATGTACCATTTAACATCCCCTTTGGTATCCTGTTGGGTTCCATCCTCTCGACATGCCCTAATCAGCAGAATCTGCCTTTCTTAATCTTTATCTTAGCACAGATAGTACCGTGCTTGTCTTCATAAAACTATTAATTAGGCATTGCTTCTTATCCACCATGAGTTCTACTTTCTCTCTGACTCAATTATCTTTCTCAGGGATGTTCTCCCCAGAACCAGTAGAGCCTTTCGGATTTTCTTGATTAGAGCCCATGTTTTAATGCAACATATACCTGCTGATCTGAAAGATAATATATTTGAGCTTTGACCTGCCTGGAAAGATTTTTAAAGTTTCTTGCTGGTCATTGAAGCGTCTGGTCCCTGTAATTTGTCTGGCTCTCAGGTAGGCATAGGGGCAGCTTTTACCAAAAAATAAATTAAATTAAATAATGTACAAAAATATGGTATATGACTTCATTAAAGGAGGAACAGAATTTTTTAGGTTTGTAGAATAACTAGTAACATTAGACTTATTTATTCTTTCTAAAAAAAATAAACAAAAAAATCTTAAACCTGTTAAAAATAATAATAAAAAGAATTGGTACTGCAGAAGAGATACTATGACGTTCCCTCAGACTCTTTGTATTCCTCACACAGGTTTAATTATTGTATTGTGATCTACTGGAACTTTGATAACCATGTGAATTAAGATGTTGGTCTTAATAAGCTTGGTTTACTTAAGTCTCTTGGGCTTGGTTTCTGTGTGGGCATTAGGAATTTATTTAGTAACGAACTCACTAATACCAAGTCCTGGTCTCATTCTTGTTACAAAAGTGTGGTTCGCAATTGATAACTCATTCCAATTGGCCGTAATAGCATAAAATGAATGTTAATAACATATTATTCTTTGATGTAATTGATTGTTGTGATTTTATGATGAATCATGGCTATTATATCTTTATTTCTCCTTAATTAGAATTATGAATTTCAGTGAAATAAAATTTAATGTTTTTCTTTTCTATTATATTTCAGAAATTTTCTCAAGGATGCTTTGAAGCGCATGCTCCTAACTGATTTGAGATTCTGTGAGTCTGAAAATGTAGAACAACATTTATGGAAAATACTTTATTACAGTGTTATTGAATTGCTAAGGAAATTAATGTCAGAACATAGTGATTCTAAAGAAAAGTATAAACAGGCATTGTTTTTAATCATTGATGAGGTACTTGTGCTTTATTTAGCTTTTATATTGAACACTATTGAACACTTTTTGTTATTATGCATTTTTTTTTCAATTTGTTTTTTTCTTTTTTTTTTTTTCTAGGGATCTGAGTTCTATGAGAAACTTCTGAATGATTTAGAAACTGCCAACAATATCAAGTTGGATGTTTTCCTTAACACACCGATGTGCATGCGAGAAAACCTAAAATACACCATACTTCCACTAATTGCTGCTCAGAAAATATATCTATCCCTGGGTGATCTTGCTCGCTACAAAGAACAAGCTAATGAAACCTGCAATTATGGTGTAGCTAGACAGTGAGTTTCGACTTTCATATTCTTATTTATTTAAATGATGAACATATAATAAATACTTGTATATTTATCTGCTACCGCTATAGTGGTTGCAATGTTTATTTCATCTGTACTGTACTTGATAATTAACCCTAAAGTCTTTATTTTAACATTAAAGATCATATTTGCTAATGCCTGAAATCAAACCAGGAGGTAGGGTAGGTTCGGGGGGGATTCTAAATTTTCTTAGTTCTTATCATTTAGATCGAAAAAAGGATATAAATCCAATTTTTAAAGATTTAATTTTCAACATTTGTTTAATAGTTTTTTTTCCTTACCTCGTATATTAAGAGAGTTATTTGTTTTTTTATGTTTTCAGTCTTGAGTAAAATTATTTCAATTTTTTACTAAAGTTTTTTAGGTGGACAAATATACTAGTTTACATTAAAGCTTTATTTTCTGTCATTATCAGCTGATCAATCTTTAAGAAAAATACCTAATCTCTAAATGTACAAATTATATAAAAATCTGTTTCAATATTTTCATGAGTTTAAAGTGCAAATATTTCTAATCTTTTATAGCCATAATACAGTCGACTCTCACTATCACGAAATTCCACGGGACTGCCATTTTTGTTCGTGTTATGTATAGTTTGTCTTAGGCATAGTTCGAGTTATAGAGGTGAACTAAATGAAAATTCGTGTTACAGAGGTAAAAAAATGTACTGTGATTTATTCCCTACATCTTCTACAAATCTACATAATCTTAATATTTAAATGAATTAAAATATGTATATATACATAATTAAAAAAAAAAAAAAAACAGTAAAACACAGAAAATATAATATTAATTCCACTGATTAATAAGTCCTTAATCTTCCTTCGCTTAAAACTGAAAAACACTATCAGTCATAATGTTGATTAAAATAAAAAAAAAATTGCTGTATCCCTTACAGGTTCAAAATTAAACATTTAACTTGGTACAGTACGATGTCTTTCTTCTTTACCCCTTCGTTCACCTACTTTATCATTTGTAACTTTTCACCAACAGTCAAAAGGTCAGGTTGTCTTTTCACACTCAGTCTCGAATATTTCACGCACAAACAGTCAACACTACATAAATCAAAACGCTCCACACAAAGTAAACAGACCCGAGGCGAGACTGCAAACAGACTAAAGGCTCTTGTCCCCGGTTATGACTCACCGACAGGTTGCAACCTGATCGCCGGGATTTCGTGTTAAACAAATCCATTCTGAGAACATCGTAATATAGAGGTAATGCGCTAATCAAATTCATCTTATCTACTGAACTTCGAGTTACAGAGGTAATTTTTGTCTCTCTTCGTGTTATAGAGATAAAATATAACCGGAAAATTAGTTCGTGTTACGTATGGTAATTTCTTCGTGTTAGACAGGTTTTCCCAACGGGATTAAAAATAATTTGTGATATCGAGGATTTCGTGTTATCGAGGTTCGTGTTAGCGAGAGTCGACTGTATTTATTACTGCGAATAAAAAAGTCTTTCATTCAGGGACTGATTAAACTAAGCAGATTTCCCATGAACTGGGATTTGATGCGCTGATGATCTCTAGTCACCACCATCTATTCTTCATTTCTCCCATAGTATGATTCTTATATGATCAAGAATCTAGACACCAGCTGGGTGTGTGATGCTTAGTGGCTCAGTAACTCCAAGTGAAAATTCCATGAGTAGTAGTGAGGGTTAACGGAAAACTGAATACTAACAATTGTAAATAAATATCTCTGTTAATATTAGAAATTCTGAAACAATGCATAGAATAACATTTATTGGGAAATTGAATTTGCGATAATGTTGGTTATATACAATCTTTCAGCTGGTTTATAATAACTGAGATATTACGGCTATTCGGCTTTTCTTTCTCTCTTAACCCCCCCCCCTTCCAAAAAAAAAAAAGAAGGGTTTAGAAATATAGAAATGAAAATTTAGTCTGTGGCTGTTAAAATACAGACGATTTTATAGGACTTTTTTTGTTTATCATAAACTGATAAATATTGAGTTGGTTACATTCTTCTTAGGTTGATCAATTAGACGTGATAACTTTATAGTTATCGTATTCTACATTTAGTTTTGTTCTAGAAAAACATAAAATACTTGTGCACTTTTATCCTATGAATTTGACAAAGTTTTTTTATTCAAAAAATGATTATTTATAGCAATCATATATTATTTATCCTACTTTGTTAGAATACTTTATTCAAATAATCTATAATATTTTATTTGTTGTTCACCTTTAGCATTTACTACATTCGCTTTATTTTTTTAATTTTGATTTAGGTGGTACATGAAGGCTCATCAAATTATTCCTAAAAATGGCCGCCCCTACAATCAGTTAGCAATTCTTGCACTTTATACGGTGAGTAAACTTCAAGTATTGCACTGCTCTACATCATAGTATACAAATCTGTCATCAAAAGATTATCAATACTAGTAATGTAAATCACTCAAATTTACCTAGCAGAGTACTTTGAGTTGTGTTCATGCTTTGAATTGACGAGCTTTACTAATTATTTGGTAATCTTTTATCATTTAATGGAGTAAACAGCTCTCTTTGATAATTCATATTTTAAGAGGATACCATTTAAAGTCTAAATTAGTCATAATTTTCAATAAAAACCTGACAGTAGCTCTACTTTCTCTGAAGAAAGATAATTAGCAACCAGCCTTTAAATGAACGCATTCTGGGTTTCAAGGCACAAGGTTCTAGTATGGACCTGATGGATTTACTGAGGTTTTACTGAGGGTTCACCTGTAGTCCTTAGTTAATTGAAATGATGCATAAAGTATTTAGAATTCCTAAATACTGTCTTAATTATCTTTCGTTCAAAATTGTATTACCAAAGGGCTATGATTAAACCCAATCGCCTATCCCGTGGGGTCAATTATCTTTGAAATGTGATGAATGAACTCCAATTTTTTTTCTGTTAATTCTTCATAACTTTGTCTCTCTTTTTTTTTTCTTTCTTTTTTCGGTCAAATGTTATATGTCACATTACATTTGTCCTTCTTAGTTCATAATTTACATCTAAAGCATCATAAACTGTACTAGTACTGCTTATTAGTTAATGAATCTAACTCGTTAGTTTAAAGAAAGACCTTGTAGACAAAAACCTGAGCCCTTCAGCATTTCTGTGCAACCCATGGGTCAGTGTTGTAATTATTGCCAGATTGGTTTTGTAATTCCTGAAAGCATTTTTGCCATAAGATTTAATGAGTTGAAATATTAGGAAATTTCAGTTAAGTCCAGGTTATACAATAGTAAATTTGTATATTAATTATCTTAACTAATATTAGGTTAACTAATTTATATTTTGCTTTTGGAATTTTCAGAAACGAAAACTTGATGCTGTTTATTATTACATGAGATGTTTGATGTCATCAAATCCTATTTCTGCTGCACGAGAAAGCCTCGTGGCACTCTTTGATGAAAGTCGTAAAAAGGTATACAAATTAGAATGTATATGAGATCTACTTTATATTTTTGTTTTACATTGCACATTCTACCGGGTGTTATATTTATTTTAATTTTGTTTAGTTGTTTTGATCCTGTAATATGGACTATGTGCTTCTAAAAGCACATTTATATGTTCAGATAAAAACATGTTAGCTATTTTCCTCAAATGAAACGGATACCAGTAAGAAAGAGGGGCACCCTTTGCATCCTGATGCGAGTGGGAAGCTACTTGAAACAAGTGTAACCATCTCTGGTGTAGTGGGGAGCTCACACAATTATTATTAGGCAGAGCAGTATGCTAACCTCGGATACCCTCACTTTAAGCAACATGTGACCCACTGTCAGCCCTTCATTGCGCTAAATAAATTAAAAATGTATTTTACATTTTATTTTTAAAATGTATTGATTAAACTGGTCATCATGTTAATTCCCTTATCGCCTGTTTGTATGTATGAGTTGACTTTTGCTAGTTTCCTTGTAGTATAATTTTTAGTTAATTTTAAATATTCTGTGATACATCATTTAATTACTTATTCTTTTTATTTTATGTCTTTCAAGGAAAGAGAAAAACTATTGGCACTAAAAGTAAGGAATGTTTGAACACTATTTCAGTTGATCTAGTCTTTAGTTCTCATTCCTTTGTGTATGTTTAGATTGTCATAGAATTTCTATCCAATTTATTCCTTGTTTTCAAGTTTTATTTTTGATTAAATGTTTAGAAATTCAGTAGTAGTTTTGTTTTCATTAATTAAAAAATTAAACGTACACAACTATTTATTTTATTTGGATTTTTAATTATAGTGATAAAAAAGAAACAAAAACTGAAAAATTGTGTAGCTAAAATCCTCACAAAAACTTCTCTTTTGCTATAGTATGCCTAATATAGTAATTAGATTTACAACACAGCATTTACTTTATAGTCTTAATGAATTTACAGTATGAAGCTGTTGATAGAAAGAGGAAAGAAGAGAAGGCTAAACGAGAACGTGAAAAGATGAAGGAAAAAGAAAGTGGTGGCGGCATTAGAAGGGAAATTTGGATTCATCCTGGCGGTAGGAAAAATATGCATCGGACTACTTCAACCTGTAAAACTGATTACGACTCAGAAGATGAGGAATTGTATGCTGCATCAGATATTGAAGTGAGCATTCAAAATTAGAAGCCATGTCATTTCAATTCTTGTAAATTTACTTCATACTTATAAGAAATCTCTTTTAATGATTTTCAATTTGCTTTTAAGAGTTAACAAATTTTTCATGAGCCTCTAAACTTGTTCATCCATATTTTTCATTTTTAGGTGAATAAAAAGTTTGTCACAAGCTATCTGCATGTTCATGGAAAAATCTACACAAAAATTGGGTATTAATTTTTTTCTAAATTTTTTAAATGAAATATTTCAATGATTTTAATATTCAAATAAATACATAAAAATGAATATATATATGTACTTATTTATATTAATAAAAAGTTTACTAATCTAGTTATTTAGAATATAAAATTTTCAACCTTAGAGGAAGATCAAATTTAAGTCCTACTATCTTAGTTGGGGAATTAATGAATTCTCTTTTATACATAGATATGCAGAGGTTATGTTTTTAATATTGCTAAACAAATAACAATTTGTGAGGTTAGCCTTGTGAGTTACGATGTTCGTCTTAATCTCACTTGGTAAACCTAGAGTCACGTGTTCAATTTTCATCTTGGGCAATAGTAATTTATTTAGTGACAAACTTATTAAATAAAAGTCCTATCGCTCAGAGGATGTGTAAACTAAGCAGATTTCCCATGTGAAGTTCTACAATTGTATCACTAATCCTCTCATCTCTAACTGAAATTCTATGATGTGTTTACATAGCCTGCATATTTAATAAAACTACAAATTAATCGTAAATAAGAAGCTTTGATGAAAAATAACTAGATAATCATACAATTGATAACAAGTTAGGGTTTTTTACCATTGAGCAGTAGTATGAAAAAAAAATGAGTTGTGTTTTAAATTTTCATCTGTTCTGAATATATGAAATTTTCTAACATAATGGCAAATAACATGTATACGACATTACCACATTAATCAAAATTAATTTGAATATTTTAAGTAATTTATAAGTAAATAATTATTAACTTTCCTTTCTGAGGTGGGAGAAAATTTACGTAGAAAGTGAAAATAGATTATGCTCGTGCACTGAGTGAATAGTATCTGAGATGACGAGGGTGGGAAGGGGCTAGGGCATCCAGGGAAATCCTACTTTTGCCTCTTGTATCTATTTTTCCGAAGGCACGTAGAAACTATTCCCGCCAAGTTTAAATTTTTCGTTCGCTGGGTTTCTTGAGCAGCCTATGGCTTATAAAGGATTAAGCATCTGATTTTGAACTTTTTATTCATAAATTAGTTTGCTTATAATTTATGTTTTCATGACCCAATTGTTTGATGGTATACATTAAACGTTATTTCAGTGGTAACTTTACTTTTCAATTTATTTAAGTTGTTTATTCAAAACTGCAACCTACAAATCTCTTGTCCTCTTTAATTGAAATGGACCATTAAGAAGGGACAGTTTGGCCAAAAATCAGCTGAAATTAATCTAATATTTTAGACCATTGAAGTCACTAATGAATTCACAAAATGTTTAAGGCAAAGTAGTATGTGACAAAACTACCATATTTATAGGCAAAAATGACCTAGGGAGAAATGGGAGTTCAGATAGAGTTCAAATTTATTTATATATGTAATATTATATTAGGCTGAATTGAAAGATGCCAAAACCATCCAGAGCTAGGAAATATGCTTAGTTTATAACATATGTCATTGATTTTTTTTTTAATTAACACTTTCACTGCCACCTCCGTAGCGTATACGGAAGCGTGAGTTTCACTCTGTGTGCTGGCTCCGTAGATGCTACGGAGCAGGTATAACTCCAGGCTACCCTGGCACAAAAAGGAAGGGCTTGAAATTTACAGTGACACTCAGTTAAACATCGGAAATTAAAAGAGAACCATTGGTTTTAACAAATCTGTTCAGGAAATTTTTTTTTGACTATTTTTCCCTTTTTTTAAAAGCTCTTAGCTCACCGTTTATGTAAAAAAAAAACAAAGCGGCACACAGTTAAATTTTTTGAAAATCTGGTGGCAGTGAAAGTGTTAAGGATGTAAATAACAGAAGTTTTATTATTTGACCCTGATTTCAAGATTTGATGTTTGAATTTGTTATTCTAGTACAGTTTATTCTTTCAATTCAGCTTTCCTCTTGAACTAATTTCCATTATTTCTTTGACTATTTTTTAGGCTGGAAACTCTGACAGAAACTGCATTACAGATGCTTAAGCAATTTAGAGCTCTGCTCCAGCATTCTCCTTTGCCGCTCAACAGCAATAGATTTCTCCAGCTATTTGCCTTAAATATGTTTGCAATTGAAATATCTCAGCCAAAAGGTAAGAACTGACTCGAACAAAACATTTGTTTACACTTTTGTTTTAACTCTACTAGGAAATTTATTGTAAAGAATTATATCATTCTGTCAGCTTCATGGTTTGGTGTCATAAGAAACAATTCAAAATAGGTCAATTATCTTGGAATTATTTCTAGTTTAATATTCACCCTCTTATTCGGAGCTCTCCTATATAGTGATCATATAAAAAGTGTTCAATAATAAAACTATAATTTCGTGGTTTTATTTATTTTTGCATCTTTGAAAATTTTATTTGGTTTTCTTTATTTATTATTTATTTGTTTATTCTTACAATAATCGCATTTCGCGACGGGTGATTTAGTGACGAATCAGTTAAATTTCTATAATCACTTTATTATATTTACGGAAGTATGCTCAATTCTGCAAATATTTTCAGTATTGTCCTACATTATAATTTTTTTGAAAATGTTGTGTTTCAAGTAGTGTTATACACGGTCTATATACTTGCTACGGTAACATAAGTCTACAGTTACAGTGTTGGCAGTAGGGTCCGTCATCTCCTGTAAGTAAGTAAGTGTGAGTCAGTCGTGAATGACCAATTCTTAACCTCGTTAAAACTACATCTTCTCTTCTAATTAGCCTTTTTGAGGAAGTCCATTCACAAAGTATATGTTTCAGTTCTCGAAGTTTGTTCTGTTGTGGCAAACCAAGATTTCTGCCATGAATTGAGTGTCATATGTTTTGCTTGGGCTTGGTTATCTTGGTGTGTACGATATGTATTGTCGTGAGTTATTTTTTGAGTAGCTGATTTGGTTTTCTGAACAACCACAAAATGTAGTCACTAATAAATGGGAAAATTGAATTGCACAAGTTTATTCAAAATAATAGATGGGTTACAGTTGGTTATGTAGGAAAATAGTTAAATTTGTTTGTTTTAATACACTGAGTTATGCAATGAAAAGTAAACAGATTTTTATAAAGAAACTATTATAATGAAATAATTTGGATATATCCAACCCACCTTTAACTCAGCAATTTTTCCTTTTTTATTTGAATTGTTTTATAACGATAGCTTTGCTAAGAAACAGCTACTTCTAAATTTCTTGGACATGTGCCAATCAATGGTTTTATACTTAGCATATTTCCTAGCTTACATTTTAAATTTATTGGAATCCAAAACAATGCCTTTCTGTGAAAAATTAAGAAGACTTACATACGCCACTTACGTTCATATGTAAAAAAGCATTATATATCAAACCTGAATAAGATAAATTATGCATTTCTTACCATTGGAAGTGAGTAATTTTCCAAATTTTTCTGTTAATCCCCCTCAACTTTGAATGGAATACGTTTTTGTTTTTTCTCTAATTACTAGCTGTTCATTATAGCGTTATTCTTGATATTTAATTAAGTTTTATACATTTCAGGTGATGTTGTCAGTTCGGAGGAGGGTACCTATAGGTCTGCTACACAAGAGAGTGCACTGGTGATATCATTACAGATGTTTAATCTCTTGCTTGAAAGGTTTGTGAAAGTGCTGCAAGATCACATTAGCAGTTCTGGTCACTCAAATCTCATCCTACCTCCTGATTGCTTAGAAATGCTACCTGCATTGAAAGTAAGTCCAAATTAGAACTGTTTGTACCCATATTTCTGGTTGTTCTGGGCAATTATTGTTAAAACGTTAATAAATATAAAAAAGATTCAAATGATAATTTTATGACTTTTAATGAACTATGCAACTCTGCAATCAGATTTCAATATGTAATTTATTTGTTGATCATTTATTGCTGTCTTTATGTGATTGTAAAGAAGAAACTGTCGCCATAAGTAGCGAGTCATTAAGTGATGAAAAAGGTGTGCGCATAGCAATATACAATAAAAGTATTTTTAGCTTATATTTGAAAAAATGTGATTGGAATACAACTTTATCATATATGGTTGAAATTTTTGTTAAATATGCTATATGATTAATTATAAAACAAATTTAAAAATTGAGCGAGGGGGAAAAAGTTTTGAATATAACATTTAAAACAAAAATCTGAAGGTACAGTTTTAAAGCACATTAAATCATCAGCTGAAACTTTTTTTATATATGTTACTATTTTAACAATATTCACTCAGAAATATTAAAACCAATTTTTTTCAAGAGATGATTTTACCCCTTCAAATCATAGTTTCACATGAACAAAAAGTAGTTTTGTGTTACAGGTAAACTGCCCTCCAGGAGGAAAATCAAAAATTTTAAATATTATCTCCTTTATTATGAGTAGGATTGAAGTCATACTTAACTAATTTGGATGTAATTGTAATTTTCTATGAATGCTGTTTTATACATTTTTCTTCCATCATGAATATTAGCCTAGATTTTGCATTTTTTAATTTTTAGCCTTCAGTAAACCCCCTCTTTTAGTCATTACACTTTTACAATAAGTGAATATATTATAAAACTTATTTTTCCAAGCTTAAATGTGTAATATTGTTTTCAACAGATCTTTACTATATGAGATTCTTCCAAAACTGTTGAATCATCTGTCATTCTGATGGTGCCACTTCAAGGTCCAGTTTGTTTATGTAAAATTAATTAAAATCGTTACTGTTTAAGAAAATAAATTTCAATAAATAAATGTTGTTTTCTTCTCGAAATAAACATTCAAACCCTTAAAATGAGTTCCTACAGTTTATAATCCATTTAAATTCTTGCCCAAACTGTAATAGACCTGTGGGATCCCCATGTTCATTCAAGTAACCAATTGAGGGCTATAATTTTATTGACCGTCCACTTACACTTCAGGAGATTTTTAGGAGAATATAGAGAACATTTGGTGAGATTAGATCAGTATGTCATGAGAGCACTTGGGAAATCTGTTTAGTTTTCACAGCCCCATGATGAAAACTTTTTATTCTGAGAGAATATTTAAATTTCTCTTATGATAAACAAGACTGGTGGTTAGTACGATAAACTGAGAAAAATGGACTATGTTACTTGATGGAAAGATATAGAAAAAAAAAAAAGAAAGTTAATTGTGAGATAGTTAAGCACTGAATCTGTAATTAATTACTTCAGTCTATTGTAAGAAATATCATCCTACATAGGAAAAATCCAAACAAATTTCCAAGTACATTGCTTATAGCTATTGATTTACCTAATTCAGCCCCTTCCCTAGAAATGTCATTCAATATGCATGCATTTAGCATCTCTTGGGCAAGTAGAATTCGGTTTCAGTCATCTGCAGTTTACAATTGTTTAAAATATTTTTTTTTTTTTTTTTTACATTTCTTAATTATCTCAGGTTAGCTGTGAGTTAAAGTGATGCCTTTAATCTCACATGGCAAACCTAGAGTTGCGAGTTCGATTCCCGCCTGAGTATATGAATATTTAGGGACAAACTCATTAAATCAAATCCTTAGTCCCACCTTGGCTAGAAAAAGGTGGTAACCTGTAGATAGCCAGTCCCAATTAACAACAGTAGCAAAAAGTTGATGTTAATAAATAATAATAATAATTATCTTAAATGCAGGCACAGCTTTTTGCTTAGAATTGTTAATTACATTTCTCTAATTTGTATTTTTCTATAGGTATGGTGTGATTGGCTAATGACACATATTGATGTTTGGAATCCTCCACCTTCATGCCAGGATTATAAAGTGGGGTATGTACATTTTTTATTACTTTTTATTGCTCATTCATTCCATTTATATAGTTTTAACCGAATTTTATGTTTTATGAAACAATGAGATCTTAAGTGAAAAAAATGTTTTTGTATTAAATGAATAATTAATTTTGCTAAACTCTACAAATACTTGGCTTAAAAATTGGTTTTATGCGTTATAAATGTTTTCAAAGAACTCTTCATTTGTTAATTTGCCTACAACTTTTTGAATTTTAATGAAACTTGGGAGAAATACATTTTTTAAGAAAATTATTCTGACATTAATAATTCCTTATTTTTATTTAGGCCCTCTGGAGACTGTTGGACTAGAATAGCAACACTGGTAAATCTTCTAGAAAAATTAGATTACAAGAGTAAAGTCCTTTCAACAGAAAACCATCCAGGTATATTTTTACTTATTCTTGTTGGCCTGCTTAAGTGAGTTGCTGACTACAAAGTTAAATCATCAATCACCCGACATTAAAAAAAAATAAAATAAAAGTAAATGTTAATATTAGAATTTGAATGAAAATAAATATAAGTAGATTATGAAATAGAAATATAAAGAAAACAAAAAAGATAAATAAAAAAAACAATGTCTACAAATAAAATTTATTTATATATATACATTAGTAATGGTGTATAGCTATATTTAAATATGATGGTTGATTTTTCCTAACTAATAGAAGATAATGGACTCGGGGTGGGGGGGGGGCATCTTCATCTTCAATTCCAACTTTCTTCAAAACCTCTGCAGTCCTTTAGAGGATTGTTCCTCTGGATTCGAACCATAGATCCTGAACCTTAAATTGCTGATAGGCAAACTCTTCGTGGAATCTTTCTTTATAGAATTCTATTAAAATTAAAATGCTAATTTGAAATGGGTTCGTCCAAAACATAAACAGAGTAAAAACTTTATTTAGCTATGCATTAGACCAGAAAGTGAATTGAACATTCTGGTTGTAAATAAAAAAAAAATGAAATCTCCAGTTGAAGATTTAGTGTTTACTTTTGTCAATTTAATTTCATTTTGGGATGTTGTGAGATTGGAGGTTGAACCTCACTGGATGAATTAATAACATTTGTTCTCCACTTAGTGGTTGGTTCAAAACATATTGCTCTCGAAGCCCTGGCTCCAGTTGTAAAGAAGTGTTATCTGTGAAGTTGGTGATTTTGAATAGAACCAAATACATGCTGTGTTTCATGTCTTAGACTGCTGACTGGATGGAAAATTTACATCTGATGCCATTTGCAATTTCAATTATTTGGAGGTAACCGAAGGATAATTTAACTGATTGTTATTTTTGTTTGACAAATATTAAAGGACTCATATCTAAAACAAAATATACAGTTAATAACCGAATTTGCAATCTGCAATGAGACCTGTATTACACAATGCACAGTTCCTTGTACCAGTATATGCAGATACAACCTTAATTGATAACTCTTATTCTGATCTAATTCAAATTGAAAATGATTCAGATGAAAATAAAAATGTTCCTATACATGAAACCAATAACTGTTCATCAGAACCATACTTTCCCAATCAGCAAGACCTTAATAGCCTAATTTGGGATTTAAATCTATCTAAACAGCAATCTGAAGTTTGTGGAATCTACTCCAAAAAGATGTAAGAATATCTAGTTACCGTAGCCACCATAGTGTTTTCAAAGGCTGCTTCTCTGAAGAAAATGGTATTCTGTTTTGTAATGAATGATATTTGTTCTGTTATGGAAACTCTTGATCATCAGCAGCAACCAGATGAGTGGTGATTATTCATAGTCTACATATTGGCAATGAACTCATTAATACCTGTAGCGCAAGCTACTGATATGAAAGAGATGAAAATATGAAAGTAGTTTTAGAATAAGTAAAATATGGAAAATATGAATGGAATATCTGTGGTAATTTAAAGGTCATTGTTTTATTTCTTGGTTGGCAACTTTTGGGTTCACCATATTTTTCTGTTTTTTTCTGCAATTCAGACAGCATTAGTCTCACTAAATTAGAAAATCATGGCCTAAACGTGAATCTCTTTTGTCGCTTTATTGAATCCTGAAAAACTTTTACCTCCGACAAACATTAAGTTAGGAGTAATGAAAAATGCTGTCAAAACTATAGATAATCTTTCTGATGGATTCTTGTACTTAAAATCGAAATTCCCCAAAGTCTGTGATGCTAAACTGAAAGAAGAAATTTTTATAGGACTAAAAATTCGGTCATTAATGGTTTACAAACATTTTGAAGGACTGTTAAATCCACTGGAGAAAGCAGCCTGGCAGTCATTCAAAAGTTTATGTTGCAAATTTTATTGGAAACCATAAAGCAGAAAACTATCGTGGCATAGTGGCTGATATTCTGCATTCTTATAAAGCTATGGGATGCAACATGTCTTTCACAATTCTTTTTTTGAACTCTCACTTAGACTTCTTGGACAAAATCTTGGATCTGTCAGCGATGAACAAGGTAATCATTTTCATCTGCAAATTTCTACAATGGAAAAGAGGTACCAAGGCATGTGGAATTCCAATATGGTGGCCGATTACTGTTGAACCAAGAAGAGAGGTGTTCCAGATGCAAAATATGTCCGAAAATAAATATCTGCCACTTTCTAGGCCACTCAGAATGAGTAGTTATAATTTTTAGTTATGGATTTTTCGGAATATTAAAAAAATGTTCAAATGAATATCACACAAAACTCCTGTCCAATGGGGAAAACTGAAATGATATTTGAATTCAGCACGAAAAATACTTTTAGAATCTGTTACTATAATTCTTGTGAAAGAGAGTTCATTTTTGTCGACAAGTGTGATATATTAAAAATATATTATTTCATAATTTTCCCTTTAAGGAGATTTATTTAATTTTTGTATCAGTATAGAAAAGTTTTAAAAATAAATTGCTTATCAGTTTCAATTTATCATGATACATTTCTGTATATTTTTGTAAGGTCAGAGTAGTTGGAGCTTTAAAACAGATGATTAGATTAATTATTGTTACCGAAAATCTCACAAATAACTAACTACCAATATAGATAGTGAGATGGACAACAAATCTGAAACATTTATTTCACTTATTATTTTATTATTGTTGATAAATAATTTAGTAACCCTTTTTTTAATAAGACATGTAAAACTATATTTAACACTATGTTTTATAAATGGTTTTCTCATTTTCTTCTCCCAACTTAATGTCCTTTATTTTACCCCTATTATATAATATTCCATCAAAGGCATGTTTTTCACCTGATAGTAGGAAAGGTCTATTATTTTATATAATTCAATTTTCAATTACTATTAGCATGATAAAATTTTTTAAATTTCTTTATGCATTTCATCATAGTAAGTCAACATTCTTGACAACTTTTCATCCTAAAATTCACCATCCCAAAAATGCTAATCGTCCTATAAAAATATTTTAATTGGTGTCATTATATATTTTAAAAAAGTATTGCTTCATAACTCCGGTTTAGATAATAGATTTCTCTCAACGAGGAGAGAAGTTAATATATCTTACTATACAATTTATAAAACGTTCTTTTGGAAAATGTCATTTATTAGCTAACAGCATTCACCATTCACAGGAACACACCTAAAGAGACATTGACGTTGATTAGAGTTACTAGCATGCAGGGTCAGTTATTGACAGTGACCCTAAGTGCCACTCTATTATGATGCAGACTTATAGTACCTTCATTGAAGGCTATTGAATTACTAAATATTTTAATCTCAGCTTAAATTTAAAGTTTTAATCTAATTATGCTTCTAATAAGGGGCGAGAATAGAGTTTGTTTGAAATGATATAATCTCTGGGACTATCCTATTTGTATGTTCTAACTTTATATAATCTGTAGGTGTAGGATTTTTACTTTATTTGTTTTTAAGAGCTTCACAATGATGGTGAGTCAGCTCATATCAAGAATCCTAAGAAAATATTTTTGTTAATTGGAATTTTAAACAGATATAAATAAAAATTGAATGTAAAAATAGAAATAATAAACGAATTTAATTAAAAAACTGATTACGAAAATTATATAGCAGTAAATATAAGAATTTGGATTTAGTCAAAAGAAATAAAATTAAATGTATATGACAAAATAAGTTAAAAAG
Source organism: Riptortus pedestris (assembly GCA_019009955.1). Lineage (NCBI taxonomy): Eukaryota > Metazoa > Arthropoda > Insecta > Hemiptera > Alydidae > Riptortus > Riptortus pedestris. Next base: position 47,665,761 of record CM032228.1, read on the forward strand.
AATCCATTTGCATGCTTTATCAAACCCACACAGATTGTACTCCTTTCAACCCACATACAAATTATCCCCTCAAGGAAAACTGGTAAAACAAAGGAGCTGATTGAGTGGAGCATCAATAATTTCTCAGTGCCAAGTGATTCAGTAATTCAAGTGAGTTATTTGGAACCTAAAGGAGTATTGGTCCAAAAGTTAAGTATAAGTAGCTGTTGAAATAAACTTGTTTCTTATAGGGAGAAATTGATTGAATTGTACATTCGTAATGCTAATTCCAAATTGCTATGATTAGTGACTCCCTTATTGCAGGTCTGTTATTGTTAAACATGGAATTACCTTTACATTTTATTTTTATTTGTTTCAATTATATTTTTACAGACCATGAACTTGTCTATTTACCTGAGGATGCAACTCTCTCAGGCTTTACACCTTTAATGGCAAACATTCAAGAGCCTAAATATCGGCATAAGGATGTAGACTTGGTATGCTTGTCTTTCTACTTCAGTTTACTTTGGTTCATTAATGAGTTTTAATCTTTACCGTCCATGTATTTAATTTTGCATGGTTCTTTAATTTTGATAAGAACATGTTTTTTCCTAATTTATTTTAGTAACAATCACGTGGTGTTTAATCTTATATGTAAGAAAACATCCTTTGCTACAGGTGACCCGCTTCTTAAATTATTTGCAGCCACACTGGGTCACAATAGTTATTTATTATACAAGTGACGAGAGTAGATCATTTTACAACTCGAGGGAAACGTTTACCCACACGAGCGAAGCTCGTGTGGTAATTTCACAAGAGTTGTAAATTCTACTTTCGTCACGAGTGTAATATTAAATTTTTTCTGTAATCGTGTAATACATGATCAGATCTAACCAGAATATGAACAAAATTAGGATGTTGTGAAGATTATGATATGTTGTTGGTAGGTTATAAGCATGGTTGTGAAAGGTTATAAGCATAGTTATAAAACAACTAGTGATGATTGTGAAGTAGTGCAGTTATAAACAAGTGCAGGATATAAACAAGGAAGGTAATTATTATTATATTTAAATTTTAAAATATATTGATTATTTCTACCAATAATTCATTCACATTTCAATTTATTTTGTTAAAATAAATTCTTACAATGTTAAGAAACATTTAAAAGCATTTAATTTCCAACTTCAAATTATTTTTTAATTTATACTTATTACTAATTAAGAAGGCAATTCACTTTCTTCACTTGTGAAGAAAGTGATTACTTTCTTCACTCTATTGCAAAATGTTTCACTTTCTTCACTCATTCCAGTTTAGTAATGTTACCATTATTTAACGATTACAGAAAAAAACTTTTTTCTTCTTTATAGCCTTATTTATTTTCATCCCCAACACATTTCAAGCATTGTAGCTCCTTATCAAGGGGTTCCTTTTCCCTAAACTTACAATTTTTAAATTAAATTAATTTTGAATTCATTCTATTTCATACTATCTCTTGGCTCTATCAAAATGGTTGCTGACTTTATTATATTATTTATTAATAGATTGTTAAAAGAGAAACATATGTATAGAAAAATTGGAGTATGTATATAAAATGAGAATTTGCTCTACCCTTGTGTTCTCTACTACTAGACAAAATAAAACCCCACGTTATTTTTAACAGTGATATTGCACAGACATATTTAAAACATACATTATCTTCTTTGGGTCCTGAGATCAAAAGCTGAGGCATGACTATTTTGGCCATCAGCATATTTACCACCTTGAAACATTTTAATAAAAATGTAAATGGATGATTTTTTACATATGTATAGGACAATGACGAAACCCCCTGAATGTGAGTTTTAACAAATTATTTGAAAGTGACAGGAAGACATGTTTAGCCACATCAAGGTTTAGATTTATGGGTGGACATAGTTGATATTACTAAAAGTGTACTTGTTAGAGACAAAAAGAAAAAGAAAGGAATATATATGCCCATCATGTATAACTACAGTTACGTTACTGTTCATTAGTTCTGTTTTAAATTAACTCGAGTCATAAGAAATTCATTTAATGATATTAAAGTAAATTGTGACTATTATCACCAAAGTGTTTGGCAGTTTGATTATAGCTGTATTATTACAAACTATTCAAAATGTTTGTATTTTATTGTGGTATCTTCTCACTGTCTTTACAATGTTAGTGAAATTTTTATAGTGGAGCTTGGTTGTTTTGAGTAATATGAAATATTACATTTCACTTATTCCATTTACTTCCTTTTTAATTCAGTTGAATATTTTTATTATATAAAAATGAGTTATGGTGTAATATGTTTTCTCAAAAATTTATTGTTATTAGGAATTGGCTCAAGTGGTCCTGCGAATCCACAAGATTCTATTCTTTGGAACACTGTTTCTCTGTGGTCTGGACCCTCCAGTTTTAAAGCTGCAGAAAGTTGAAACTGGTGTTGAATATATATCTGTTGTAGATACAGAAAATATTCAAGAGCAAGTAAGTCTGCCTTAATGTTTCAACACTCGCATAGAACAAATATAATAAATTATTGTTTATTTGGAATGATTCATTTTATTTCAAATTTAATTTTAATTTAAAACGTTTTTGGAAAACACTTAATTAAGAGTTCCAATGAAGCTTTGCTCCTCTTTATAATTATAATGCAAGTCTTAACCCTTATACAGAAGCTTCAGTCGTATTTGAAATATGAAAAATTTTTAATAAAGTAAAAATGTCCGTCACATCACTCAGGTGCTATATTAACTAAGCAGATTTCCCAAGTGCGTCACATATTGGCATTTATCTCACAACCTAAAAGTTCAATGAGAACAATATTTGGGCTTCAATTAATGTGCTTCATAATGTTATACCTTATTGTTAATATAACATCAGGAGTAGGGGTTTACTGAAGGCAGAAAACTAAAAAATGCAAATATCTCGGTTAATAATCAATATTTATACAATTTTGAATGGACCACATTTTCATCATCTCCTAGGTAGGTTCGATGGACATTTGAAGAAATTTTTCAAAAATCTAATGAGTACAACCTAAATAGCTGATGTCTCCTAAGGGAAATCTGCTATGAAAAATCTGAAGTGGTCACCACAGACTTCCTTGTACTCCTATTTAATTGAACAAACAAAATATTTTGCTACATTTCACTTGAAGTTATTTCATTTGAATGTCGTATTTAATATTTCTGTTCCAATACATCTGATCAAAAAATGTCATAGACCGTAATTTATGAATCTTTTAGACAAAAATGGTACTTTAGGAAGCTTTTATACCTGTAATAGGGAAATTGCCATTTTATATTTGCTTTTTCTCTAAAACTTACTTTCCCCTTGATCAATTTTGATCAAAAGGGAAGGTAACATGATTAGATCTTGTAATTGTCATAAATTTGACATTTCATTTCTAAGGCTAGTCGTTTTGGATTTATCTGTTTGAATCTGAAAATAACAATTTTTTGTGTTTACAATACTCTACTTCATTAAAGTAAATAAAAAGGAAAATTTCTCTACAGAGTACTTTAGAGCACTTAAGCAGCCATTTCCTGTGCAAAATATGTTAACAGAAATATTGGAGTAACAAAATTTCGATTGGGAAAAAAATTAATATTTTTTAAGGAGTCGCAATGGATTGCACAAAATCTTGAGTTATGATATTATCTCTCAGGTACATATAATTCTTTTCACAGAGACCCATGCGTTGTACATTGGAGCTGACCAACCTTTTTTCTCACATGTCAATGTTCACCATAGTTTCATTTGCAGTGAAGGAAATTTAGTTGGGAAGTGGGAGCTGTGGCATTGTGAATTTCAGTAAATAAAAGTCTATACTGTAGAATCCCTTATCATAATAAATTACATCTTCAGAAAAGTTTACTAAAAACAAATTTACCTATAATTTGACATTATTATATTAAAACCTGATAAATAATTTAAACGCTTGAAACTAATGGAAGCCCGCATAAAATGCATATCAGTAACATAGATAAATCGTTCATTGTCTTTGGTGATTTCAATAGCCGTAAATCGAAGTAAACAAGCTGACCTGAGTTAACACATGACACTTTTTTGCACCCAATCAATGGAGCATGGATGCTAAATGGCCAAGGAGTCCCACTGGTTGAAGTTATGGAACATAAAACACATTTGCACTACTTACTGGATGAACCCCTCCCCGGTGATCAGTATGGCAATTACACCTTCATACTTTCTAATGCCAGTTGTGTTATTCAATTAGTATTGTGCAACATCTCCTTTTGTAATATAGTTAAAGATTTGGAAATCAAAATTGAAAGAACTGTCACATAATCAAACCCAACTGATCATATTGCAAGCTAAGTTGGAAACTAATTTAGAAAAGCATTGCTTTGACTTATTGTAGTATTCCAAAAATATTTTCCAAAATCTAGAAATGAATACAGTAAATACCTTTTATGAGTACCTTGCCCACTATATATTTCTTATAGACCAACAATTAGGTCTGTTAAAGTAATGTAGGGCTAATGAAGAATGATATACAAAAAATAAAATGGTTTGATAAAGACTGTCAAGAGCTCAAACAACGCATTAATAATCTCTTAAAACCTGCAAAAATACCATTTACCTTCTCAATTAGTTGCCCAGAATGTCTAAAGCAAAAAACAGCATGACACTCTCTGAAAGAAAAAAAAAAAAGCTGCATGAGAAGAATATTAGCAGCAAGAATTAAGTCCAAGAAACTTGAAAAAGTTGTGGATTACTAGAAATAATCGTTTACAAGAAATGATGTTTGAAATCAGTAGAAAGTTATGGAAATATTACACTGGTAAACTATATCATTAAATTATTTACCCAGATCCTTCAAGATTGGTTGAATGTATGAAATGAGGAAACCAATAGCTTGTCTGAATTTCAAGCAGATTACCTGGCTGAGGAGATGCTTGGATAATATATTTCTTTTAATTTCACTAAAGTAGCTTAGTCATACTCAAACCAATTTGTAAAATGGAGTAAAAGCTATAAAGGTTATTGATCCATGTGTTGTCCTCAAGTTTACTGATGATCTTATTATTTTTGGTCCATCACACTATGATACATCCAAAAAATGATCTCTTGAATGAATGCTCTCAAAAAAAATATGCTCGAATTGAATATCAAAAACCCAGTATCATTTTCTGCAAACAAAAACAGAGCTTAAGCTCAAATATAATGACCAAGTAATTGAAACTGTTTCAGAAGTTACATATCTAGGCATTCAGTTCTCTAGTTTAGGTTTATTTTTAAAGGCAGCTACACAGGCCATCAATGAAAAAAATATAGCAAGTGGTACTTCCTAAGAGGGATTTGTGCTTTTTCTTAAGAGCATTAGAACATTAAGGAAACATCTCAGTACAGGCTCTAAACTGATTTGGAGTTTTCATGAGGAACTAGTAATCAAGTTTGTGAATGACTGGAATTAGGCCTGATGGAATAAGGATATAAATGATTGAAAAAGTCCATCATGGAGGGGCGGTGTAAACTAAGCATATTTCTCACCTACTGGAATAGCAGTCTCATATTTCATTCTATTTTCTATTTCTCCTTTAGTAAAAGCCTATATAAGCAGAAATTTTGTATGCAGGACAAGAGATATTTAATGACTCAAATACTTAAAGCAAAAGTTCATCAAGCCGGCTCTAAGCAGATTTCATGCATGCTCCAATGGTGCTTCGGTCATCTCATCTTGATTGGAAGTGTGGAATTACTAAATGCTGAAAACATAAGAATACAAATAACTCATTTCATTTTCAAGTTTTAAAAAAATGTATAGAACAACCATTTTGAAACATTAAATGATTAACAAGATTGAGTAGATAACATTATTCAATCCTACTCATAATAACATTTTTTAGTAAATTTGAATCCCCCCGCTTCTTGCTATGGTTTCAGTAATTTGAGAATATGAACTTCAGCATTGAATTAAACACTTAATTATAGAGAATGGTATAGATCAAATAAATATTTTAGATAAACGTGAAATCTATTAGCTTATAGGTAACATGAGATGACTAAAAGAGGGGTGTTTACTAAATATTGAAAACAAAAGAATACAAATATCTCACTTAATATTTGAGAATCACAAAAAAAAAAATAATAATAAAATGTGTAGAACAACAATTATTATTAATTAATTAAAAACATTATATAATCAATGTTGTTGAATATTTAATTGAATTATTAAAAGGAATTAAATTTTCAACAATATTGGTTATATAACATTTTTTGATCACACCCGTAAGAAGGAGTTATTTTGAATTTTCTCCTCTCTAAACCTTCCACCTCCCTTGTCTGATTTCAGCCATTAACAAAATTTATCTTTAGTTTTACACAGAATGTTTAAACATTGAATTGGGTAACGATCAAACAAAAATTACGACCACTAGAGCTTCAACAGACATATATATACAGGGATGGTACGGAGTGCCCCAGTAACATTAAACCACAATTAGTCTACAACTAACTGGGATAAATATAAGTGCAATTTTTTTTCCAAATCCTGTCATAAGTACAATAACTGATTTCTATTAACCCTTTGTAGACACATTTCACTGGCTTCCCAAAAAATTATATTTATCTAAAGTGTTAGAGAGTCTATAAAGGACTATTAATAGTAACAGAATAGTTAGGAAAAAAATTCTTCAGGAAGATGCGATTGTGGGTCTTGCCTATTAAGCAGGTCTCGCTGGCAGGGGCTTACGGGCTGTGAGGACACCGGAATTCTACTTGTCCCCTTGCCGGGCCGGTAAAGGGAAGACCGAGCATTCAGGGATAATTCCTCGTTTTCTTCTGACATCTAGCAAACATACTTGTAACTATTCACTGTCCTCTCAGTCCGAGCTCGAATGACCTGGTCATTGGCCTATAAAGGGATAAAAGGAGCATCTGCTAAAAATGTTAAATCATAATGGCTTTGCTATTATGTTTTTTATAATAAAAATTAAAAAAAAAAAAAAAACCGTTATTTTTAATAAAGTTGTTTTCTACAATTGTTCTTTCATACATTTTGCTATAATTTGAATATTAACAAATTAATGTGTTGACCTTTTTATTTCAGCATCCAGTAACACCCCCCCCCTTTCTCTTGTAAGCAATTTTGACTTTAAACTATTATTTGTGGGTTTTCTAATATCTTAAGTCCAGCTTTAATATCAAAGCTTGTGGACATATTGTACTTGCTATTGGAGAAGTAAAAAGTAGAATATGGAGATTACATGATCTGTGCTATACCAACTCAAGGGAAATTACTTACTTTTTGTTGTATGTTTATTTTTAGGCTATATAGCTGCTCATTGACTCCAGTAATTATCTTATCATTCACTTAACTAACTCGTAAACTTGTCCACAACTTTATTAACCATTTATATTTTATTTGAAAATTACTAGTTAATTAGCTAACTACATTCTCTATTATTATTAAATTATATTGGTTAAACTTATCATTAGATATATATACTTGTTATAAGATTTTAGTTTATTTTCCCCATGCATTTCTATTAGCTATAAAAATATGGTTCTCTTCAGAAGCTACATATTAGTTTTAAAAATGTTTTCATTTACCCTATAGATTTAAGATTTCTTTTATATAAACTATAGATACTGATTAAATTAATTAATTGGTTTAGTTAGTAGACTCATATTTTATTCGATTTTCAAATAAACATGTGAAAAAGGGCTTCTTTTTACTAACATGTTATGAATGTTTCACTATCGAATCCTTTGTGGTTTCTATACTATACCCGTGAAAGAGGAGGTTCACATGACGAAATTTCAAAAAGTTGAAAATATCTCTGTTAATATACGTTGGATTGAAAAATTGTACGTGACCAATCTTATTGCAAATTTTATGTGCAATCAATGTTGGTATACATATTTTTGGTCTATCTCGACAATTAACCCAGAAATTTGGATTTCAGCTTTCTGTAAACCCCCACTTTTAGTCATCACACTTTGATAATAAGGTAACATACCTTAAAAAGTCTTATTCCATGTTTAAATTCCAAATATTGTTTTTAACAGATCTGTACTAGATGTAGTACATGCAAATATGTTGTTTGATTACGTCTCCAAGTAAGAGTTTATTTCTTGACTTGAAAAAGTTGATTAATTCTATGCCATACTTGATATTTAATTGTTTCATCCAACTCTAAAGATTATACACGTTATTGGCTAAAATCGAACATGGTATTGGCAGGGGAGAACTCGAAAATTAAAATATCTCCATTATTATGAGTTGAATTGAAAATTGTTATAGAACTAATCTTAAACTATTGGTGTTCTACAATGGTTGCTCTATATACACTAGAATATACGACGTTTAGTTCACACTGACGTTTAGTTAACTGAAGATATCCGAAAGATCGAAACGAATTAGCCCGAACGTATCATCACTGAAAATGGGATTTCGAAACTTAACTTTACACGGTTATACACCGAATGACTTGTTTCGGTTGGTGGGACTTTGGTTTCTCGTTTTCGTACTTACGGTAACTCATCAGCAATGCGAAGAAGCATTGGAACAATTTGGAATTAAGGCTGACTGCCTTGTTTTAAAGATACTTGTTTGAAAGACTTTTGTCAAACTGACTTTGTCAAAAGAACTTGTGTCAAACAAACTTGGCTTCACAGCCATTTCCGAAGAGTGTTTGGAAATACACTAGAATATACAACGTTTAGTTCACACGACGTTTTGGACTTTCATCCTTTTGTCATACATCTTAAACTTTTCCGTATACTGAACTTTGTCCTAGGCTAACACTTGTTCTATATTTTTTTTTTCATAACTCAAATATTAACCGAGTTATTTCCACTTCCTTTTTTTTAGCCTTCAGTAAACTCTTCCATCTACTGTGATTTTTATTTAGACATAGAAAATATATGGTGAGATTAGATCAGTAGTGTATCATACTAGTACATGGGAAATCTGCTCTCTTACAGGTTCTGCATGAAGGAATTTTTAAAGTGACTTGTGCCACTTCTTGTGATATTAACTTTAATAGAAATTTTGTTTTCTCCAGTATATTTTAGTTCCTACAATAAATTACTATTATATGATTCATTTTGTTAAGTTTAATATTCTAAAATATGTCTGCTTTATTTGTAATAATTTGTGACTGTATCAGTATATATATTTTACATTGACATTGACCGTAATTCTATTAGGTTTTAATTGACGAGCAAGAAACATGGAGTGAAAGTGAAGATTCCGGAAAAGATACTGGTCAGGAAGAAGAGGAGCATGAAGTGATGGGGTTGGCTGCTCGAAGAAGACAGCTTCAACAACAGGCAAAGAGCAGGCTCTCACAGGTTAGTGAATTTAAAGTACTTTTACTAGATATTAACACATTGAGTGGGAGAGAGAATGAGGAGGGTTGTATTAGGGAAGTCAGAACGTTATATGGTCAGCATCAATATTTTCATATCTCCAGCTAGTGTATAAAGTATTGCAAGTACCCAACAATGTTTTTCAATAGTTTTAACTAAATTAGGGTTGTTTTTGAAAAAAAAGACATCAATAACATGGTTGTAAAATATATTTTAAATATTCATTTAATAAATTGTATTATGCAATGTATAGAATGATCAATCACCATCATTAAATATGAACTGTGAAAATTTATGTTTTTAAAAAAAAATTATTTCTGTATTATCGCAGCCAGAAATTAACGGGGATTAACTCTGTATTATCGGTGAACAAAGGTCTGTATGATCACATAATGTTTAAAGCACTTTGATTACTGTTGAAGTGGAAAATATCATGGAAAAATAATTAATATTTATCAAGAATTTCTTATTTCTTTCCTTTTCTGTATTATCACAATACCATGTATATCATTTGATTAAGCTAACAATTCTTTACAATATATCTTCTATAACTGTATTTTTTACACATTAGAGGCTTAGTTATTGTGCTCTAGGGCCCCAAAGATCAAATTTCCATATAGTTAAGACCAATTATCTCATAAAGTCAGATATTTGGTCTCAAATACAAATATAAAAAATGTATAATTACAATTTTAAGTAGGATCTAATATTGTAATTCTCTTAAGGGCTGTGTGGCTACTGTACTCATCTCAAATGAAAGGAAATCTCATTTGATTCTACAGATGGAAAATAAATCAGTTGTTAATAATTAAGAAAGAACTTCATAATTTCTTTAATTATTAAGAACTGATTTGGTAAAATTACATATATCCTAGAATGTTTTGAATCTAGTTTGGATCGTTATTGGTAGAATCATTTGAGATATAATCAATTTTTTGTCAATTTTTTTATTACAACCTTAGTTACTGTATTACGTTCTGAAAAATCTGATAGTCATGCAGTCAAAAACAGCATATGTTTAATTTTATTAATATTTAAATTTTAAATTATTTATTAATGTGCACATTTTGCAACTAAGGCTAATTAGGACGGGTTATCTACAGGTTACCACTCTTAGCCCCCTAGCCAGGGTGGGACTAAGGATTTTATTTCATGAATTCCGTCACTAAATAAATTCGTATTGCCCAGGCAGAAATCGATCTCTCCACTCTAGGTTTGCCATATGAGATTAAAGTCAACGCTTTAACTCACCTATTTTATTTATCAAAATATTGATATTTTAGATTTTAAAAAAAATAACTAAAAAATAAACAGTTTTAGCAGATTTCCCTTAAGGGAAATCAGCTATTGAGGTCGTACTCATGACGCGATTTTCGAAAATTTTCTTCAAATGTCCATCGATCCTACCCAGGAGATGACGAAAATGAGGTCCGTTCAAAATTATATATATATATCTATATATATATATATATATATATATATATATATATATATATATATATATTTGTCTGTTAACGCTCTAGCGGTCGCAATTTTTGTTTGATCGTTACAAAACTCGATATTTAACCGTTTTATGTAAAAAGACAGATCAAGTTCGTTAATGGCTGAAATCGGACCAGAGGGAGGGGGGGTTTAGAGGGGGGGATTTTCGAAAATTCAAAATATCTCCGTTACTATGCATCGGATCGAAAAATTGTACAGAACCAATCTTATTGCAAATTAAATTTACTATAAATATTGTTATATACATTTATTCTCTATCTTGAATATTAACCGAGATATTTGCATTTTTATGAAGTCTGTGGTGGGGTATAGTTCGGATTATGTCGGCCATCTTCATCATTTCTCCGATCAGGCGGAAGCTTCTTCTAACCTGGCGTTTTTAACCTTACCTTACCTTCCTTACTTTGTGAGATTTATGCAAATACGTTTTGTTCATCCGCCCCCCCCCTTCTTTTGTTCTTGGACTACTAAAATTTGAGTTATTAAAATATAAATTATTCTTACAATCCAGAAGCCGTTTCAGTTGGGTATTTATTTTAATTAACTGAAAGATTTCTCCTTATCTAATCACGGTGGTATTGTGTTACCAGTATGCAGATTTCTCTATTGTAAAACTTCACGGGGGAAATCTGCTTAGTTTACGCAGCCCCTGCGTGACGGACTTTTTATCTTAAACAATGATAATAAAATAAAAGTTTTAATATTTGAATGAATATGACACACTCAAAATAATTAATATATTCATTAATAAAGTGATTACCATAAAATAGAAAAATCTGCTATCTTGATATGTAATGAATCACTACTTTTATTTAAGTGATGCTGTTATTTTGAATTTGCTACAACATTGAAGTTTGAATTAAAAAATATTACACATATAAATTTTTTGTGAAGATGAATTGCTTTTTTTTTTTTTTTTTTGTTCCTTTAGATATTACTTATCACAGAACAAAATGGTAAAATATCTTATACATTGTGCTAGAATCCCTTTGTAATTCTTATCAAACTAATAAACAGTAGAAATGTCTCATAATCAACACATCTTCTCTATCTTCTTAGAAACATGACTTGTGATTTATCCTTTTTAACTAAACACCACAGTACTGATACACTTCTCTGTTTTGAAGAAGTTTTTTTTTAAACACCTTATCATGCTTACTAAAATATGATTTGGCTTTTAGATGGCCCGCATTACAAATGCTTTAACTGAAATGGAGATTAGACCACACGACCTGGTTCCTGATACCAATTGCTTTATTGAGTGCCTCCCTGAGCTGGAAACAATTTTAAGAGTTCTTCCTCATCCTCAACACCCTTATGTTCTTATGGTTCCTTTAGTAGGTAATTAATATTTTTTTTTTTTTCATTTTTTTTTTTCTTTTTTTTTTTTTTTCAATTTGGTTACATTATCAGACTTGCTTAATGCTTGGTTACATTATCAGACTTGCTTAATGCTTTGCAATAACTTCATTTACAGTGAGCTTCTGTGTCCTCTAATTTAATAATCCTAAGTTCTAAGCTTAGGTTATTGGGAGATATTGCATGAGAATTATTATTTTAATTAAATGACAAGATATGTGTGACACTAAACCCTCCTAGCATGGAGACATCAAATATTGACTCCTTCTTGATAAAACATTCAAGCTACCATATTTAAATATGTATATTAATTATAGTCTATTCATCAGCAAGGTTAGACTAACTAAAACTAAAATTTGGGTAATAAAATTGGACAGAAGTATGATTATGTATTGACTAATCTTATCTATTAACTTCAATAATAGAAATCATGTTATAGGTAATTTATGAAACATTTCAGTTTAGCAATCTGAAAGTAACACTGGTAGATCACAGTTGATACACTTAACCGTTTCACTGATGTTGGCCTGTATGATCTTTATGAGCCATCCTGCTTAGTCCAGGTAAAAAAGTAAAGATTGAAATCTTTGTTTAGGAGGACCAAGACCAAGCTCATGAAGATGTGTTTATTTATTTATTGTAATTAGGCACCAAACTCGCGAGTTATTTGTGCCTAGAGGGTCAAAATTCCATTTTTGGTTAACCTTCCTTAAAAGGAAGATGTGTTTGAAAGTTAAAAAAGAACATTGCACTGACATATGCCTATTAAATGGCAACAGCTGCCATGTTCACAGCCTGATCCTCAACAGTTGAAGGGTTAAATAAATTGAATTATGTATTCATGTCAAGTTCATGCTAATACAGGTTACTACTGTTTTATATTTAGCTTGATGGGACTAAACATTTTCTTTAGTGAGTTCTTCACTTAAGAAGAACTTAAATAATGTCTTATTGCCTACATAGGAATCGAACCCATAACTCTAATTATTAAGATCAATTCTTTGAGTCACATGAGTAACAGAGCCCCATTTCCACTTGAATTAATATTTCACAACAGTTTTGTACCTAAAATTTTACTGAAACAATAAAGTAAGAGAGGTATGTAAATGTATTTATTTTTTAAAGAAGAAATGCTGGATGCTTAGCAAACTGGGAATGTTTTATTTAATTTAGGCCTCTATTTGCTGTTGGTTTTGTAAAGATGATTCTCTGTCATGACACAGAAATAAGAAAGAGGTAACCTACGTAACATTTACATTACATAGAACTAGATGCAGTTTTAGTGTGGATGAGTTGAAATGCAAGAAATAATTGTTTTTTCAGGGGCCTATAATTGCTGGAAAAGAATAGGGTTTTAAATGTTAAATTTGGAGTTTTCAGGAAACTATGTAGTTGATAATGTATAGTCCACCTCCACAATAAAAGAAATTGGATTAATCCAGAATCTGAAATAATTTGGGGGAAACAGTGTCACATATGTATATTGTACTACTTGTTTAGTCATAGTGAATTTCTTTCCCTAATTATTCGGTTTTTCATGGTTTAATAAGGCAATAACAACATTTACTGTAAACAATTTTATTATTGCCTCAATGGTCATTTAATAAACTCTTTTGATTTTACTGGACGATATATGGCTTTTAATCTTTCAAAAATAATATTTTTGAATTATTTTTCCTTGGTCGTGTAAGTTGTGTTCCTTTTTCTAAAACCAAAATTCAAAACTGGCCTTGCCGCTTATTTAGTCCATCTCTCTAAGCAGTTGGATACCTGTCCCAGTAATAGCATTAATGAGCTATACTCTTTATGACATAATTGGATATATTTCAGAACACTAATTCTTTGATATAATGTTTAGTGATGAATGAATTGGAAGGTCTTTCCCGAGGATGTAAGCCAAGCCAGAGCGTTCACCATTCTGCACTAGTCCGGGAAACTGCAAAGGCGGCCATGGCTCTCTTTCAGAAAAGGCATCCAGCTTTGAGAGCATGCACAACTCGAGGAACTGTACTTCAATCAACTACTTTCACTCTTGAAGAAGATTCTGGAGTTGTGAGTCTAATATTTTTTTTTACTTGCCTATTGTTTTGTTGAAAGTATTAACATTTTTTTTTATCTACTAACATCATAATTATATATATATATATATATATATATTTATATATATATATATATATATATATATATATAGAGATAAAATCTTTGGCTATCTTGAAGTTAGCGGCGAAAATCTAAAGCCGTTAGCAGGAAAAAACTAATTACGATAGTCCTTTTAGCTAATTTCCCCTAAGAGAAATCAGCTATCGAGGTTGTACTCATGATGTGATTTTCAAAAAATGTTCTCAAATGTCTATTGATCCTACCCAGTAGATAACAAAAATGAGGTCCGTTCAAGATTATATCTATCTATATATTTGCCTGTTACCGCTCTAAGGGTCACAATTTTTATTTAATCGTTATGGTACTCAATATATAAGTGTTATATGTAAAACTAAAAATCAAGTTCGTTAATGGCTGAAATCGGACTGGAGAGAGGGGTGTTTCGAGGAGAAGAATTTCAAAAATTCCAAATACCTTCGTTATTATATGTCGGACCTAAAATTAGTATAAAACTAATCTTATTGCACTAACTAATTTAAACTAATTTAATTGCCTATAAACATTGTTATATACATATTTTCTTTATTATGAATATTAACCGAGATATTTGGATTTTTTTTACTTTTCAGCCTTCGGTAAACCCCTACTCCTACTCATATCATATTTACAATAAGCTGTTATATCGTGAAACATTTTCTTCTAAGCTTAAATACCAAATAATGTTTTCAAGAGACCTTGCAAGATACATATTACGTATTATGCAAGATACGTTTGCAAATTCGTTGCGTGATGACATTATCAACTAAGATTTTATGTTCTTGTTTGGAAAATATTTACTCGAATACTTAATTGATATTTAACCACTTCAGTCAACACTAAAGATCATACTTGTTATTGACTGAAGTCGGGCCTGGAATAGTGGGGTTTAGAGGAGTAAATTCGAAAATTCAAAATATTTTTGTTCTTATGAGTTACTTGCAAAATTTTATAAGATCAATCTTGTTAAACTATTGATGGTCTTCAATTGTTGTTCAATGCATTTTTTTCATAACTGAAGTATTCAGCGAGTTATTCATCCTTTTTTGTTTTTGGCCTTCAGTTCCTCCCCCCCTTCTACTCATCTGTTTTTTTTTTTTACATAGAAATAGGGAATATATAATATCAGATCAAAAGTGTGTAATACCAGCACGTGGGAAAGCTGTTTAGTTTAGGCAGTCCCTGTGAGACTTTTTAAAGCTTCAAATTAGGGTTATCGGCAAGAATGACCCATAAACTTGCATAACGTCATAGATATTAGTAACTTTCAGAATTTTCATTCTAAATTAGGGATATGGAAATCGAAAGAATCATTTTAGCCCACTAGTTAAAAACATTGAGACTATTCTACACATTGAGTACCGAAACGTTTATACACTAATAATCTACTAAAAGACCATTTTGATTTCACAACAATCAATAATTAAAGTCTGCCACTAAACTAAAAATATTTCTCACAAGCTGGAATGGCATACTGACTTCATTCCAAATTATATTTTTTATTTCTTCCTGAATAAGAAGCCTATGTATGCTCAGAGGGAAGGGGGTAGGTGAGAGAGTGCGAATCTGCTAAGATTTAAATCTAAAAGAAGTTTTTAGGATATACTTCTATGGATGACGCATTAAAAACTCGTGGAAGTGCACTTATCATACTACTAACTAACTCAATCTAGAATAAGACTAGAATGTCCTTCCATTTGGCAGAATGTGGTAGAAAATAACATTTTTGCAACAGTATTATCATTTGTTAGCATATATTTTATTCTCCCTAGCTTTCTTCTATGGCCAAGTTATCTCCAAACAAATGAAATTGAAATTTCAAGCTCTGGGCTTCAGTTAGAATGATTTGTTTTTTTTTTGACATATAACATTTTAAGGCTTAATGGGTGAAAGTGTTATATAATGATTTTGTTGCCTTTTTAAAATTAATTTGTGGTCATTTTTAAAATATTTTATTTTAATCACTGTTAATCAAATTGTTGTATACATGTGTTTTACAATTCTGTTGAAGCCGATAACAGTTGTAGCCTTTTTATACTAATACTATTTAGAATTTAGTTTTTGATTTTTACTTTATTATTTTACAGGAAATGACAAATGATGACAAAATTTTAACAACTTGTATGAATCTCTGTCGAACATTTAATAAAGATGAAATCAAAGAAGGTAATACCATATTCTCATTATTATCTATTTGCTTTTTAGTTACATAGTTTCTTGTAATTTTATATCATAGTTAGTTTTGTTTTAGAGTAGTTAGTATATTTCAAAGTTTTTTATTACGATTTAAAAAAAAAAAATGTATAAATGTATATGAATTTCATCATTATTTGACTGATATAGAACTTCATATCAACTGTGTATTGGTATTCAGACAATGATATTAAGCTATGGAGGATGATAAAGTTTACTTTGATTTGTTCATGGTACCAAGCACAGTTGACATGTTGGAATAACAAATTAGCTTGAATTCATACAAAACAAGGCAGCGATTTTTGTCATAATCGAGAGTTGGATTCAACATATGTATTTTACTGTACCCTAATAAGCGTCAAATCTTAGTAGCTCATAGGAATACAGCTTGAAACATAGGTTAAAGACACCTGAAAAGGATATTTGAGCAGATTTAACTCTATGAAAAGCCCCCCCCCCAAAAAAATGAAAAGAATAAATAACAGTTTATTATTTCTACCTAATTCAAAGATACATATATTTAGAAATCTAAAAAAAATATATTCTAAAATATAATCTTCTAAAAATATATTTAGAAATCATAGGGGTTCTGAATTTGATATAAGAGTTGTTAACATTATGGATGCATTATGTTCTTACTTATACAACACAAAGAAATTAAAAATGTCATGGGGGCCAGACTAAGATTTCTTTTTGATATAATTAATGATTACAAACAGCATCATGTTTTGGTCTTTAAAAACCTTTATGTTTGTATTTTAAATTATAATTTGATAGTATTGATTTTTATTACTTTTCTTTGTTGCTCAGGTGGGAGAAGGAAGTTGTATCGGGATGTTGTACTACTTACTGAAGACAGAAATTTAACTCTCAAAGCAATGGCAAGGGATATGCCAGTGCGATCTCTTCCAGACTTCATCCGTTGGGCAGGGCTTGGTTAATTTAGCACTTTTTGCACATGATCCTGGGGAACACTTACAAGAAAAGGTAGGTTTGATTAAAATCTTATATGAATGATATATAATTATTTCCATTAAATAACTAATAACTGATAATAGGATATGTCTAATATTTTTGTTTTCTAAAAAAACATTGACTAATATTAGGCCAATTAATTTCTTTACATATTAATAAATAGCATTTATATTTATATAACACATTTGCTATAATATTAGTTCAAATTTTAAGAATACATTATATAGAATCTGTCAATTTAATTATTAAATATAATAAATTAATTTGTTAACAATTTTAATGTTACTTCTAATAACAAAGGATGACATGCTTTATAAATGCTGAAAAACTTGTCCTCACCTTTAAGAGACATTACACTTGATCATAAATTATTTTTTGACCTATTTTTATGACAAATATTTTGTAGATTTATTTAATAATTGAACATTTTGATAATATTCATGTTGTGTGTAGAAACATCTTCAGACATGAACTTCTTTAATTTATTTTTAAACAAATAATATTTTTTAATAGTTTTAACACATTTGGACAGTGTGTTAAAGAGTTTTACTCATGAAAATTATATGCTTTTCTCGAGATATTTATGTTTGTGGTAGGGAGTTTGAAGCATATTCTTGTATCTCGTTTTATAATTATGTGTTATACCATTTCTCTAAAACTAGTTCATGATTTGTTTCGCAAACATTATTGTTTGGCATATATATATATATATATATATATATATATACATATATATATATATATATTGATGGAAAATTCATTATTTTTGACTCTTTGAAAGAGTGGTCGATAGGAGTCTCGACTTTCAGTTGAATATAAACCTTATTGTTCTTTTCTGCAATTTAAATATTAAAATATGATTTTTTGAGATACTCCATAAGTTAACTGACTATGGGAAAAAAACCATATTACATTTGTGCATGTTTGTGGAAAAACCTATAGGAAACAAATTATCCTGATTTTTCAATTGATGCCTCCCTTACAATCCCCAATCCTATTCATCCCTAGATATGTTAATACATTTTATAATCATGGAGGAGTTAATGTTAATTCACATACAGAGTATTAAGTTTAGATCCGTCGTTTGTACCCAATAAAATTGTTGTCTCCCGCTATAGTTTTTAGTGTACATCTCGTTTATACCTCGGTGTACGACAAAAGTGTATGGGGCAAAAGTTACTCTAAATAACAAAATTAATAATTTTTGTTATTTACATGTTTGCCCAAAAAACCAATAGGAAATAAAATATTGTTAAATTGTTTAATTTCAGACCTCCCTTATAACCCCCCACTCCTGTTTGTCTCTGAGAATATTAGTATAGCCTAAAGTCTTAGGTTGGGTTATGGGAGTAATATACATTCCAAATTTCATAAAATTTGTTTCAGTAGTTTGGGCGTGAGAAGGTAACAAACAAACAGACATCAAAGCCAAAAATGGTTCATATCGTTTCATTTCCATGTGAAATGAAAAAGAATTGTGACATTTTGAAAAAAAAAAAATCAATGTACAGACAGATGTTACAATTTATATATATATATATATATATATATATATATATATATATATATATATATATATATAGGGAAAAAACCATAGTATATTGTGATGTATATTTACATTATATTTTTTGGGTCATTGATTATTATAGTTTTGATAAAATAAAGAGCTTGCCTAATGGCTCAATGAGTTCTTGTAACTGAGATGGGCATGATTATATTCATGAATATGGTTTTGAATGAAATCACATGTGGGGAAATTGTGATTATGAGTTCATACTTATCAATTTAATCATTTATAATTATGAATATTAATTAAATGATATTCACATCCATAAATATGATTCTTGTCTTATTCACATTCATACATATGAATTTTGTCTTATTCATGTTCATGAATACGGTATTCACCATTTTCTCTTAGTTTTCACCAAAGATTACTTTTTTTAATTTTTTTTGGGGGGGGGACACTCTGGAAATTGCCAATTGATTGTATATTGCTATTGAAAAATTATAAATTATATAAATAATCAATACTTTGTGTATGTATTTTTATTTTCTCACACTCATAAAAGTGTTTATTGATAGGAGATTTATCTTTTGAAATTAAAATCTGCTTATTTGAACCTAGTACTGTACATCTATCTTTAGAAATGTTTCTCTTTTACAGATTAACTTGATCATATCTATTTCTAATATCACACTACTGTAAGGGACAAAAAAAAACTGCCATTATATTAAAGTCTCTTATTATCTGCCGGTGAATCATTCTTACATATATCAGTGATGTGAGCTCTTCTAGTTGCTTCTAAGAGGTGATTCTGTTGGCATCCCCTCCATTTTAGGGTAAGAAAACTACATTTTATTTAGCTTATTTTATTCGGTACTTATTTTTAAATTGTAATTTAATGGTACTGTAAAAACGGATTGTTGTGGTTAACGCAATAGGGAATCAAGGAAAATATTACCAATTGGTTGTATTTACAAGGCAAAAAAACCCCTGTTATTAAAACAGAAAATTAATTACTTTAAATTAAAAATAATAAGTAACAATAATTTAATATGGTTTTTGATCATATTAAACAAAAGTTTAAAAAAAAATAAATGTAAAGACCTTTTATAAATAGAAATGATTGGTATATGGCAATATAATAAGTTACAAATGATACATGTGAATCGCTTATTGCTCAATGTCCAAATAGTGGCTGAACTCTTGGTGTACTTCAATTCAAGTTGTTCGCTAATGAAATCTGCCTTTAAAGTGACTCTCAAAAAGCTTCTTCCCCCTTGCAAGTCCTTTTATATTGTGGATTTGGATGTTTAGTTCCTCCTCCCACAGAACTTAAAATGGTATGAAAATGGCATCATTTAGCTTTGACAGATGTTTCTAGTACAAGTCCCTGTGGTAGTTGGCCTTTCCTGGGCGGCCATTATGTGTAAGTGTCTAAAGACAAAATTTGGTCGGATGAAGAAGGTTCCTAACCCTTTATAGGGCACAATTCGCTGCTTACAGAAAAATGATATTTCTCTAAAAATGGCAGTTTATAAATGACTATTAATAATAACAGAATAGTTTAAAAAAAAATTAGAGAATAAGTTATTGGAGTGGCTACTGTAGCGGTCCTTGCCCATTAACACGTTAAGTACGGCACGGGGTCAAATGACGCCGTACGTAACTGTCTCCCAGTACGGGTCGGTTTTGAAGATAAATGTTCAAAAAATACTTTGATGGCTTTTGCTTTGTACTACTAAATATAATTAAAAATAGTTCGTTTATGTATTTCAAATCCAAAAAATACGTCGTATATCAATGAAAAATGCACGGGGCTTTATGACCCCGTGCCGACCTGGAGAGTGGTATTTGGGCTTTAGTCCTACACGGGCTCATATAGCCCCGTGTTATTTCCCGTGATTTTCCTGCAAACCTCTTGTTCTGTTATTTACATAGACTTATGTAAATAACAGGACATGTCCCTCCCATTTCAGTGTCCTTTTGTTTTCGTTTCGAAACATTAATCTGTATAATGTGCAAATCATGTAGCCGACAATTAGTGGATTTAGCTTTATCTCTTAGAAATCTATCCCTCGCAAGAAAAAAGTGTTCCGGGTGTTACGAAAAACATTGTCCTCTAAAGAAGCAGACAAAAAAGTTATAACGTATTGTGAAGAGTGCAACATGAAGTCACTTCAACGACTGCCATAAATCTATGCCCTAACCATTGCGATAATGAAGAATTGTTAATTACATAGTAATTATTTGTTTATTCATATTATTTTTTTATTATGTTTATTTTCCAATTATTTGTTTAAACTAAACTCCTAGTCCCTAGTATGTTTTTCTCGTTTTGTAATTTTACCTTTATAAACTAATAAATTTTGATTGTAATGTGCCGTAATTTAAAGTTAATTCATATTCACTCATTTTAATGTATAACAAAAATTAAAATCCTTCCTTGATCACCAAAATTATCACACAAAGGAGAAAAAAAAGTTCCCGACAAGGTGAAAAATGTAAGGTAAATATTCATTTCTAAGTCACGTAACAAAAAATTCATGAAAACACGGCTTGCGACTGCCATATATTTTTTGATGTCCAAAGAGTAAAAAAAATGTTTGAATATAGCAATTTAGTTCATTTTGAGTGGTAGTAGCGCATTAAAAGGGGACATAAGTACGGGGTCAATTGACCCCGTGTCGTACTTGTGGATAGTCCATTATTTATGCATAAAATGTTTCAATTACCTGCTCTTCTCTGTTTTATCCAAGACATGCACTGTTTGTTATCACTCTGATAAACATATTGGAGAATACTAAATTGGTATAAAATATAATTTAGTTATAATGTCGAATTTGATTGTTTTACTTGTAAACATCATAAAAGGATACTATAAGCCAATGAAAAGTAAATCTCATGATTTTCTATATGGTAAAAATGGAAAGGCAGAGCCATATTTATTTAATTACTTGACATAGAACTTGCATGTGACAAAACGTTATTAATTATAGTTTCTGAAACATGATCAAGAATATCTTAGTAAAGTATTACATTTCTTTTTGCTGGAGTAAAAGCAGAAGAATGTAGGTGATAACAGGTGAACATCTAAATCAGTACTAACTGAGCAGGTAGCTGGAATGGGCAAGGGCCGCTTTAGTGGCCGGGAAGGGGAGATCTCGGCTCCAGAGGAGCAAACATTTAGGAATAATTCCTAATTCTCTCCTGACATCTAGAGGACACCCTTGTAACTATTAGCAGTACTCTCAGTCCGAGTTTGAAAGAGCATGGTGGGTGGCCGCTATAGCGGTCCTTACCTTATAAAGTGTTAAACATATCCTATTAATTATGCCCGTATTAAAAATATGTTATACACATGTGGGTATATACTGTACACTCACGAACATAAACATATATAAAAGAATTAATATTGAGGTAAATAATTTCAGTATTTGGCAACCGTTTTGAAATTATTCCATACTGCTCTATTTTCTTTCTTCTTTCTATATCCTTGTTCAGTTCTATGGAAGTAGGTCATGTATTAGCCCATTTAATTACAGTGTACTCTATTTACTAACTAAAGCATCAAGGCACTGGCCCGCAAGACATTTTGAAAAACGCAATTAAAAAAAAATGTTACACTACTTACTCCAAATGAGGAAGATGAGGAGAGATTTGTGTATTTGGCAGTTCTTATAAATGCGAAGTTCTTTTCATTGATGAAAGTTAATAAATCCAAACATCGTACAAGGCTGATTGACGATAATTTGGAAAATTCTTTTCGTCTTTGTGTAAGTGGAATTAATCCAAACATCAATGGATTAGTTTCCCAAATCAAGCTCATTGATTTCGGTGTCGCTATTTAACTTTCATTGTTTGTAATAATTCCAAAGTTTATGATTTAATTTTAATGTTGTACCTATTTTTTTTCATTTCATTTTGTTATTTTAATAAATTGCATTATAATTACATTTTTGTTATAATTTCACATCTGATACATATTGTTAAAAATTAGGAACACTACTTTAGAATGCACTACTTTTAAAAAATACAAATGTATTTGCACACTAAAGTTTGGCCTGCAACATGTCAAAGATTGCTCATACCTGAACTAAAGCTTTTAGTTTATCCAGCTAGATGCATGGGTGTTTGATAATAAGAGGCGGGCACAAATTATCACTGTCTCACTGTCTAATTCAACAGTAAACTTAACTTTAGATTTTCCAAGGGCAAGGGGGGGGGTGACCTGAGGAAAATTGCAAACTTAAAATTTAAATTTAAGTTTTATTAATATAGATTCTTAAATGATGTATTTATGTTATTTTGCAGGTTCCAGAGAAAGGCTGAGTCATCGTTCTCTCCTTCCCTGCAGCCCTTCAGCAATCCTTTCCTCATCATAAAACACAAATGAAGCTACATTTACTCTTGAATTTGGACACGTAATGAAATGTTTGTTTATTAAGCTGGTTCATGTAGCAAGTCATTCCTTAAAGAAATTTTAAATTTACCGTTTATTGTAATATCAATTAAAACGTTAATAGTGGATTGATATTTTTATTGATTCAAATATAAATAATAGTTAGAAAATTGTACTTAATTTGTGTTTTGTATATTTTAAAATAGTGTACATATTTATTTTTAGTTTTAGTTTAAGTTTTTTGTCAGTGCTGTCGCACCAGTATGTTAACGGAAAACTAAGTTTATTTTTTTAGGAAACGTATAATAGAAGCTATTTGAATTAGCTTTTTAGTTGTGTGTATATTTTCTAGCTGGAATTGTTATTTTCTCTTATTTGAATTAATGTATTATTTGTAAATATGATTGTTTAAGGTCTATGGTAGATTAATGAAATGCCATAACTGGAGTTGTGATTTTACTGGCTGGATGTGTGAAGCCTCTCCCAAGTCAGGTAGTTTTAATAACTTCTTTAAGTGTTCTGTTCAATTGCATCCTTCCATGCGTTTCCTATTTCACTTTTTACTCTATTACCTCTTTCCATGATCTCCTTCATTTTGCTCTCATAACCTAATTCTTTGAATTATCGTTTTAATCTGAGAGATCTCATTTTTATTGTACCATACTGTCACTGTTATTAATTTTAAGACTTAATCAAAATGATTTTAAATGTGATATATACTTAAAAGAATTAAATGAAAAGAAATTAGAACTCTCTGATTTTTTTAAATTGTATTTACTGATGAATCAGATTTCTGTGATGAGTTATATTTTCTCCTGATTATCAGTAAGTTTAATTGAGGTTTCCTGCATTCTTATTTTAATTTATTAGTATCAAGTTTTCTTTTGTTATTTACGATTTATTATTCTTAAGATTTATGCGATGATTGTAAACAATTTTTTGTTACTTGATAAAATTAGTTTAGAGTACCTGTGTCAATTAAAGAGTTAGTTATATTTTGGAAATAGAAAGCTTATCTATATTTGAATGACAATTTTTATTATGTTTCTTAATGTTCTTTCATATTCTATATATATTTAATACTATCCTTTCTTATAAAAATCACTGATGGGTTTCTTTAGCCTAAAGTTCTTTAGTGGCATTATTGGTCTTTATAAATTTTACAGTTAATATTTTTGCACTTAATTAGATTTAATAAAAAGGATATAATGTTTCAGGGATATCTTGATAATGTCACTTTTACAGATATGTTTATATATTGGTCTTTGAGAATGAGAATAGAGTATAATTAATG
This sequence comes from Riptortus pedestris, assembly GCA_019009955.1. Classification (NCBI taxonomy): domain Eukaryota; kingdom Metazoa; phylum Arthropoda; class Insecta; order Hemiptera; family Alydidae; genus Riptortus; species Riptortus pedestris. The sequence goes on from CM032228.1 coordinate 47,690,451, forward strand.
TTGCCTGATTGTATGACATATATATTAAAAAATGTTATATTCAAACACATAGCCTATACTTCATTTAATCCTCTTCTTTTATTATTTTCTTTAGCCCGTTTATTCTTTTTCTTGTGGGGGAAAACGAAAATGGTCTGATAAACCTAAGGATATGGTGGTGATGCAGCCACAGATAATTCAGTTTGATTCTCAATCCACAAAAGTTGGATATCATTTTATTAGGTTTCAAAAAAAAAAAAAAAAAAAATATATATATATATATATATATATGGGTTAACAAATATAGAAGTTATAAAGTCACTAAATTATGATATTTCACTTTTATTTATTTATATGTTAAGAGCTTTGCAACATAGGCAATGTTGCTCATTTAAATTTTAAAAAAATAGATAAATACAAAAACGCAACATGTAGAACAAAAACATTTTTCTATTATCAAAACAAAATCTGCGAACATTTTCAGTACAGTCCCTACTAATTAATTACTATCATTCAATGATTTATGAAGAAACTCCCATTTCCTGTACTAATGTATATAATGCATTTTTAGTATTTCTTGTATACCTGTTTGTCCCCACTCAAAGTTTTCCTCTTGAAATGTTTCTGTTCCATTAAGTGATCTTTCCTATTTCCTGTTATCCATAAATTATTTCATAATTGCTGACTTCTTTCCACCCTTAGGGACTTATGCTGGCTACTTTTGAAAAAAGCAAGGAAGTGTCTGAGGCTCGACACTACCTCAACCCAGTATTTTAGATTTATTAAATATTCCGTTGAAATTGTACATTTCGTTGTAAACAAGGGAAACTCACAGTACCTCTCTTTTGGATATATGATGCTTGATATTTATAGTATTTATAACTAGTCTTATTCTATTATTCAGGGATTTTTTTGAGTTATGAAGCTAAATCTGTTTGTGTGGTGCAAAGAATTCAGCCTCTTGATGCTAATTATCATTTCTTAAGGGATCGGGAAAAATGCCCACTCTGGTCACTATCAGAATAAAGGGTTGTTTTTAAAAATATATAGTTGGCTAAGTGGTAAAAGTGGCCTAGGATTTAACTTTAACAGAAGACCATTCTCAAAATTTACACGACTTTCTCAGGATGTTAATGTGGTTTATTAAATTCAATTGTGGCCAAATTCTGACAATTTATGACATTGTAAGTTAATGAATCCGTTTATTAGCCTAAGAAAGTGTTAACATATTCAGAGTCTCATGTAAAATTAGGAAAAAGGAACTCGGGTCATATATATCCAATGCGGTTTTACACAACAGTTTATACTGTTTTCATTTATTTAGTTTATTTTTTTAAAGTTCAGCCTTAATGAGTCAAATAGATCATAGTACTGTTTTATATTTCATTAATTTATGGTTTCATTATATTTCATCATTTATGGTTTGATACTAAAAAAAATCTCCTATTTTGGGAAATAGGTACTCTACTAAATGAAAAAGAAGCTCTGAACCAAGGATGTGAACTTTAATGAATGACTGGTATACTCTAATCATTAGTTTTGGTTATAAAAATTTTACTGCTTTGAAAAGGATAGTGCATAGTTAATTGTTCTGGAAAACAATATTTGGAACTTAAGCTTAGAATAAGATCTTTCATGATATATTATTGGTTTATTGTTAACTTGAGGTGAGTAGACTAATGACGACTGAAAAAAAACTAATTACTGCATAATCAAGATGTGAAACAAATGTATATATATATAAACAATTAAATTAATTAAATTTTCAACAATATTGGTTATATAAAAGTTTTTCATCCAACTCATAATAACAGAGAATTTTCAACGACATTGGTTATATAACATTTTTTGATCCAACTCGTAGTAACAGAGATATCTCAACTTTTGATTCTCCCCTCTAAATTCTTTTTCCACTTTATCCGAGTTAAGCCTTTAGCAAACTTGATCTTTAGTTTTACATAAAATATTTAAATACTAAGTTTGGAAATGGTCAAACGAAAGCGGCTAAATATTCTATGGTCGGCAGGCAATACTGTATATAAATATATATATATATATATATATATATATATATATATATATATATATATATATATATATATATATAGGGTGTGTTATTCTTCTCGGAGTTTTGGTCAATGTTGGTGAAATAAATCTTAGTTTATGCCGATATTTCGAGAATCTTTATTTTCTATTCTTCAGGGCTGTAAAATTACATGCACTACTTTATAATATTGCACTTTGTTATTACATATTATTGTAAAAAGGGTGTTTTTTCTTATTATTACTTACAAAGACTAAATAATCTAATAACTATTATACATTCTTATTGCACTATGACTAGGGTTATAGTAACCGTACATGTAATTTTACAGCGCTGAAGAAGAGAAAATAAAGATTCTCGAAATATCGGCATAAACTAAGATTTATTTCACTAACATTGACCAAAACTCCGAGAAGAATAACACACCATCCATATATATATATATATATATATATATATATATATATATACAACCTGGTCAAAAACATCAGCACAATTATATATGTATATATATATATATATATATATATATATATATATATATATATATATATATATATGAGAGTGGGTGTGATATATTGTAATAAAACTATAAATATTATTAGAAATGGCCTGTAAGGTATTATAACATGAGTAGGGTGGGAGGGGGAAACAGATAATCTTGAATAAATGCTATTCATTCACGACATAGTTAGGCACTTTACTCGGTTAATTAGGACCGGCTACCACCTTTTTCTAGACAGAGTGCACTCACTACTCTAGGTTTACCATGTGAGATTAAGACGCCTTAATCTCTCATGGCTAACCTGAGTCCCTTGGGAGTGAACTTGAAGAAAGATGATCCACAAGTAACAGGTGAATCTTTGTGATTGCTCAGAAGCATGAAATGGTGAAGAAGTCTTGCTGAAAACAAAAGTCTCTTTCAAATTTTCATACATATAGTAAGCAAACTGAGCGGAGTTCTATTCGGTGAGATACAGATGTAAATGATTCAGTTCAAAAAATCTAACAGCGGACTGTTGAAAACAGCCTTCCAGAGGAAAAGACCTTCTGAATAATTTCAGCAATTTTATGCTAGAAATGCATGCTGGTGATCTCATCTCCGCTGTCTATTAAGCAGCTGGGCATGGGATGTTTTAGTGACTCAGTTAATCAAAGTGAAAATTGGATGAGCAGAAGTCGGGGTTTACTGAAGGCTGAAAACAAAAAACTCAAATATTTTGCGTAATATTTGAGAAAACAAAAAAATTGTGTATAAAACAATATTGGTAAAAAATTTGACTCACAACAAGGTTGGTTAAAAAAACAATTTTTGATCTGACTCATAATAACAGAGATATTTTTCATATTCTATTCTACTTCCTCCTCTAAATTCCTCTTCTTTCAGTCATTAATAAATATATTCTTGAATGTCACATGGTTAAAAATCAAGTATGGTATTGAACAAATGAAAACTTAGGAATCTGAAATGCAAAATCTTAGTTCTTGATGCCACACAAAACATATTTACCTGCATTTCAAATAGTAATTTATTCTTGAAAACGATATTTGGTACTTAAGCTTAGAATAAGACCTTCATGATATATTATTGCCTTATTGTTAACTTGAGGTGAGTAGATGACTGAAGGCTAAAAACAATAAAAATACAAATTATTTGCTGAATAATCAAGGTATGAAACAAATGTATAGATAAACAATTACAATTAATTAAATTTTTAACAATATTGATTATATAAAATTGTTTGATCCAACTCATAATAACACAGATATTTCAACTTTTGATTCTCCCATCTAAATTCTTTTTCCACTTGATTCAATTTAAGCCTTTAGCAAACTTGATCTTCAGTTTTACATAAAATGTTTAAATGCTGAGTTTAGAAAAGTCAATCGAAAGTGGCTAAACATTCTATGGTTGGCCAGGTAACACTGGATACTATATGGAAGTGTTTGTCATTTAAAGGAGTAAAAACTATAAATGAGTGAATGCAGAACTCATTGAAGTAAGTATATAAAAAAAATAGACATTAGTGGAACCAGGAAAACAAATTTCAGCTTTTTATGACAAATTGCAGGTCAGAATGTATGTTTCGTGATAGATTAATATAGTTGTAATCCTGCTAGCAATATTGAAAATTAGTCAAAGCTTATTACTTGGTCAATTCTTTCAGGTGGTAAAATAAACTGATTTACAGAACTTTCTCCTTTTCGTGGAAAATGTCTTGAGCCAGAAATGTTAAGCCAAAGTTTTCAATTCAAAAGAGAAAATGTACTTGCTACTGAATTACAGGCCTGTCCTCATAGCTACTAGCATGTGTGAGAGAGGTTGATAGAAATACAGAGAGGGGAAATGTCTATTTACTAAGAGTTAATCAATTTTTGAAAAAAAGTATGTTTTTTTATTTTATTTTTTGTACCTCTTAGAGGGAGAGCAGGGCAGGGGCTAGGTTAACATAGCAGATTTCCCACGTGCATCACCTATTTTCATTTATCCCAAAACGTAAAAGGTCAATGAGAACAATATTTGGTACTTAGGCTTCAAATATAGTGGTTCATATTGAAACTGCTTATTGTTAATATGGCATGAGTAGGAGTGGGGGTTTACTGAAGGCCTAAAACTAAAAAATGCAAATATCTCGGTTAATAATCAAGATAGTGAAATAACGTTCATTACAACATTTATAGAACATTACATTTACAATAAGATTGATTCTATACAATTTTCCGATCCGTCGCATAATAAAGGGGAATTTCGAATTTTCGGAATCCCTCTCCCTCCGGTCCGATTTTAGCCGTTAACAAACTTGATCTGTATGTTTACTAAGATGTTTAGATAATTTGCTATCGATCAAACATAAATTATGTCAGAGACTAATATATACTAGTGGACCCGACAGACGTTATCCTGCATGATATTTCAAGCGATTAGGATATTACATAAATTTAGTAATATTATGTTTAAAACAAAAGCTACTTTTAATAACACAAAAAACAACTTTTGTTATGTGCACGTTTGCCTAAAAACAAATAGAAAATAAAATTTCGCGATTTTTTTTTTCAGACCTCCCTTATAATCCCCACTCCCGCTCGAACCTAAAAAAATTAATATAGCTTATAATCTTGGAAGAATTAATGCTAATTTACGTATAGAGTTTTGTTAAGTTCGGTTCAATCGTTAGTGCCCAATAAAATTGTTGGCTCCCACTTTAATTTTTTTAGTCTATATCTCGTTTATAATTTGTTATATTACAAAAGTGAATATGACCAAAGTTACTCTAAAATAACAAAATAAACAGCTTTTATCCTGTGCATATTTGCCGAAAAACCAATAAGAAACGAAATATGGCTGTTTTTAAATTTAGTCCTCCCTTACGACCCCCACTCCTGCTAGATCTGCCGGGCTGATTTGTGAATCTAAACCACCCAGGGCCTCACCCAAACGCGTACAAAAAATTCATTCAAATCGGTCCAGCCGTTTAGGAGTTCAGTGACATAAACACGTACAGTCAACTGGGGTAACTTTGGCCCAATTTCTATGACTTTCTTTCATTAATTGAGTTTAATCACACAACTATACCAAACTTACATCAAATTTTCTGTTTCTAGTAAATTCTGCTAACTTTAGAGAACACGTGGACTATAATTTAAAGCTCAGAAAGTTTTTATATTTATTTTATGATTTTTTTTTTAAATTTTGGACAAGTTTTTCCTTGATTGGGGTAACAATGTCCCAAATGTAAAAATGCTATTGAAATCAAGCCTAATATTATTTTGGAACAATGTTACCCCATTAATATCATGGTAAGACAACATCTGTACAATAACTTTAGGAAATATTTATTTATTTAAATGAGTTCCGCAACACCGGCGATTTACTCATAATTAAATCGTGCACGCAAAAAAAGAATAGCAAAAAAAATAGAGGGAAACGTAAAAGGAATGAACAAATAAAACAAAACATTTTACAAGTGTACGGTATTAAACATGTAATTTTGAACATTGTTAAATATTTTTATGGAACATTTTCCTCTATGAAAAATTAACATAAATGCCATGTAAACAAAGTTACCCTTAAGGGCCAAAGTTTCCCCGGTTTACGGTACAGTAGAATTATATGTATAAAGATATATATATATATATATATATATATATATATATATATATATATTATAAATTATTATAAATAATTTTGAACGGAACTCATTTTTGTCATATCCTAGGTAGGATCGAAGGACATTTGAGGACGTTTTTCGAACATCGCGTCATGAGTACGACCTTGAGGTCCCTTAAGGGAAATCTGCTAAAAAATGATATCTCTTATTGTCAAAAGGAGGACATAGGCCGCCCCCTAACAGTACTGACTCGTATCTTATTATCTATTCCTTAACTAATGCACTGCAACGCCGAGTCAGGGTAAACAAGACTGTTGGAGACCTCGGCCCTCCTCGCCTCCAGCTGCTCGATAACAGAATCTTATAGTTCAGCTCTAGTCTGCCCGCAACTCGCGAGAGCTTAGCCTCTTCCGTCTCGTTTTAGCAGATTTCCCTTCAGGGAAATCAGCTATTGAGGTCGTACTCATGACGCGATTTTCGAGAAATTTCTTCAAATGCCCATCGATCCTACCCAGGAAATGTCGAAAATGAGGTCACTTCAAAATGTATATATATATTTGTCTGTTAACGCTCTAGCGGTCGCAATGTTTGCTTGATCGTCGCCAAACTCGATATTTAAACGTTTTATGTAAAAATATAGATCGTTCGTTAATGGCTGAAATCGGACCAGTGATAGGGGGGATTTTCGAAATATCTCCGTTACTATAAGTTAAATCGAAAAATTGTATAGAAACAATCTCATTGCAAATTAAATTTACTATAAATATTGTTATATACATTTATTCTCTATCTTGAATATTAACCGAAATATTTTGAAACATTTTATTGAGCGTAACGTACATGATTAGATTGGCTTCGGTTGCAGTCGTGAGTTTCTGGATAGCTAGTTCGACCGCTCCAGTAACTGTTCGGTTCTCTTGAAATTTCTCTATTCTAAAACTTCACGAGATAAAAGTCCTCCCACTTGGTGGCTGCGTGAACTAAGCAGATTTCCCCGTGTTGGTACTACGCACTACTGATCCCATCTCATCATAAATTCTACTAACGGTAATTAGAAATCTTTCAGTTAATTTTAATAAGCTCCAAACCGAAAGCGTCTGAATTGTTAACAAACAGGTTGCCAACCACTCAGAGCTGAACTGATAGATAGACATATTCTTCAACGGAAAGAATAACAATTACTGTGATATATCTCAATATAACATATTAATTTTATTGAAAAATATTTATTATATCTAGTACTGTAATTTATAATGAATCATAATATATCCGTTATTATGCGTCGGATCGAATGATTGTATAGAACCAATATTATTGCAAATTGAGTGTACTATAAATATTGTATGTACATTTATTCTCTATCTTGAATATTAACAGAAATATTTGCATTTCTCAGCATTCAGCAAACCCCACCCCCTACTCATGTCATATAATAAAGGTCCGCCACGCAGGGGCTGCGTAAACTAAGCAGATTTCCCACGTGAAGCTATACAGTAGAGAAATCTCTAAACGAGAGCCGAACAGTTACGGCCGAACTAGCTTTTGGTGGGAAACGTTTGTTATCGGCCTACATTTAATAAAAATAAAAAGTCCGTCACGCAGGGGCTGCGTTAACTAAGCAGATTTCCCACGTGAAGTTTTACAATAGAAAAATTTCATGAGTGTCGATCAGTTAAGGAAACGGCAGAACTAGCTTTTGGCGGGATAGTAACCCAGCCGTTAGCCGACCAAATTTAATAAAAATGCAAATATCTCGGTTAATATTGAAGATAGAGAATAAATGTATATAACAATATTTATAGTAAATTAAATTTGCAATAAGATTGATTCTGTACAATTTTTTGCTCTGACGTATAGTAACGGAGATATTTCGAATATTCGAAAATCCTCCCCTCTAAACTCCCCCTCTCACTGGTCCGATTTCCGCCGTTAACGAACTTGATCTTTCTTTTTACATAAAACGACTAAATATCGAGTTTAGTAATGATCAAACAAAAATTGCGACCGCTAGAGCGGTAACAGACAAATATATATATATATATATATATATATATATATATATATATATATATATATATTTATATATATACATATATATACAGTTTTGAACGGACCTCATTTTCGTCATCTCCTGGGTTGGATCGATGGACATTTGAAGAAAAATTTCGAAAGTCGCGTCATGAGTCCAACCTCAATAGCTGATTTCCCTTAAGGGAAATCTGCTAATAAGCTATTATATCAAGAGCCACTTCATTCCACGGTTAAATACCGAAACTGATTTCATTGAACTCTACAACGTGAGATACATGCAAATACGCTCTATTGCTCAACCCCCCCCCTCTTATTTTGTTCTTGAACTACTAAAATTTGAGTGATTGGGATAAAAATTATTCTGATTTATTATGAATTACAGCTGCAGATAACCCCTCCTTATTAGCTTTAATAGCATAAAGTGGACATTAATAAATAACAAAAATTATATATTCTATTTAGCTGTTCAGATATTGAGCGAAAGTATGAAAGTTGTTGCGATCTGGCTGCGGCGATAAGCAGTGGAAGCTGTAATATATGAAAAATCCCACAACCAAATCACTAACAAGAATTTAGGAAGGGCCACCAACAATCGACTCAAGTCCGAATTCAAATATATAAATTTATTTATTATAAAAATATTCACCAATTATAAATATTAATAACTAAAAGGAAAAGGCACCTTTGAAAATATAATGGGGGACACTTAATAATACTTAGTCTATATTACAATAGAAAGACTTAGCTGTTTAATAGAAGTGCTGACTTAGCCGTGAGGGATAGAATAGGCTAGGCAGGCCGGAACAAGCTGAAGGATTAACTCTCGCTCGTGAACCAGGGTCTCCCCTCCAGAGGATGCCGAATATGACTGACTTTAATCCGTCGTGAGAGGGTCCTTATATAGAGCTAATCCGGGAGTGAACTTTGAACTGCCGATCGAAATACGCTCAAAAAGTGCATTTAACGTGAATTAATTATCGAAATTCATCCGTATTATTATTTAGTGTACCGACTTCAAGAGCTGTGAATCTTATTATCAAAATCCATCGGCGTTATCTATGAAAATGCTAGAGCACATGGTGACTTCACTCCAAATTGGATATAATTCTTATTTAAAGGTAAAAACAATACATTTAAGCATTCATACATAATAATCTTAATGTGCTCTGTGCTGGGAATACTCAGAATATAAAATATATGGCCATTTATCATTATAAGCCCATTGGCTTATGTAATGCAATGTCAATTTCATTACAAAGTGTTTTTATTATGTGTATATATCTTCATTAATTTATTAATTTTTGTTTCAAACCAACCTTATAAGTAACAAATATTTTATAAAGCTGAACTCCTTTGCTAAGAGAAAATCCTGTTAAGCGAATAAAGTATCTATCTTTCTACTGCCATAGGATATCCAACTTCATATTAGCGGATTCCCCCTAAGGAAATCAGCTATGGAGGTCGTACTCATGACGCGATTTTCGAAAAATACCTCAAATATCTATCGATCCTATCCAGAAGATTACGAAAATAAGGTCCATTCAAAATTATATATATATATATATATATATATATATATATATATATATATATATATATATTTAGATTACCATAATAAAAGTTGTTTATTTTGTAATTTAGAGTAACTTTTGTTATATGCACTTTTGTCGTATACGGAAGTATAAATGAGTTATACGCTAAAAACTATAGAGGGAGTCTACAATTTTATTTGGCACAAAAGACTCAACCTAACTAAACCAAACTCGGTATGTGAATTAGCAGTAACGCCTTCCTTATAATAAGCCATACTAACATTTCTAGGGACGGGCAGGAGTGGGGGTTATAAGGAAGGACTGAAATTAATAATAGTGATATTTCGTTTCCTATTGCATTTTCGGCAAATATGCACATAACAAAAGTTGTTTTTTTTGTTATTTAGAGAAATTTGCTCAACACTTCTTTTCAATACGAACTACCAGGTACCTCAAATGAAAAAATTGATTCAAATGTATGTCAATATTTTCTCATTAATAATGCAAATCTATGCATATTGCACCGGAAACGGGAAATATGACAATATGCAGGACAGTGAATTCTTACATAAAAAAATAATTTTATTATTAACAATTCCACAGAAATGACGGGTGTTAACCCTAAACACTGGGACGGGTAAATGTCAAAATATTGTGCAAAGTAAAGCCTTGCCAAAAATATACCATCACCATTCAGCCTCAAATGAATTCCCGAGCGAAGGCCGGGTATCTGAGCTAGTATATATATATATATATATATATATATATATATATATATATATATATATATATATATATATATATCAACGCTGTAGCTGTCGCAATATTTGTCTGATCGTTACCAAACTCGATATTTATACGTTTTATGTCAAAATAAAGATCAAGTTCGTTAACGGCTAAAATCGGACCATTGGGTGGGAGGGGGTTAAAGAGGGAGAATTTCGAAAATTTGAAATATCTCAATTGCTATGTACCGGATCGAAAAATTGTATAGAATCAATTTCAAATATGATTTTCTATGAATGTTGTTATATACATGTTTTCTTTAAATTGAATATTAACCGAGGTATTTCCATACTATAGTTTTCGGCCATCAGTAAACCCCCACACCGACTGATGAAATATTAACAATAGGCTGTTATATTATGAAGCACTTTATTTGAAGCCTAATTACCAAATATTGTTCTCATGGAATTTTTGCGTTTTGATATAAATGCAAATACGTGACGTACTTAGAAAATCTGCTTAGTTAATGCAGCTCCTGTGTGGTGGGCTTTTTTTGGTCATACAATACCTTGATAGGTATTTCTTCTCGGCACACTCTTTTAGCATATGGACAAATTATATTCCTGAATGCTACTCTTATCGTGAGTATTTAACTTCCGTGTGGTGTTAGTTTTTTTTTTTTTAATAAAAAAACGAAATGTCCTTGGAAATACTGTTAAGGGCTTAGGGCTATTGTAAGATTCCGTTGGCTGATTGAAAGCAGCTAACTCAATGATGAGGCGAGCTAATAGATCAATTATAAGGTACTAATAGAGTCGTGCCGAGTATTATCACAGACTGGGGATCAGTCAACAAGTATCCGTTATGCATTGTTACAGCCAAGGCCGAGTCATCTGGGGTCATCCGCTGCATTTGCAGGCTACGCTGCGCCTGCTTATTCTGAGAACTTACTGTTAACCATTTGTTGAAAGCTCTGTTTACAAACAACTCCGCTTTGCCATAAAGGCCGTCACGCAGGAGCTGCGTAAACTAAGCAGATTTCCCACGTGCTGGTATAAAACACTTGTGATCTCATTATCTATTTCTATGTAAAAAAAAGTCCGTCACGCATGGGCTGCGTAAACTAAGCAGATCTCCCTCGCGAAGTTCAACGATAGATAAATCTACATACTGGTAGACCATTCAACCGTGAATATTAAGTGAATAAATATAAATGAGGGGCTTAGGTTAGCAATTTGAGTTAAAGCATTGGCCTTAATCTCACATGGTAAACCTAGAGTGGCGAGTTCGATTCTCACCTGGGCAAAGGAATTTATTTAGTGACGGAATTCATTAAATAAATGAATAAATAAACGGTTCGGGGACCAAAAACCGAAAAGAAATGAAGTCCGTCACGCAGGGGCTGCGTTAACTAAGCAGATTTCCAACGAGCGTCACGTTTTTGCATTTATCTCAAAAATTAAAAGTTCAATGAGAACAATATTTGGTATTTAAGCTTCAAATAAAATGCTTCATAACATAATAGAATATTGTTAATATGAGATGTGTAGGAGTGGGGCTTTACTGAAGGATAAAAACTACAAAAATGCAAATATCTCAGTTAAAAATGCAAGTATCAAGATAGTGAAAAAATGTACATAACAACATTTATAGAACATTATATGTGCAATAAGAATGGTTCTATACAATTTTTCGATCCGAACCATAATAACAGAGATATTAAGAATTTTCGAAATTCTCTCCCTCTAAACCCTCCCCCCTCCACCTGGTCCGATTTCAGCCGTTAACGAACTGGATCTGTCTTTTTGTATAAAACGATTATATATCAAGTTTGGTAAAGATAAAACAAAAATTGCGACCGTTAGAGTGGAAACAGAGAAACACACACAGTTAGTTTGGTAACTGGTCAAGTAAAAATTGCGTCCTGAATGCTTGAGTTTCGAAAAAATGGATAGAGCAACCATTGTAGAGCATCAATAGCTTAACAAGATTGGTTATATATCATTTTACGATACGATTCATAAAAAAAATCTACTTCATGGCATCATCGCAGTAATTATTTTCATATATCTCACACTGCATACATTCAATGGAAACAATATTTGGCTTAATAATGTGGTTCACGATATAACAGCTTATTGGTAATATGAGACGGTGTGGGGGTTTAATGAACGCTGAAAACTAAAATTTGCAAATGTCTCCGTTAATATTAATGACAGAAAATATCTATATAACGACATTTATAGGTAGTAGAATTTTAATTTTCCTTTAAGATTAGTTATGTACAATTTTTCGATCCAACTTATAGATATAGATATTTCAAATTCTCTCCCACTGGTCCAACGAACTGAACCTTCCTTTTTACATAAAAAGATTAAATATCGTGTATGGTCAAGATCGACAAAAATTGGTCAAGATCGGCGCTAACAGACATATATATATATATATATATATATATATATATATATATAAAGACATGAACCCATACGTACTTCAAACGAGAGATTGCACTACTGAAATATCGGACTGCTTAAAAGCCCTTGATATCACAAAAGAGAAAAACGAATATCTCAGCGTCAGAAACTTGCGAAAAGACCTACGCCAAAGATCCTTTAGCGAGTGGTGCTCTTTACCAGCTAAAGGAAAAGGCGTAGAAACGTTTAACGACTGGCAGGCCAGTAATTCGTGGATTTCTGACAAAAAAGGGCTCTCTTCATCTGAATGGACAACGGCGGTGAAGATGAATGTGAACTTAGTGCCAGTTCGCTCTGTCCCAGGAAGGAACCTAGGAAACGCCCACTGTAGGCATTGCAGTGAGATTGAAACCCTTCCCCATGTCCTAGGTTCCTGCCAATGGGGCGAGCAGATGCGCAACTCACGACATCATAAGGTCCGGGCTCAAATTGCTCAACTCTTGGAAAAGAAGCACCCAAATTGGGATATATTCGAAGAGGTGACCTGTAATTCCGCAGACGGTACTCCAAGAAGAGCAGACATTGTAGTGATCATGAAAAATGAAAAGAAAGGATTAATTTTGGATCCCACTGTCCGGTTTGAGACGAGCCAAAATCAAGCAGACGAGGTGGATCAAGAGAAGAAAGGAATATACGAGCCATGTTGCCTGTATTTCTCTGAAAAATACCACATCCAAGACTGGACAGTTATGGGGCTTCTGTTTGGTTCAAGAGGAGTCCTCCATCAAAAAACCGTCAAGACCTTAATTGAATATGGGCTGAACAAAGATGACCTGAAGGACTTGTCCACCCTTATCCTAAAGTCATCTATAAAAATTGTGAACCACCATTTATATAAAAAATAAATCTGAAATATTAAGCTGCAATCTCACCTGAGGTACCTCCCAAAGTTCCTCCATTCAATTATCCAAATTTCAATATACAATATAAACAAAATAAAATTAAAAAATTAATAATATTACCAAAACTGGCAGATTAGGAGGCTGACCACAAAGGTACCCTCAGAAAGAGGGCAGCTTAATTTGTTTGTTTTATATATATATATATATATATATATATATATATATATATATATATATATATATATATATATGGATGGTATATCAAGTAAAGGGTTGGCACCGATGATAAGGTTGTCATACCTATAGGTGAAGTCTGTCGTCACAGGCTGATGATCGAGTTCAGCTGGCAAACGCTTTCGATGCGATGGCACCATCTTCAAAACCGGTATTACATCTAATATATATATATATATATATATATATATATATATATATATATAAGAGTGTATATATAATTTTGAACGGACATCATTTTCGTCAATTCCTATGTTGTATCAATGGACGTTTCAGGACAATTTAAAAAAAAAAAATTCTTCATGAGTACAACTTACCACCCTCATGAGTAGCTAATAATAATTATTATAAATTCTGGCTGATATTTTTATGGGTAAAAATTCTGTGTGGATGAATTGGTGCATATTGGCGATAGACCGTGAGGGGGCGCGCCTGTAGGACTGTGAGAGCCACTGCTATAAATATTAATGGGGGACGCAGTGAGGGGTTTGTGAGATCGGCTATTAGGATTCGGAGCGGGAGGAGTCGTCGGCGGGCGCCTTCTGAATCTTAACCTGGGGCTATGGGAGCTTAGAGGTAGGAGTTCTGCTAATTTTCTTTGGCATAGCAGCACGAAGCGCCGCTCGGATCGCCCCATGAGAAACTAGACCGACGCCACACACACTTCACTAAAGGTTGCGATCCCACATAGTCCTGACCTGGAAGTCTGCTGCACCTATGCAGAAAATTGGCTTACAGCCTGCCAAAGCAACTGGCTTGCTGGTAACGCTTTGGCGCCATTCGTCCATCTGTTCACTTGATCTTCAAGTTCTGACGGATCTTTAAGAAATAAATAAATGACCTATTTATATATCTTTTAATGGAGTATTTTTTAAGAAAAGTTTTCATTGTGTGATTTCCAAAAACTCCATCATATCGCTGTCCCAAAAGAACAATTACCAAAACTGAAATTTTGTTGCTATTTGAGTTTCAATGTTTATTTATATCACAAAGCCTATGGTGGAACAATGGCGTGATTGTATTTCGTATTTAACAGAGAAGAAAATAAAATCTTAACAGTTCTACGCTGTAAAACAAGAAAAACAATTGGTTCTACAATGACTTAATTGATTAAGGGTTGAAAAGTAAAGGTAAAATGTTAATAAAGATTTTTCCCAAATATGTTAATATGAAAGTAAAGAATGTCTTCTGTACATACACCTGTCATTGTTTTCAAATACTTAATTAATTTTCACTGGGTATTATAAAATTTTATAAAGGACTTCATTTTCCTCCTTTCTTCGTAAGATGGGTGAAGAAATTTGTCAAAAATCGTGACTAGGCGCTTTTCCCTTAAGCGAAGTATGTTAAATATATCTGTTTGCGAAATTTCACTAAGCTTGACAAATAATCAAAACGTCAGTTTTAAACTTTTTTTGTAGAACGCTCCATTTTTTTTTTTTTTTTTAGAAAATTGTCGTTTACCGTTTGCAGAATGTTCGCGTACTCTTTGCTTCATAGGGCTGAGGATATTACTTGTTGAGTCCTTCGCCGAATTAATCATCTACATTTTCAGGTGCATTTATCACCGTGCACAAGCGGGAATCGAACCCATTACTCTTGAGTTAAGCAATTGCATTAATACCTATCACCCAGTTCCAATTTTAATTACTACCTAGAGCTACAAATGGTAGATTGTATAAGAAGTATTCTGCTTTTTCTTACACAGGTAACGACCTTTGTTTTTCGCTCTAAAATGCAAAAATATCATTCAATATGAAATATACAATACTAATTATCCAAAATTTCTTTTCATTGTGAGATTTTTCTTCGTGACGCCTAATATCCGTTGTAAAATAAAATAAGAAAATGAGCAATCTATTGATTTTTATTATGAAATACTATAGAATGATGATATGAATGATGAGAGTTTCTTTATATGGTTTGTTATTAGTTGAACTTTTCCTTCTCAAAAATGATAATAAATAATTGATATCAATAAAAATGCACTGTCCTCGACTATTGCTTTAATTTATGCAAAGTGCACTTTCAGAGCCAGCTCTCCATCATCAATGCCTGCAGACAAACAAAAACCTTACGACAATATAACAAACAGCATGATCAATAGTGTAAAAACAGTCAATCAATAAAAACAAAAACCATAAGCGTCATAAAGATAAAAAGTTAAGAACCTATAAACTAACTAAATTAAATCACTCATTTTCATTACAGTTCCTCTGGTGTAGCATTCAGGGGGATTTGCACCCCATTGTGATGTGTAAATATATGTTTTTTTTACATAGTAATTTGTTTGTTTTTAATTTAGATAGTTTATAAGGTTTTTAACTTTTTATCTTTATGATGCACGCTTATGGTTTTTATTTATTCACTCTGAAAATGCACTTTGCATAAATTAAAGCACTAATAGATGTACAGGCTTTTTTATTGACCCTGATCGATTGGTTCCTCTACCTTCCAATAATAAATAATTTATAGTCCTGTATTTGCAATATGTAAAAATCTTAAAATATCTCAGAATAAATATATTGTTAACACGTTTCAGAGATACCATTGTTTAAAACCTCTTGGGCATCAGAGACAACACACCTGAAGATCCTATCAATTGTGGGGAGGGGTTATTTCCTGTTGTTTCTGTTACGTTTAAAATCAGTAATTTTAGATGCTTTTAAATTTCGAGTCGTACTAAAAGCCGAAGGATGTCGATAAGAAAATTTATAATTATAGGTTCTGTAAGATTAAATAATTACTACTTGTAGCACAACCGTTTAACTCACTACAAGAAACTGAAATGCCAATTGGTCATCGAAATAAATATTGATTAATGGCTCTTCTGATTATTGTTACCGATCCTTCACCATTACGAGGAGTTATAACGACTGTAATTCATTATAAACCAGTTTTATTAATTTCAATGACTACAATCTTCCACAAAATGTTTCAACTCTTAGAACAACACTTATGAAATAAAGGAGGCCGGACGATGCCCAACTCCCATTTGGCTGTCAACGGCGTTAACAAGCAGCTGTTCGTAGGTTAACCGGTCAATGATGCTGTTGGTTTAAAAATATGGCCAAAAATGACTCACATAACTCAGGGGGGGTTTATTTTAAAACCAGCTGACGGATGGCGGAAGATAAACAGCTGAGAGACAGTCCATCTGTAAGATTGGATCTGAGCTGAAGACCGCTGGAAGCCTGATGGACAATCTGTCTTCATTATGAGCCACACTCCCAGAACAGATATCTTATCTATAATAGCTGTTAACCAGTTCTACCAACATAATAGAATAGTATTTCACGGTCTCGCTAATGGGGCCCGGCCAGCCTCCTCATCTTGTTAGCACATTTATCTCATTCGTCTTCAAGATATCAGCGTCTGCTTAATTTTTTATTTGCCTCACCATTTATTTCTGACAGATCCTCTTAATTACTCATATTTCTTCCTGTTATGGGAACACCAAATTTAGTGGCTTATCACGACTGGGCGTCTCTGTTAAGTAACATTTCAATGAACTCTAAGAAATTATATAATAGTCATTACAGAATATTTTCTTTTGAATTTCACAGTAGAACGAAAACACTCACTTACTTCTACTTATTACTCGATCAAGAAAACTCTAAGTGAATTTAGAAATTAGTATAAGACAGAATTATTTCCAGTCGGTTTAGAAAATTCGCCTCCTTTGTTTCCTTTAATATCAAGTTTACTTGGTGTTTTTCTGCAATGTAGTAAATAATTTTCAAAATGTATTAATATTAAATAATTATGAAATAATGTCACGAAAAACACACACGCAAACCGTGCAACCTTGATCAAGATGTAACTTACACTGAGTGCAGTAGTTATTTTACTCTCTGCTCCTTTTCTACTACAGCTGGTATGTACCATATATCTATTTCTTGTTATAGTTACATCCAATCCCCCACCCCCCAACATTTATCACTGTCACATGTTACATTTTAAAAATTGTTTTTGATATTTATAGCCATAGTAAAAAAAAAATCCGTTTCACTATTTTTCACAAATTTCTTACACTTGTTGGTTTTTGTTCATTGTTAGCTCTGAAGAAGGGAACCAATGGTGCCCGAAACTGTAGCATCATAAATAAACTCCTCTATTTGAAGAATTGAGAATTTATAGCCGATACCCAAACATCCTTTACTGTCTTCCGTTTGTACTCGTATGACAACTTTGTGGTTTAGTATCAGCAGAATGTACTTGTGAGTATTCATTTTAGGATTGATTGTTATCATTTATATAAATCATTTCTTTAATATATTTGTAATATTACTGCATGTTATAACTAGTTGATTATTTAAGCTTTGTTATAATATTATATGGGATAACATGTGTGATATACAAGCGATTCATGTTAAACTAAAGACCAAGTTCGTTAATTGGTCAAATCTGACCGGAGGAGGGAAAACGAAAATTAAATTATTTCCGTTGTAATTAGTCGGATGCAAAAATGTTATAGACCTAATTTTGTTCTTTGCTCTATGTCCCGCAGGTGGAAAATTATGTGTTAGCTACCTTCGCAGATGACACACTCCTCCTCACTCAAGGCAATACCCCAAACACTTCCATACCCATCTCCAAGCAGCAGCCGAACAGGTATCAAGATGGTTCAAGAACTGGAAGCTCTCGTTGAGCCGAGAAAAAACGCAGGCCAAGATTTTTGCTCTTCGTCTTTTCAAAAACGAAGATCTTCCTTAACTGAAAATAGCTCATTACTCTATTCCTTGAGCTCCGAAGGACCAGAGCACCCGCTATCTCGGAGTACATTTAGACACACGACTTACATGGAGGCATCATATCCACATTAAATTGCAACAAGCACATACACGACTTACAGAAATATACCCTTTCATAAATAAAAATACACCACTGAAACTTGACTACACTGCGTAAGACTCCTTTACAAAACACTCATACTCCCTATATTAACATACGCATGCCCAGTCGGGCTGGGCATCAGCAACACACACAAAAACAAACTATAGTCCTTCCAGAGCAAAGTACTTCGGATATCGGCAAATGCTCCCTGGTTTGTTACGAACTGCCAAATCCCCAGGGAATTAGAGGTTGCTTCTATTTCAGTTCACATTCAACAACTTGTGAGGAAATATCATGCATGCCTTTCCATGTCAAGTGGAGCCACTCTTTATAATTTAGGTGCAACTACTGAAGGACGATTACGTCCGAGGCTGTACCAAAATATCTTAATTCTGTAAAAAAAGTAAAAATTTGTGTATAATACCTTTTTTGTATTGGGTCCAAATAAAATTTTCTTTCTTTGATCTATATTGTATTCAGCTTTCATTAAACCCCCACTTCTACTCATCTGATTTTTACTTACGCAAATATATGGTGATATAAGATCGCCTATGCGTCATCCAGCGTGTTGGATATCTGCTTAGTACACGCAGCCCCTACGTGAATGTTTTTTTTTCATTCGAGATACGATAGAAAATGGTCGAGTAGCTGTAAACTAAGCTGTGTGTTTTCGTTTGGCAAAAGAAGGGAAGGAAGCGTGATTGGGGCGTGGGCGGAAGGTGCGAGATCCACCTACTCACAGTCACGAACCGAGCAACGCCTCAGATAGGTCTGGAGGAAGCTACACCGGCTCAATCTACCAGTCAACACCAGCGCTACTTTACTCTCCATACCTCTCATTAACGCATTGTATGCATGCTATTTATACTCAATAATAACATTCACGCCTTTGTGTGGCTGAAGTTTTATTCTCAGTTGCGTTCACCACAAGACTTCCTCCAGGTCATAAAGCTGTCTTTACATTTTGTATTTTCTCCTGGGAGGCTATGGCATATTTTTAGGCAGCATGCTTGTTTCCGCTAATAAGTACAGCCCAACCCACCCACATTGTTCCATTACACCCCAACCAAATTACCATCACCCTTATAATGGAACCAAGTTCAGTAGAAGGGGAACTATCATTCTTACCCCCGGTAGGTTACACTACAAAGAAGCTGGGTCTCCGATAAAAAAAAAAAAAAAAAAAAAAAAAAAAAAGTACAGCCTGCCATTCTTGAAATCATTGACAGTGACAGGATTCTTACATAATTCTATTAGTTTGGCCTTGTCTCTAGTTTGTCATTTGTGAAGCTTGCTCCAGATACTTAATATTATTCTTTCTTTGGTCATCAGTTCCCTCCTAGTTTCTTTTGTGTGTGTCCAGGTTTCACTGCCACAGATGGGATTTACCACATCTTCAGTTTCCCTTTACGAGAGATCTTGAATCTGAGAACCTTGCGTTTGCTTTCTGCAAATCTTTTCCACCAAGTTTCTTAAATAATGTAAATACTGATCCGAATTGACGTTTGTTTGTATTTTGTCTATATATTTCGTACACATTCTTGTATTATTCTTGCCAATTCCTCAATGGGTCTACTAACAAAGAACATCATCGGCATATTCCTGTGCTAAATGAGTCGGTTTTCCACGGTTTCCCCATCCCACATCAATGCATGATGTTATTCCCAGGTTTTTAACACTTCTAGTAAAGACAACCAATATAAATACCGTTATTACTTTTTCCAATTCTTTCTCTAGCAGTATCACTGAAAGGTGAATATACTCACCAATTGTAGCCTTGTTGTTGTATTTAAGTGTGGATAGGTGGACTAAAGGTGTTCTTGTGTGTGGTGTTCCCCAAGGCTTTTCTTCTAATGACTTAATACATGCTATTTTTTTCTATTAGTGAATTTGAGATATAACAGAGATGCCTCTGTTGTCGTAGTTCAATTAAGTATGTTCTTGTTTGAATTATTTACAACATTAGACATGTGTGAATGAGACATTTCTATGAGCTATAACTAAGACGAAATGCGCCTACTCCTAGTATGATCTGTAGTCAGAGTGCGTGAGCTCTTCCGCCACCTCCCTCGCATGTAGTCTATGAATTTGCTAGTCACGCCTCAACGTGTTTTTCTATTCTGCGCAACTCCCCTGAAACCTAATTGCTTCTAATAAAATTTCCTAATACATTCCTTATCGGTGACGCATCTCAGCGAACTGGCCTTTGTGGAGCGAACTCTTTGTATTATGGTAAGACCTAGGATAATTATCCATTTTGGTGCCACTAACAAGGAGCGTGTGATTGAACGCGTGCGCGCTAGCGTGTGTGTGTGTGTATAATTAAAAGTATTATAATAACTATTGATCAGATTACCCATTGCACATTGAACCAAAAAAAAAAAATCTGTCACTCGGGACTGCGTAAACTAAACAGATTTTCCACGTGATGTTTTACCATAGATACTTGTAACACAACACCACCGTGAGTATTAAGTGAACAAATACAAATAACAAGAAATCGTTCATTCTATTTAAATTTTAATAATCTCCAATTCTATTCTATTCATGTTTTCATGTTTTTCCCCCTTGACTTTCGTTGTCAGTAACTCACATTGAGTATGCAACTCCGCTGATAAACGAGTTTTTTTATTTTTTTTATATTTTTTTTTTGTTTTATCTATTTATTTTTTCCTAAATCTCAATTATTTTAAATTCATTTTAGATACATATTCCATTTTATTCAACAATTTATATATTTTATTATATCTTGTTTAATATTTTTTGTTTTGGATTCTATATTATGTTTGTCAATTTGTTGTGTTGGATTTCTATTTATTGTTCGATTTCAATTTATTGTTCAATTTCTATTGTTTGAGTTCCATTTATGTTTTCTATTTCTGTTTTGCGTTCCATTTCTGTTTTGTTTTTCCATTTCTGTTTTTGTGCTCCATTTCTGTTTTGTGTGTTTTTGTTTCCCATTTTGGTTTTGTGTTCCATTTCTGTTTTTTTTATTCCTATTCTGTTTTTTGTTCTATTTCTGTTTTTGTGTTCCATATTTTTTTTTCTTTTTTTTTTCCCCCCCCATTTTGGTTTTATATTCCATTTCTGTATTTTGTTTTTGTGTTCCATTTCTATTTTGGTTTTTCTATTTTGTTTTTGTGTCCCATTTCTGGTTTTTGTTTTCCATTTTGTTTTTGATTTCCATTTTTGTGTTTTGTTTTTCCATTTGGTATTGTGATTCATTCCAGTCCTGTTTTTCGTTTCAGTTCTGTTTTCTGTACCATTCCTGTTTTTGTGTTCCATTTCTGTTTCGTGTTACTTTTCTATTTTTCATGTTACATTTCTGTTATGTTGTTTTATGTTCGTTTAAATTAATTTTGTTTCGTTTCGTTTTTGTTTTTTTTTATTTTTTTATTTCATACAGTTTTTTTTCCCGAGCAACTACGTCACTGGGCGACAAGATTCGGGGCGGACTAGCCGAAATACGATCAATATAAGTAGTTTTCTGATTAACTTGGCGAATAAAAAATTGTTAAAATGGTATATGTCTGTAAATGATACAAATTGCTTTAGTTGAATATATTTTATTTCAAATAAGCCATGTACAAATTAGATCCCATTAACAATATATACATAATAGTTCCTTAAAATTGATATGTTGGGTTACATTTAAAAATCGTAATTTTTCTACGTAATTAGCACAATAAAAAGAAAATTTTTACTATAATAAGATGAAATGCCCAAAACATGAAAACAGTAATGACTACTATTATACAAACAAATTAAAGTTAATAAAATTAAGACTAACCAAGCAATAAACAATGATATCCAGTTAGCAGAATAAAAATGAGTAAATTATTTTAAACATCAGCTAATCAATATAGGTACAAGATTTTTAAAGGCTATCATGCATGTACTCCTCCTTGTAATAAAAAGATGCTTATATTTAGTCACTGGGAATCCTTGGATCCAGTAGCATCCTAGTGAAGAGAATAAATAACTGTGAAGGAAACATGTAATATCATTTATGATGGAGCATGGGAAATAAACTCCTCTACAACACTATAGGAAACACTACATGAATATAATTCTGTTTCTTATATTTTAAATCTTACCTTTTTAAAAACTGTCATTTGCATGTAGCCTAACAATTCTGTTTGTAAATTCCTTTCACAATCACTATCGCTGAAATGTTCTGAATAAATCCGAGAAATATCAGGATTAAATTTGAAATCTCCTCGTCTACACAGGACTATTCACTTTTTCTAATTTCTGGGTTTTTCGGGAACCGGTGATAAGATAAAGACTTGCCCGATTTCCTAGAGTTGTTGGAACATGTTGCCACAGCACACTCCCACGGCATTTTGCAAAAAAAATCACTTATAACAATAGAAAATAAAAGAATTCGCTAAAAAACAACAATGCTCACGATGTAAACAAAGCTGATAGTGTCGCCTAGTGACGTCATGGGCCAAAGTCGCAAAAATTTACGATCTGTGCACCACATCGGCTTGTATAACTGATTTCATGATATTGCTCTCTGGTACAATCCTTCTCTGGAACATAAACGTGCTAGAGCTGTGAACACGAACAATGTTAATATAATTATGTACTCTAAAACATTGTTTTACTCTATTTAAATCAATAATTGAACTATTGTGACCGTAGACCAGCTTTTAAAAACACTACTTCTTCAATTTACTGTTTTATATTTTTACTCTTTAAAAAATAAACATTCTGAGCTCAAGTTACCTTTGTGAGTTAAAGCGTTGGTCTTAGTCTTACTTACTAAACCAGGAGTGGCGAATTCGATTTCCACCTGGGCGATAGGAATTTATTTAGTGGCGAACTCATCATATATAATCTTTAGTCCCACCCATGCTAGAAGAGAGTGGTGAACTGTAGATAACCCGCCCCAATGAGCCATAATAGCACGAAGCAGGTGTTAATAAATGACATCAACAAACAGAAATAATTTTGATTCGAAAAATGTAAAAGGTTTTACGTAATGAGCAAAATATAATTACGCGAAAGATTAATAAGAATAATCACATTCTAGGATATAAAGAAACGTTTTCGAGAACATAAAGAGATATTTAACATTTAAATAATATATTTTCTAAAGTTGGTTATGAGAAGTTCAATTTTAGTTCTGATTGCAGCTAGCTATGTTTCCTATATTAACGCTTGTTCTTTGTAGTCGTCATAAGAAATCATTTGTGAGTGTAGGCGGCAATAATTTATTCTAGTTAGTATAGACTTGACCACCTAACCAGAAGGCTAAAGTCAAGTACGTGTAAAGATGTTTTATAATGTGTCAAGGTTTGTGCTCTTGAAGCCGTGAAACATGTAGAGCAAATACAAATTTAAAAGAGTAAAGAGAGGAAGTAGTGTTTTTATTTGTTGACCTTGGGCCACAAATAGTGCAATATTTAAGTACCTATATGCTTTACTTCCATTGACTCAAAACGAACTCTGGAACTCGGTTTTCGAAATTTGTCTATTAGAGAACAATTCTGAGTTTGTTGGTCTTTGTCAGCGGCTACTCAGTGCATTTTAATTTACAATTATTCTGTAATTCATACATTAAACACAACTCTTCATCACAACGGAACTCTTCAATTCGTTGGTCACTTTTTTAATGTTTGATAAGTCGCACATTTTTCCTTCCTTATTTTCCTAGGACAATAGAAATAATGTAGGAAGTTTAAAAGAAGGACGCGATTTCTTCCTAAACGTCTTTTAACTAAGCCTCGGGGTTATTTACATAATAACCTCAGATGTTTATTAGTAATCAATGTTTCTTATAGAATGTATAAACAAAACATTTTCCTTTAAATGATTTTTTTATTTCTACTTCTTATTTTTTAGCAGATTTCCCTTGAGCGAAATCAGCTATTGAGGTCGTACTCATGACGCGATTTTCGAAAACTTTCTTCAAATGTCCATCGATCCTACCCAGGAGATGACGAAAATGAGGTCTGTTCAAAACTCTGTATATATAAATGTCTGTTAACGCTCTAGCGGTCGCAATTTTTGTTTGATCGTTACCAAACTCGATATTTAAACGTTTTATGTAAATAGACAGATCTAGTCCGTGAACGGCTGAAATCGGACCTGAGGGAGGGGGGGGGGGTTAGAGGGGAGGATTTTCGGCAATTCGAAATATTTCCGTTACTATACGTCGAATCGAAAAATCGTATAAAATCAATCTTATTGCAAATTAATTTTACTATAAATATTGTTCTATACATTTATTCTCTATCTTGTATATTAATCGAGATATTTGCATTTTTATTAAATATGGACCGATAACTGACGAGTGAGTTTCCCGCCAAAAGCTAGTTCGGCCGTTTTTTTTCTTATTACATTAAACACATTTATATCTTCTTTAAATACTTTTTGCAGCTCACATATGCAACATGTGTTTAATTTTCACGTCATCATTTCTGTTCTTCTTGGAGGTGTTGCCTTGTATTATGCCTTATTTAGATCTGTTTCAGTGGATCAATGTTTTTATATTTTATTTTATACAGTTATTAGCTTAAAATTTAGATTTATAAATTAATGTGATTATACATGCAATATGCCTTGTTGTAAGCACTTGAATAAATGATTTTTGACATTATGAGAAAAATAATAATCTAGACGGAAATATTGTCAGTGTTAAAGACAACAGTTGTACATTAATATTTAAAAGGTGCAACGAAGCGGTATTAGGTCAAATTCAAAAGTCTGTGTGATAAGCTGTAATAATAATAATGTGTTATTTTGTCAGTTTATATAAATATAATGAGAAAACGTAATTCTTAGGCAACCATATATTTGTTATCAAAGACTTTGGTCAACTGCCAAGAGTTATTTGAAATCTACGTTTAAAACTGTATGATCTTATTTAATAGAAATCTGGAACAAGAAGAATTTTCAAATGGATTTCATTAATAAACCTTGTCTAAGTAGTTTTTCAAGGGCCGCAAAATTTGTTTCAACCCAAAACACCAGAATAACCCCTTCAAATGGAACGCCGTTCTTATTAGAAACAAAGTAGAAGGTTGCATGACAAAAACTTCAATTCACAGAGCCTTTTTCATTCATACCTTTAAAGGTATAAACGCCTCTGTAATATAGATCTATCGTTCGTGAGATATAGGCAAAAAATAAGTTTTTTTTGTCTTTTGCCAATCACTCTGAGAATTTTAGTTCATAGGTATAGTTTAACGTTTTGGGATTATAGGCATTTTACAAATTTACACCACTGTGCCCTTTAATCTTGTAATATTGCCTGTGTCAGGTTTTTTGCTCGACAATAGCAAAGTAAAAAATCAGCTGTGTGAAATAATCTTTTTCAGGGTTGCAGACTGAGTATCGCAGGAAGAAGAATCGTTTAAGGGCCAATTACTATTCTATTTTTTTACGCCCTTAGGGCCTGTCTATCATTGGGCTGTCTTTCAAACAGTAATAACCAGGTGTTGGCTGAGTGGAGTACGCTTCTAGTTCCACTGGTCTTAACTGAATTCCCTAGTCACCTGTTGTGAAATCCGTAGCTCGCGGCAACCCAATCATCAGCATATCCTAAGCGATCTGTCCCAGCGCTTCCCCTCTTAGGATATTATAGCCCCAACGTGTTGATGACCACTCAGATATAGAGATTCCTCTCTGACATACACCCCCTCCCCTCCCAGGCTGTTATTATTGCAGTCAGAGCCCACTTATCACTTGCATCGTGAGGAAATTACATGGTCCAACAGGTGTTAACCAGTCTTTTCAGCTCTCTGAATTCCACCTGTTAAGAGGTATTAAAGTTTATCAATGCTTGCTGTTTAATTTTAGATTTATTTCCAGATTTGAGATATTCGTTGTTATTATATAGTTTCAGAGTTGGGAAGTGTACTTAAATAAGTAAGCTTATTTAAAACGTTTAGTTTGATATAATAAAATAGAGAGCTCTCCACTGTAACTGTAGATTTACAATAACACATACACTAACTGACTGCTAACTTGTGATACGCATAGACCTTCCATACACTTTGGCTGAATTACTACATGACCGTAGCCGGTACATAGACGTCGTATTTCACTACTTAAAACAAAACAACATTTCCAAAAAATTATAATGTAGGACAATTCTGAAAATATATGCAAAAATGAACCACACTTTCGTATATATCTAAACTGATAGTTCGTCCAATTGGTCCTGTTGCGAAATACGATTGCAATATGGGTATATAAACAATAAATAAAATAGGTGAATGTGTACATTCTGCATATATCCATTTGTGATCTGAGGGACTGGTGGTTAAAATCTGTGACTGGAAGAACCCATGAATAGGAAACCCTCATTTCAGTAGAAACGGAAAAAATGAAAGAAGAGAGCCACATGGGTGGTTATGAAATGAGTTTTGGTTTGCTTTCTTAATGCAATTACCAAACAATAATGGCATCAGAAAGAGTGGATTGAAATAATTCACGAACTGTTAAAGAGTCATCTCTCTGTAATCACCATTGTCTGCTGACTAATAATGATTATTAGCCAGTAAGAACAGCGGACGACTTTAATGTACTTCTAGTCTTCAGTTATTGACGTAATTTTAGTTAGTATTACCATACAGATGAAGCGTAACTGCAGTAAACAATAAAAAATACCAGGACTGTCAGTAGTCCAGGCTTCGTCGGTTCAGAACTCTTCAGTTCGTCTACTAACTACGTGTGGTAATATTTTTCCCCCAGCAAGCTTCATATTTGTTTATAGAAGATTATAATCTGACAAAATTATGTTCAGGAGAGTACTCAAAAAATGAGGAGGTTCTTTTGCTGGTTGTGCTTCAAAAGTACAATTTACAAAAACCTAGGAAGAAAGTGACCTGAGATAATTCAATAAAAAAATTATATATATTTGGCTCAAGTTCTTTGAAGGACCGAAGCCTGCAAAAAGGCTTTGGTGGGGGGATCAAATAGCCGTATTGTGGCGATTCCTGCCGATTTGTCGCATTACAAACTCCAATATCTCTACTAATTTATACAGTAGCTCATAAGTCATGATGCTGAGTGGGTCACTTGGGAATGGGTAGACGTCCTACTTCGCACACAGCTAAATAAAATTCAGTGTGCGACACCCAAGTTTGAATCTTCCAACATTTGTCCTCCAATAATCCAGTGCATTGACTGATGAAACACTGCCACCACCTGAGAAAATGCAGTGCACTGAACATTTTTCTTTAACACAATTTCAGCTTCCAGCGAAAGCTTACGCCTAGAAATTTATGCCCGTTTTTTTGGCGTGAAGAAATATTTCTAGGTTCCCTCAAGAGTTTGTCCTTTTAATTACTTCCCGCTCCGTTTACTCAACTAGTACGTTCGCCTTAGACTTCCTCCAGGACATTTATCTCCAGAGACGTAATTCATTCTTTTTAATGGGTCTACATGGACATCCATTCAGCATACATGGCCAAACCACTTAACTTGCCAATGTTCAATTATGTCTATGATATAGTTAGACTGTAAACTGTCTCGGGTTTCTCTCTATCCGTCGACGTCGTACTCCGAAGGATTTGTTGAAAATATTATTTATTAGCAGCGGTAATCTGTCTAAGAAATTTGTCAGTAAGCACTCACCCTTTGGCTCCAGATAATTTTTAGAGACCTCAAACTACTTGTATGCACATTAACTCTCTTAAAGTTATTGAATTACTTAGTTTCATTTACCGAACGTTAAATTGAACTGAACCTGAATAAAATTTCAAACAGACGAGTGATGAATAACATACAGCAACAATTTAATCTTAGCAAGAATGATGGGACAGAAAAGACACCCGTTTACATTTAATAATCCACAATACAAAAATTGATGATTATTTGACCTGTATAAATACAACCAAATTCTACAAAAATCCTCACATGGAGTGGAAATAGAAAAACATTGTTTAACAGATTTAAAATTTTAATGATCAGATACAACGGATCAGACTGTTGAATGTTTACTCTACAATAATTCACTATCAACACCACTTTGACTAATTTAATGCTGGTGGTGATGGTGATGAATCAGTTAATAAGGACAGAGTTTCGTTAAAATTTACTTTTGAAATCGCATAGCGCTTTACATTCCCATCCTCTGAGCGTCAGAGCGAAGCACGTGCCTAGTGACATACTACTCGACTTAACTCTGCCGATGCACTTGTTTCTAATAATAAATTGTGCGGTGGCACAAAGTGTTCTGAATAACCCACTTCGACTAACTTCACAACATGAAATTATAAGCAAGGGCTAACAATCCAAAGCATATTATTCAAACAATGCACATAATCGCTCAAAAAACGTACTACTGAAAACAGAAGCAATAAAGGAACTAATGAATTAATTAGACAGATAATCTTGTGATTTTAAAATCCATTTATATTATAAACATGCCAATGCAATTGTTAATAATTGGGCAATTTCTGGGATTTTATTTTTTAGATTCTTAAGGTAATTTTGTTAAAATGAAAATCATTAGTTATTATTTTAAAACGATGTAACGAAATGATGTTAGAAACTTTTAATGGCACACATAAAGGAAATATACCCCCCTCCCAAGCATGGATATTGCATAAAGGAAAAATGGGGGGAAAAAACTGAGTTAACCCTCTACCAAGGGTGGGGGCTAACCATTTATTAGTAAATAACAAACTGGAAGTGGCACCCATCTTTTTTTGTTCGTTTTTATGATCTTTCCGGTTAAATCTGCTTGAAAAGCCAGAAAATCGAAAAAATCCTAATTTGGAGGGCTGTCGGGAATGAATAGTCTTGCCAATCCTTTTAGTTGTAGCATTTAGCATGTTGTAGCATCAACAACTGTTGTTGATGTACCGGGCGTTAGGGGATTCTTGGGTGAATTAGTCTAACGAACATAAATTGAAAAAAAAATCTACGTTGAGGAATGTTTGTAACTAGCCCCGTTAGTGATTTTTTGTGAAATGTACAGCGAGAAATGTGATTATATATCATTTTAATTCACGTTTCAGATATCACTAAAGTCTGTTGGCTTCAGTAATATAGCCTTTATTATCATTATGAACATTTAAAAAACAATTAAATTAAAAAAAATAGGTTGCAACGTGAATTTGGTGTTTTCGTAATTCGGTAATCTACTTGGTACCGAGTATATTGATTCCATGATTGAGTAAAATATTTGCATAGGATTCATCATAGGGAAGAAAAATATAATTGAATGTATGATGACGTCATTGGGATGGCATTCAAGCAATTGGGAAATCTGCAACGTTTACACAGCACTTGTGTGATGAATTTTGTTTTTTTTAAATGCTCCTATATACCTTGGAACTACTCTTTTGCCATCTAGGCCAGCATTGTTCGATCTACGGTAAAGATTCTAATGACGACAAACCTGGTCCTCTAGATCAGTATGTAAGAAGAAAAAATTAATAGTCTAAATTCTTCTATATGTGTAAATGTTTTGTTCGTTTAAATTTACAATACGCCTACACTATTTATTTGTTTATGCCAGGTTATATTTCTTTGAAAGAAAAAACACTATATAGTTATTTATATTGTTGTAAATTCTCTGCACTGAGTGGAAATTAAGTAGCTAGTTGAATAAATTAGTAACGATCTTCTGTCTATAAGGCTAACACGCAATACGAAAGCGAATGCGTCAAGCTGACCTCTCCAAGTTCGACCAAAACCAGATGGCAGGTACACGCCTAACATGACGGACGGGAAAATGATTTTCAAATTCGCCTTGTTGATGAAATCACAGAGGATGTTATCTGCCGAAATGTCCCTACTTTGTGTTAAACAACCGTCGAAAATAAGGTTGAAATGAGGTGATAAAAAATATATACATACTTATATTCTCGGTGTTTTGTCTTCTTCTTGAGAAAATTGTTCTTGTTCAGAGAGCCCAATGATCCGTAGTGAGTAGGTTTCCTGATATTATCCCTGGATCTGGGAGGAACGGGAATATATCCTCTGAGGTTACTGTCCTTTGCAAGTGCACCAGCCCGGCCATGCGGCATTCTTCCCATACCAAGCAAGGTCGCGGCTCTTCACTGCCTCGTAAATATCTCCCTGCATTACACCATTTTAGCAGATTTACCCTAAGGAAAATCAGCTGCTGAGGTTACACTGAAGAAGCGATTTCCCAAAAATTAGTTCAACTATCCATGGATACCAAGTAGATGACGAAAATGAGATCCGTTTAAAATGCATATACATACTACGCTATACGACACGGTCGCTATTAGACTAGGGGATGAGGGGGGAAAATCGAAACTTCAGTATATCTCCATTATTATGAGTAAGGACGAAAAATGCTAAATAATCAACATCTTTAATCAATCAATGCCCCACAGTTCTTGTTCTATATTCTTTCCCTCTGATTTGAATGTTAAGGAAATTATTATTTGTTTTCGACCTTCAGTTAATCCCCCACTCCTACGCATTCTGTTTTCGCTTTTCAGCTATAGCATCACTAATCATCTCGTTGTGTTAGGAAGAAATTGGGACCTGAAACAAGGCTGTATTAGAGTGATG
Source organism: Riptortus pedestris (assembly GCA_019009955.1). Classification (NCBI taxonomy): domain Eukaryota; kingdom Metazoa; phylum Arthropoda; class Insecta; order Hemiptera; family Alydidae; genus Riptortus; species Riptortus pedestris. The sequence continues at coordinate 47,721,771 of CM032228.1, forward strand.
AATAACATGACTAAGGCTGAAAACGAAAAAAAAAAACCGGCAAAATTCTGGATTTTTATTAAAAATAGAGAAAATGTTTGTTTTACAGCTTTTATAGAATATTAAATTTACAAAAAGATTGCTTATATACAATATTTCGATCCAAATCGTAGTAATGAAGATATTTTTGATATTCTTCCCCCTTTTTCCTGGTACGATTTCAGGCGTTACGTTTACATCGCTTATATATCTATTTCGTTAACAACAAACCAAAATTTCGGCCAATACTGTTAACAGACTAGTATATATACTTATGTTTAATTTTGAAAGAACCTCATATTCGTTATCTCCTAGGTAGGACCGATGGCCATTTGAAGAAATGTTAGAAAGTCGTGCCATGAGAACAAATTCAATAGCTGATTTCCCTCAAGGAAAATTTTCTAAAAGCTCAGGAGCATCGCCTTGGCCATGGATTGGAATGACTGACCAAGGTCCTACCAGATGCGCTACTGGAACAGGCAGACTGTAGAGTGATAGATCAGCTCCCACAAACGAATGTTGCATCGTTCACCAGGACTGTCTCGTGTAGATACAGGACTTGGTAGACTGGGTCCAGGAAGAGATGGATGGCCTTAGAGAAGACTTGCAGAGGCAGAAGATATGCAATTTGAGCTTCTTAGATCCAAATTGCACGGAATAGTAGCTTTGGGATTTCAAGCATGGATGTGTGAATGAATTCCCCTGTATCATATGAAAGCTCCAATAGCTTCATTAAGCGTGTATATTTAAGCGTGAGATCTTCGGTTTCCAGTTAAAAAAAGTATGTACATGAGAAGGAACACATATGCACACAGCTAATGTTTTTTCTACCCGGGATAAATTTAAGATTATCTTTACAAATGAGATCGTATATTGTCATAATAGTAAGCAAACCCGATAGCAAAAACATTTTTTTATTAAAGATTGAGTTTTTAAGTGGGTTGAATCGGGCCAAAGGAGTGTTATTTAAGAGAATGGGCAAATTTAACTATTTAAATATATCACAAATGTTGTAAAACTAATGTTTTTGATAAGGTACGATGCTATTAATTAAATCACGAGTAGAGGTGGGGGTTTACTCAGGCGTGAAAGCTTAAAAAAGCAAATATCTTGGTTAATATTCAAAATAGAGAATACATGTATATAACCATATTTATAGTAAATTTCATTTGCAATAAGATTGGTTCTATGCACGTTTTCGATCCGACTTCGAGTAAGGGAGATATTTAAAATTTTCAAATTCCTCGCCCTCTAATCCCCCCTCCCGCTAGTCCGATTTCAGCCGTACCGAACTTGATATTTCTTTTTACATAAAATAACTAAATATCGAGTTTGGCAACGATCAAACAAAAATTGCGACTGCTAGAGCGGTGACAGACAAGTACATACACACACACACACACAGTTTTAAACGAACCTCATTTTCGTCATCTACTAGGTAGGATCAATGGATGTTTGAAGAAAAACTTCAAACATTGCGTCATGAGTACGACCTCAACAGCTGACTTCCCTTAAAGGAAATCTCCTAATATAATATAGAAGTATAGCACTTATAAGGCGCTATGTAGATATAGCAGTGGTTGCACGAACCCAAATATTGTGTTGCTAATTGTAAGTGACCATAGAGAATAGTGTAGATGACGTCATCAGTGTTGACATTCAGTGCTTTCCTGTTAATGAGGAATCTTCTTAGTTTCCGAAGTAGATTTCTTGTAAATGACGGTGTTCGTCCATAATTAGGAATTGGGGTTTTGTAGCCAACGTTACGGCAACTGTAGATGCCGCCATTATAGGCTATTCAGTGTGGTCAGGAAATAGGCTCCAATTTCTGGTTCCTAGAGTCTTCGCCGGTCAGCCATCGCTGCTCGTGTTTGCCCCCAATTCTATGGTCCTTCGGTCAATCAGCGAGTTGGGTCAGCTGCAGCACTTTTTAAATAATAATGAACCGTTTAGTGTTATTTATTAAGAAATTGCAACTTGATTCTTTTTTTTCACATTTCCCTTCAGTTATTGATGTTGTCTACAAATGTCCCGGTTTTCTACCTAGGAGGTAACGAAAAACGTCTGCAGGGGCTGCGTAAATTCAGCCGATTTCCCACGTTAGTAATGTTATCTCACCATATATCGTCTATTTATAAGTAAATATCCGATAAGTGGATGTGGGGTTTTAGGGAAGCTGGCAACAAGCACCTACGTCCAACTCCCATATATTTGAACTACAAGAAATGAATTAAATGCTAAAAAAAGAATTATTACTAGTATTATTATTATTATTTATGAACGTCCACTTTTTGCAACTATGACTAATTGGGACGGGTTTTCTAGAGGTTGCCACCTTTTTCTTGTCAGGGTGGGACTAAGGATTTTATTTAATGAGTTCGTCAATAAACAATTAAGGAGTGACCATTGAGTGGCCATAGGAGTACTAGTCAGGAGGAAGTAGTTCTTGCCAGACTCAGGATCGGTCACACATACCTGAGACATAGGCACTTAATGACCAGGACTGATAACCCTATATGCAAATACTGCAACAAACACCTAACGTTAAAACATATACTGACAGACTGCATCCAACGAGAAAACCTTCACATACCCCACGATATGACAGAACCATTAGCTGACAGAGCAGCCAATATATTCCACAAATACTAACATAGCGAAAACACATCAACATTTACAAAAACATATAATACAAAATAAAAAAAAAAAATCCGTCACAAGGGGCTGCGTAAACTAAGCAAATTTCCCATGTGAAGTTTTACAATAGAGAAATCTGCATACTGGTAACACAACACCACCGTGATTAAATACAAACGGTAATGAGAAATCTTTCAGTTAATTAAAATAAATTCCCAACTGAAACGGCTTCTGAATTGTAGGAATAATTTATATTTTAATAACTCAAATTTTAGTAGTCCAAGAACTAAAGAAGAGAGGGGGGGGGCGGATGAACAGAACATATTTGCATAAATCTCACAAAGTAACAAAGGTAAGATAAGGTTAGAAACGACAGGTAAGGTTAGAAGAAGCTTCCACCTGAGCCAAGCGGTTACGAAAATGGCCGACCTAATCCGAACTATACCCGACCACATGTCTCACAGACTTCATAAAAATGCAAATATCTCAGTTAATATTCAAGATAGAGAATAAATGTATAAAACAATATTTATAGTAAATTTAATTTGCAATAAGATTGGTTCTATACATCCGACGCATAATAACGGAGATATTTTGAATTTTCGAAAATCCCCCCTCTAACCCCCCCCCCTCCCTCTGGTTCGATTTCAGCCATTAACGAACTTCATCTGTCTTTTTACATAAAACGGTTAAATATCGAGTTTCCTAACGATCAAACAAACATTGCGACCGCTAGACTGTTAACAGACATATATATATATATATATATATATATATATATATATATATATATATATAATATATATGAACGGACCGCATTTTCACCATCCCTTGGGTTGGATGGATGAATATTTGAAGAAATTTTTCGAAAATCGCGTCATGAGTACGACCTCAATAGCTGATATCCCTTAAGGAAAATCTGCTAAAAAGTTCTACAGCATACCTAAAAAGATTTAGAAGGGTTACCTTTTATTATATTCTTTGGACAAAGCACGGATATGAGAAAGAATCAGATATTAAAGAAATATTTTCCATAATATAAAAGTACAAAAGTGGTAATCACATAAAGGAGTAAATATATCATTATAATAATGCCAATCACCATCGCTATGGGGTACAAAACGAAATAAATAAAATTTAAAAAAAAGGAAAAAATAATAATAATTTAAATGTACTAGTATATAGGATTAACATAATTTATTTAGTGAAACCATTTTAAATTGTTGTTTGTTTGTTTGTTTGGGTTTTGGGCATAAAACATCATGGTCATCAATGCCCAGCGCTCGCAAAACCGTATTAAAGTTCCCCGACCATGGGAAATCGCCGACAAATGAACACCAACCCGTTTTTCTGATTATTATTTATTTTTATATATTTATTTACTTTTTTTTATTTATTTTTTATTTATTTATTTTTTATTTAGCTATTTTTTTTTATTATGCATTTTTCTCCTTTTCCCCCTTTTTCACATTTTTCTCCTTTCCCTTTTTTTTTTTTTATTTTTTTTTTTTTTTATCAAATAAATAATAAATAAAATATAAATTGTTGTCTTTATTACTAGTCTAATGTTTATTTATGTCTGTTTATCTAATGTTCATTTATGTCTGTTTATCTATGTTTGTTTATGTCTTATGTTTATTAATTGTCTTTATTAACAGTATTTAATGATTATTTTTTGCATTTAATTTTTTATTTGTTGTCTCAGTTTTTGTTATTTTTCTATAATTAGCAGATTTTCCTCAAGGGAAATCAGCTATTGAGGTCGTACTCATGACGCGATTTTCGAAAAATTTCTTCAAATGTCCACCGATCCTACCCAGGAGATGACGAAAATTAGGTCCGTTCAAAATTATATATATATATATTTATATTTGTCTCTTAACGATCTAGCGGTCGCAATTTTTGTTTGATCGTTACGAAACTCAATATTTAACCGTTTTATGTAAAAAGACAGATCAAGTTCGTTAATGGCTGAAATCGGACCAGTGGGAGTGAGGGGGTTAGAGGGGGGATTTTCGAAAATTCAAAATATCTCCGTTATTATGCATCGGATCGAAAAATTGTATAGAACCAATCTTATTGCAAACTAAATTTACTATAAATATTGTTATATACATTTATTCTCTATCTTGAATATTAACCGAGATATTTGCATTTTTATGAAGTCTGTGGTCGGGTATAGTTCGGGTTAGGTCGGTCATTTCCGTCACTACTCGGCTCAGGTGGAAGCTTCTTCTAACCTTACCCGTCGTTTCTAACCTTACCTTACCTTCTTTAATTTGCGAGATTTATGCAAATACGTACTGTTCATCCGCCGCCCCCCCCCTTCTTTAGTTCTTGGACTATTAAAATTTGAGTTATTAAAATATAAATTATTCTAACAATTCAGAAGCCGTTTCAGTTGGGAATTTATTTTAATTAACTGAAAGATTTCTCATTACCGTTTGTATTTAATCACGGTGGTATTGTGTTACCAGTATGCAGATTTCTCTATTGTAAAACTTCACATGGCAAATCTGCTTAGTTTACGCAGCCCCTGCGTGACGGACTTTTTTTTCCTTATTACATTGTGAAACTTTGAGCCAAATCGCCAAGATGCGAGTGCTCCTGTATAAATAATAATCGCCACTAAATAAATTCCTATTTACCTGAGCGAGAATCGAACTCCCCACTCTAGGTTTACCATGTGAGATTAAGAGCTACCCCTTAACTCACACGGCTAACCTCAGCTCCTAAGAAAAAAAAAAGAATTAAATAAAGATAAAAAAATATTATAAGGAGGCTCATACGAGCCACGTGAGTTAAGGCGTTGGTCTTAATCTCATATGGTAAACCTATTGCGGGGAGTTCGATTACCGCCTGGGCTGTAAGAATTTATTTCTTGACTCCGTAAATAAAATCCCTAGTCCCACCCTGGCTTGAAAAGGGTGTTAACCTGTAGTTAACCCGTCCTGATTAGGTATAGTATCATATAGTGGACGTCAATAAATTATAAATAACAAACAATTTTATATAGCCATTCTTTTTGAAAATTTAAGTTTCTACTATTGTCGTCCAATCATTTCTTTAACTCGAATATTACCGAATATTCTTCTCTTTCAAAAAAAAATACTGTGAAGTGTTGTTGATTTTTTGTTGTTTGTACTTGGATATTATCTTTTACCATGCGCTAGGTTACGTGTCGGCTTTAACTAAAAAAGAGCTGGGACTGCGTAAACTAAGCAGATTTCCCTCGTGAAGTTTTACAATAGAGAAATCTATATACTGGTAACACAACACAACCGTTGGCCGTACGAGTTAAGGCGTTGGTCTTAATCTCGCGGGGTAGACCTAGAGTGGCGGGTTCGATTCCCGCCCTGGGCAGTTGAAATTTATTTGGTGACGGACTCATTACATAAACTCCTTGGGTCCACCCTGGCTAGAAAAAGGTGGTAACCGGTTGATAACCCGTCCCGATTAGCCCATAGTAGCATAAAATAGACGTAAATAATAATAAACAAACAAACAACACAACTGTGAATGTTAAGTGAATAAATACAAGCGGTAATAATAAATCGTTCCCCTCTCAACGGGAAGCGTCTGAAATGTAAACAAACAGGTCTGTTAACAACCTCTCACCAGAAAGAAAAACAATTACCAAATTATATCAGAATATAACATATTAAATTTAATGAAAACTATTTACTATAGCTAGTGCTATAATTTTCAATGAATCAGAATAATTTTTATATCCATCATTAAAAATTTAGTAATCCAAGAACAAATATCTAGTTTGGTAACGATTAAACAATAATTGCGACCATTAGAGCGGTAACAGACAAATATAAAAATTTCGAACAGACCTCATTTTCGTCATCTCTTAGGTAGGGTCGATGGACATTTGAAGAAAAATTTCCAAAATCGCGTCACGAGTACAATCTCAGTAGCTGATTTCCCTTAAGAAAAATCTGCTAATAGGTAGGCTTCGTCAATTTTAAACTTATGTTTAAACGCCAAAGAATGGTCTGGAAAAGAGTTCTATTTCCTAAATAACCGACATCTTTACAATGATGTTTTAATCTCTTCCTTAAATGTCGAATTCGGTATCGACCAAACAAAATTTGCAACCGCCAGAGTTTTTTGCCATCTCCTAATTAGGATAAATGGACGCCTGAAGAAATGTGTTTACAACATCAATTATGATTCCCCTCAAGGGAAGTCTGCTAGAATCCCAATAAACGTTTCTAAAAATATCACATTAGAAGTGTCTCGTAAAACTAGGAACTGGATATGTTAGCGTGAATAGAGACGTCTTTTAGAGGATTGTATCGAGGAAATAAAATGCTGTGTGGCAAGATAACAGGATTCGGTGATAAAAAAAGTCTCGCGGTCTTTCTAAAGTCTATATAAATTCCGTTAACCCTTAAGATCTAATTTATTTTTTGTTCTCTGATTCTAATGGTACTTTAGAAACACTATAAAACCCTAATTTTTTTCCCTATCGCTAATTCACGTTTTAGCAAGCAGAATAGGAGTGTAAAAATACATTATTTCTTTTTTAAACCAATTAATACTCATGTATAAATGTACTTTAGAGGACCCGTTATTTGGATATTACCTATCATGATCGGTTTTCAGGATTTCCATGCGAGTTAAGGCGTTGGTCTTTTAATGTACTAGATAAACTTAGGGTTGTGGGTTCGATTCCTGTGTGGGAATAGGAATTTTTTCGGTAACTAACTCAGTGAATGCATTGAATAGTCCCACACTAGCAAGAAAAGAGTGGTAACCCGTAAATATCCCCTGGAGGCCTTTTTTCACAATATTGAATATTAACAGAGATATTTGTATTTTTTTTAGTTTTCAGCCATCAGTAAAACCCAACTCGTTACTCATGTAACAATAAGCTCTTATTCCATAACCGCTTTATTATTTATTTAAGATGTCGCTACAATAGCAATTAATTTTTTAGCCTGTTTGAATATAATTTTACAAAATTAAATAAATATTAAAATTTTTACAAAGCTAAATGTTATAAATGTACAAAATAAATAGAACCATGCCGCTACAATGGCGATTCATCTTTTAATATGTTAGAATATAATTTTACAAAATTAAATAAATATTAAAATTTTTACACAGTTAAATTTTACAGATGTACAAAATAAATAGAATGGACAAAACTAAATATAAATTGTTAGCATATTTACAACGTGAGGGAAAAAACTAATAGAAAAACTATTTATAGGTAAACTGGAAGGAGGCAAAACTTATATTCCACGTACAGTCCTTGCTAGATATAACTTTCATAATGGTAAATACTAGCTTTTATATTTCATCTAAAAATCCATTATTCCATTATCCATCTATAAATTGGCTTTATTCGAGTCTTAAATAACAAATATTGTTTTTAAAATGGGCCTTTATTATATTAGATATATGCGAACGAGTTATGTGATGACGTTATCTATTAAGATCTTATTTCTATAATTCTTCATTTTATCTATACCATACTCGATATTTAATCGATTCATTCAACGCTAAAGTTCATAGATTAACGCAATGGGGGGGGGGAATGGTTGGGATTCGAACATTTAAAATATCTCCGTATTATGAGCGGTTTAAAAAACAAAAAAATGTTATAGATCCATTCTATTTAAACTATTGAGCTCTACAATTGTTGTTCTTGTTGTTTTGTAGCTGAAAGTGTTAAGCGAGTTGTTCGTACTTTTTTGTTTTCAGCCTCCAGTAAACCAAAAACAATTATAAATTTATTATTTATTTATTTAATTTTTATTCTACTCATTGGATCTTAGCTTAGAAATAGAAAATACACGGAGAGAAAGACCAATAGTCAATCAACACAATTTCGACAAAGTATATTTCGATTAAAATTAAAATTCTTTAACCAGGCAATGAATGAATGACAACTATTACTCTTGGTTTTGACGTGGCCGCCTCAATGGTAAAGTCGAATCATTTTTTAACATATAACTTTTGAAGATGCGTCATAAAGGACTGGAAATATGTAGGGTGAGAAATAGATTAGAGGAAGATATTTTCGTACATTTTCATCTATTGACGAACCACCATTTTATGCTCAGCACTTTAATTAGCATGTTTAAGAAAAATGTCAAACACCTTATGGATTTTAAAGCAATTGTAAATTTCGCCCCTGACAGAACAGAATGATTGCGCAAATAATTTAGTTCTTTAAGATAGGGCATGATAAAAACGTCTGTGCGTTGGCATACGCGTGTGTTTGCTTTTCGAACCTCTACCCCTCCACCCGAAAAAATAACTCGCCAGAGTTCCATAACAAAAATGGAGGTGTGATGGAAGATCCTTGTCTCGGAGGGGTCCAAAAGGCACTTCCCAACCCCCCGGGAACATTTCCCAGGAATCCCGCCCTCCGGATCACACCCCCTCCCATTCGGAATCATTACTTGCTAAACATTATGTTGTTGGGGTAGGAGAGTCCCTAATACCAGAGAACAGGGTGAGATCATCAGGGGCATTTCAAATGAGGTCCTTTAAAAGAGCCCACTCTAATTTTGACAGCTTGAAAACATTTTGAGACATAGGTTAATTTTTTTTATTATTTATTTAATGGAGATTCCGCTACGATGGCTATTCATCTTAACAAAAAATAACAACTATAAATTAAAAACATTACGAAAGATACAACAACGAAAAAACAAAAACTAAATGCAGGAAGACTCTTAAAGGACGTGAACTATATAACCACATGCTTTACAAATGCAGTAAATATTTTTGCTGTATATATTTTTACATAATGAAATCTTATATAAATAAATTAACAACGGAGCCACATCATGTGATAAATAAACTAAGCAGTTACACAGACTTGCCTGAAATACAATTTTTACACACCCGTTCATTTACAACACTTTAGTGGCATTTATATTTCATCAAATAATTCATTATTTCTTAAATACTTAAACGACATTGTCTATTAATTGGATATCGCGGGCTAAAAGTTCGCATAAATGTCTGGGCCATGGGTACGTTATTACTTAAATGCAGCCAGTTAATACTTGTTTTATGTTTATAAAGTACTTATAAATCTATTATCTTACTTTTTTGTTTAATCATATTTACTCTCTATTTGGAAGTCCTAAATAAGACAGTCTATAATAATTAGAATTTTCTTGTTATGATCTATGCAAAAAAGGGTTTTCTAAACTGTACTTTTTTTGTTTTGCTTAAGGCTGCACACTTAAATGAAGTGTCAAACCATTTGAAATATTTAGAAGTAAGGAAAGTTTTGATAATTATTGATATTGTAATAAGTGTTTGAGAACACACGTAGAATTATTAGTCCAGTTTTGGCGTTTTTTTGGCCCCTCTCATGTTAACATATCATACATACGAACATATCAATTTAGTGGATCTGTTAGTGAGTATTTAATATTCGGATATGCTAACAAAGCATTCCCATGCTATCCTGTAAGATTTATATTTTGACGAGTGTCGGTCAGTAAAAAACATCTTCTAATGCACTTGTTTCAACACGAACCTACAATACAAATCAATATATTAAAGGAAAATAATAACATACACAAAAATAGCAAATTAATTCATGTGCATTTCCTATATTTATCACTGGGAGCTTTATATGGTAAAGAGAAATCTCTGAAATGCAGGCAGTGGATTAATTCGTTGAACAAACAAAAAAACTACTTTTTTTTTATAGTTATAATATGTTTTAGAGACTTCAATTATATTAAATTATTTATTAACGTCCACTTTTTGCAACTAAGGCTAATCGGGACGGGTTATCTACAGGTTACCATCCTTTTCTAGTCAAGGTGGAACTACGGATTTTATTTAATGAATCAAAACCCTTAGAGGCTTCATTAAAAATATCACTGAACATGAAACCCATCAACGATGGGTAACAAAGCTCCTAGATAAAAATTTTGGTATTCAGAGTTTAACGGAAATATCTTCTTTGATTCATTTTTAATGCGTTTTTATTATTTTCGGCTTTACGTATGTACGTGTCTCCGATAACTCAAAAACGACTAGCCATAGAATGTCGACATTTTATATTAAGGACTGGTGTGTAACATCTGATTGAGCGCACTTTCATTGAAGACAGCACAAATAAAACCACTGCAACTTCCTTATTAGATATCAAGAAATTATCCTCTATGGATTTTTTTGATGTATTGGAGCAAAGTTATCGTTTGTGATTTTAAATGACGAACAATCATAACAATTTGTAGATTTAATTTAATTTGGAGTAGATTTAATTTAATTGTGTTGTCCTCGTGAGATTTTTATGATAGCAGGCTGTATATATAAATATTCTTTAGTAGTTTTTTTTTATAGTATTTATTTTTAATTGTAAGTGTGGATGGAGTTATATTTAATACTGTGCAGTTTTAGTTATAAATTATTATAGCACGGAAGCAACCAGAACCCCATAATGATGGTAACTCCACACTGTCCTAGCTATCGATATAAATAATAAAATAATAGGTGCGTCAGATCGGTTACCACTTTCCGAGAAATAAATTCGGCGTGTTAACAATTAGGGGTAATATATAATAGAGAGGTGTATCTGTCGCCTATAAGTTGGGCCGAACCTGTGATAATTCCCTCTGAATAGTCTTTAATAAATTGTAAATAAGGATCGGCTGTTAGTGTTTGATTCATGCTTGGATGGTGAGCGGGGATCAGCCAAGCAGTCATTAGTGTCTTTGATTAATGTCTTGGGAGCGAGGCAAAGATAGCTTAGAGTCTTATGAAGGTATCACGCTACAGCTCTTGGCAATTTACACCTTAAAGGGAATATTTATAGGCCTGTTCACCCCCTGGCCCTTCTATTTTCATCATGGTTTCCGTTGGATGAGAAATATTCACAACGGAGCTTTAGAAGAAAATATCTAAGGTACAGATTCAGCATTTGACCCAAGCGCTCATAGGCGCTTTATGCATATTTCCCTTTTACACATTATTTACTCGTGAATAAATTAAATATTACTTCAAACATGGAAAAAAGTAATTTGAGCTATATTAACGTTATAAAATGGAACGTATTCCATGGTATTTTAGAAAATGTAGCCTTATATAACATTTTATAATTATCATATACTATGCAATGCTTGAAGAAACTATTGTTTAATCTGGACTATTAAAATAATAATCGTAAGCATTATTGTTAAATTAAAAGAGTTGTACTCGTATTATTAATTTATTTTTAAGACATAGGGGAGGTAGGGTTGAGATTCATAGATAGGTGTGTAGATGTACGTACATACAAAGAATATGATATAATAATTTTAGAGAGTGTGTGTGTGTGTGAGAGAGAGAGAGAGAGAGAGAGAGAGAGAGAGAGAGAGAGAGAGAGAGAGATAGAGATAGAGATAGATAGATAGATAGAGAGAGAGAGAGAGAGAGAGAGAGAGAGAGAGAGAGAGAGATAGAGAGAGAGAGAGATAGAGAGAGAGAGAGAGAGAGAGAGAGAGAAAAAATATTTCCCCATTTCTCTCTAGCGTCACGCATTTGCATTTATCTCGAAACGTACAAGTTTAATAAGAACAATAAGTGCTTCATAACATAACAGCTTATTGGTAATATGGCATGAGTAGGAGTTTACAAAAGGCCGTCAACTAAAAAACAATACAAATATCTCGGTTCATAATAAAAATATTGAAAAAACATACATAAGAACATTTATGGAAAATTAAATTTGCAATAAGATTGGTTCTATACAATTTTTCGATCAGACGTGTAATAAGGAATATGTTAAATTTTTTTTTTTTTTTTTTTGGGGCTCAGGTTAGCCATGCGAGTTAAAGCGTTGACCTTTATCTCATATGGTAAACCTAGAGTGGCGAGTTCTATTCTTGCCTGGGCAAAGGAAATTATTTAGTGTCGAAATTCATTAAATAACGTCCTAAAATCCCACCCTGGCTAGAAAAGGGTGGTAACCTGTGGATAACCCGTCCCGATTAGCCTAAGTTGCAAAAAGTGGACGTTAATAAATAATAATAATAATAATAAAATTTTTCGAAATACCTCTCTCTAAACCTACGGTTTGATTTCAGCCGTTACCGAACTTGGCCTTTGTTTTTACATAAAACGTTTAAATATCGAGTTTGGTAATAATTAAACACAAATTGCGACCTCTAGAGCTCTAAAATTCATATATATAGACAGATTGATAGATCATATAGTTTTGAACGGACCTCAATTTCGTCATCTCCTGGGTAGGATAAAAAGTCGCATGGTAAGTACAACCTCAATAGCAGACTTTCTCTAAGGGAAATCTGCTAAAACACGTGTGTTTGGTAAGTGAGACGATAGGGGTGAGTGGTGGGGGTAGGTCTTCGACCCCGGGTCACGTGACCCCTGTGTTTGCGGTGCCTCACGGGCAAGGTCGGTGGCAAGGACTCCTTCGTCCTTTCTTCTCCGGCCTCTTAATGGGCACGTCCATTACCCAGCCCTAAGCCCAGCTAGGGAAATTCCCTGCCTCACCACTCATGACCAGCCAAGTCTAATGCAATAGATACCTATCATTTTTTATGGTAGAACGTTTGTGGGGGTCCTGTAATAAATTCCTAAAATACCCACCTCATTTGCAAGTTTAATAGAGGAATATTCAAGTTCACTGTGAGAATCTATAGTACATTAATTACCAAATATTTCTTCCCGTATTCATATTGTCCACCTATGAACTCAGCTTGGCTAGTTTCGGTATGACCTCTGTACTTATGTACGTATTTCACCTAACTCAAAAACTGTCTTAGAATATTAAAATTTCGTATTTGGAATTTTTATTGAACCTAGTTATCCGCCTTCTCTATTGGTTGAAATCGACTTAAGAGACGGAGGAGGTTTAAACAAGGGCAATAAATAAATAAATCAAATTTCAAACTTCCTATTAGAGTTACAAAATATTTGTATAGGACATTTATTTATCATAAAAAGATCTATAAATTATGTTCTATGATACTTTTCGGTTCGGCGCGTTGAAAGGGTGATATCGTGGATATCTTTCGAATGAAATAATTTTAAATGATACTCAACCAAAAGTTTTATTTATTTTTTTCAACTGGAAAGCAAGGAAGTTAGGTGGTGCCTACATCAGATTTTTTTTTTTTTTATCAGGAGACAAATTTTTAATCATAAAGGTATATCTATAAATCTATGGCATTGTTTGGTCTGATCCATTGGAACTCAGTTATCGTATTGTGATTTTCAATGACAAACACATATAACAATTTGTAGATTTAATTTAATTGGAGTAGAAGGAAGTTAGTCAACGTGAGATTTCTATTAAAGCAGGCTGTGTATATGAATATTCTTTAGTTGTTGTTTTTGTTTATAATATTTATTTTTATTATGTAGTATAGTATATTTTTAATAAAGTTTAGTTTTAGTTCCAAATTATTATACCTTGGGAGCAGCAGGAATCTATAATAATGGAAACCACACACTATACTAGTTAACGATATAAATATTACACAAAGTTGCGTTAGATCGATTACCCGTTTAATTATAGTTCTGTTCTATATTTCTTTTGTATTTTTTTCTTTCAAGCAGATTAATGGCTCATTATATATTCAACGAAAGTTGGACTCTTCTCAAAGGGGATTATAATATTTTGGAAGCAATGAAAATGTGGATTTGGCAAAGAATCACCAGAAGAAGTTGAACTAAAGATCCAAATTAGAAGTTCTAAATGAGGTAAGTGAAAGGAAAAGTTGAGGCAATGAAGAAATGGAGGGTGAAAATTTATGGGAATGTTATAAGGCACAACGATATCATAAAAAATATATCTGAAGGTCCTTGAACTTAGGGAGAGGGGCATAGGGAAGCTTTGAAAATGTTTCTTTGAATACATCAAACATGTTCTGGATTTCGATAGGTATAGTAATATGGAAAGTGCATCATCCGAAAGAACACAATGGTTGTAACTGCATTGCGTCGTCTCACCAATTTTCGCTAACCATTATGAGACAATCGAAGACCTATTTGTATGATACTTGATCTGAAATGTTTTTAACTGAAAATGGGAACTATACGGCAAACATGAATCATGAAGTCGTTTAAAAATGTCTCCAGATCTGAAGAAAAAAAATTCAATCTTAGTAAGTTGACGACATTTCGGAAAACCTACAGTCTATTTGTGCTAAAAATAAGGACTTCCGTCGTTTCGCAGTAGACTGCAATTGGACGACTGCCTAAACCCAATGCTTTTTTTAAGCACCCACCGTAAGTGCAGTTGCATCCTTAATCCGCCTTATCTATGGACTAATCTTTTGGCTTTCCCATTGCATCAGCAACGCCAACACGTATTTCCTTCACACCTTCCTCATGAGTGGTAAAGAATAATTAAATAATCATTGATTTAAATCTTTTATTTTTAACTTACAGGCAACGTACAAGCTCTTAATTGCTCTGTTGTTTTCTATTGCGTGGCGTCTCTTCCTACCCAAAAGTCCATCACGCAAGGGCTGCGTGAACTATGCATATTTGCTACTTACTGGTATAAGACGCTTGTGATCACATCTCACCACACGTTCTCTAATTCTATGTATAAAACAGATGAGTTGAAGGGGAGAATGATGAATAAACATGCAATTACGAATAGTTCCCTTAATACTTGAGTTTCGAAAAACTTGCACAAGACAGCAACTGTAGACCATCAGAGTATAAAAATATAAATGTAAAATTATGTATATATATATATATATATATATATATATATTTATGTATATATATATATATATATATATATATTTGAACGGACCTCATTTTCGTCATTTCGTAGGTTGGATTAATCCACATTTGAGGAATTGTTTTTCGAAAATCTCGTCTTGAGTACAACCTCAATAGCTGATTTCCCTTAAGGAAAATTTGCTAATAGGCAGGTTAGAATATTGAGTATTTCCTCATTTTGGTTTGAGTAGATCTGGTATTTCAATGAAAAAACTTGAACTAAACGGGATACCTTCAAGAGATAACAGCATGATAGCGATGATATTTTTATATCCAGGTAAGGAAATAATAATATTCTCCAACGATTTTCAAAATAGAATGATTTAGAAATATTATTATTATTATTTATTAACGTCCACTTTTTGCAACTTAGGCTAATTGGGACGGGCTCTCTACGGGTTACCATCCTTTTTTTAGCCAGGGTGTGACTAAGGATTTTATTTAATGAATTCCGTCACTAAATAGATTCCATTGCCCAGGCGAGAATGGAACTCGCCACTCGAGGTTTGCCATGTGAGATTAAGGTCAACGCTTTAACTCACTTGGCTAACCTGAGCCCCGAGAAATATGAACTCATAGAATCAAATTAAAATTTCTCAGGATGAACAAAAATGCCTTGTCCTCTACTGGTGCTTTAATGCAAAGTGTACTTTCAGAGTCAGTGCTCCAT
Organism: Riptortus pedestris; assembly: GCA_019009955.1. Lineage (NCBI taxonomy): Eukaryota > Metazoa > Arthropoda > Insecta > Hemiptera > Alydidae > Riptortus > Riptortus pedestris. The sequence goes on from CM032228.1 coordinate 47,737,831, forward strand.
CATCAATGCCTGATTAGAGAAGTGTAGCCTGGACCAAAGCAGCCGGGCGGCATTGTGAGGGGGGAGGATCAATATTTCTTTAAATATTAATTTTTCAATTTAAATCTCATGATTAAAAAAGCCTAAAGCCGTACTCACAAACATAATTATATGGTCTTCTTCAGGGACAATAACACATCTTGAGAATTATGTTTCCTTCTAGGCAGAATCAGGATTGTTAGAATTATTAGTGGCTCAACACAGACGTTTGATGTTACTCTCTTTTAGGAATCTCCTTTTTTAAGGAAATCTTTGTGGAAATCTGAAATTTTGCTTCGTTGTCTTAGATTAAAATTTTTTACATACCAGCGATCATATAAAGGTACAGGAAGGAAACGTTACCCAGCAATATAGTATAAACATGTCAAATACCATATTAATAAAGTGTTCTGGCAGTGAAAAATGTTATAGGATTTTAGGAGAACAGTCGGAAACCTTAGGGAGGAGATTAAAACAGTATCGAATCGTTCTATTAGATAATAGAACCTCTTTGGGCGACCACTCTTCGACTTTTAAACATAGATTTAATTTTGATGACAGACATTTTAGAGTAAGACAAAAAAGTAACCACATGGAAGATAAAAGAAAATATGTACATAATAAATGTTGTATAATAATGAAAAAAAACTGATATAAGGAATTTAGGTGACATATTTATCTAAAATTGGTATGAACAGCAAGTCTATTAGGGGCAGATGTGACTATGCTTCTTTTGGGAACGATTTTTCATACCACTTTTCTGTCATCGTTTTTTTCTTCATATTTTTTATGATGTCATCATTTTAGTGTACCGATGAAAACACTTGGTTGGTATAGTACGTCTCCGAGCCCGGACGCGGGCAACAGCGTCAACGTGCCCGTGGCGTTGTTAGGGTCGAATCTTTTTGTAATAAGTGTACAACTGTTGTGGCATCGAAGGGGGTCACGAAAAAAGGTAGAGTGAAAAAGAAATAAAAGGAAGATATTTCATGTGTTTTCCCATCTATTTACCTAACTTCCGACGTTTCACCTTCAACAAAGGTTATCTTTATAATTCTTGCATTTCGGATGTATTCTCTTAAAATAAATCAGTTATTGAGGCTGCACTAATGTACTGTCCATCATACACCTACATAGGAGATGACGAAATGTATATGTTACCGCATTAGCGGCCGTAATTTTTGTCTGATCGTTACCAAACTTGATATTTAGGCATTAAGAGTAAAGCTGAAAATGGAGTACTTTATCCCTGGAATAGGGCCAATAGGAGTGGGGGTTTACATAAGGGGAAAACTAAAAAAATAAAAATTCTTCCACTATTAAGATTCAAAAACATTTTTGTGAAAATTCTTGCAACAAATTTAATACTCTTTATCTATTGTGTTATACATTCCCCCTCCCCTCCCCTATTTTCAGCTTTTAGTCATCAGGCGAACCCAACTATTTAATCAATCTTCACATATAGTCACATTTCAAGAAGAAAATCATTTAATTAAATTAAAATGTGAGCTTAATTTCGGATGATGGGTTGCTGGTAAACAGCAAAATCATCGATCGAATGGCAGTGTGGTTGATATAAATATGACATATAAAAATAATTACAATAAAAAAGTTCGGTCCTGTTGAAATTTTAAGTCCTGTTTACATAAGCTTCTTATTACGAGAGAAATATCAGATCTTACTTAAGACGATATCATCAGCCAATCCCTTAAGGGAAATCAACTATTGAGTTCGTACTCGTGACGCGATTTTCGAAAAATTTCTTCAAATGTCCATCAATCCTATCCAGGATATGACGAAAATGAGGCCCGTTCAAAATTATATATATATATATATATATATATATATATTTGTCTATTAACGCTCTAGTGGTCGTAATTTTTGCTCGATCGTTACCAAACTCGATATTTACTTGTTTTTTGCAAAAAGGAAGATCAACTTCCTTAATGGCTGAAATCGGACAAGTGTGAGGGAAGGTTTAGAGGGGGGATTCGAAATATCTTCGTTACTATACGTCGGATCGAAAACTTGTATAGAACCAATCTTATTTAAAATTAAATTTACTATAAATATTGCTATATACATTTATTCTCTATCTTGAATATTAACTGAGGTATTTGAATTTTTATTAAGTGTTTGAGGATAACGGACGAGAGGTCGGTTCTATTCGTTCCGCCGAAAGCTAGTTCGGCCTTTCCCGTAACTGTTCGGCTCTCGTTTGTAGATTTCTCTATTGTATAATTTCACGTGGGAAATCTGCTTTGTTTAGGCAGTCCTGCATGATGGACGTTTTTAAATTTTCATTGACGAAACGAGAATGAAATTTCAGATTTTGGCGAATGATATATTCTAATTATTTCTTGTGCTCACCAAATGTTATATTCAGTTCAGGAGTACTCGACTCTGTCCATTCCAGCGTTACTACTGGAGAGAAAACTGGACATCTGTAAGACAATATTGGAATAACATCATTAAGTAAGGTCTGCTTTGTTGCACGGGTGAAAATTGAAAGAAAGCTCATATTAAAATTCATTGATAGCTTCTTTGACTAAACATTATTATCTAAGACTTATACACTAATGATAAAGGTACAAGGAAATTATTTTTTAATGTAAATCTCGTAGGTGGTAATTATGAATAATGAGGGCCTTTAGGTGATGATGTGAGTTCTATGAACTCCATGGGAACTTTCCCCTGGAGTTTTCTTTCTCTTCGGAGTGGTCCCGTTCAGGGCTTTTCTTTGAGGCTTATACAAATTAATAAAAAAAAAAAAATTGGACCAGTGCAAGGGGGTTATTTAAAGTAGGATGGGGATTCCAAAAATTCTAAATATTTCCGTTATTATTCGTCGTCCCGAATATTATGCAGGACCAATCTTATTTCAAATTCAATTTTCAATTAATATTGTCATACACATTTAGTTTCTATCTATTAACCGAGATATTTGCATTTTTTAGATTTCAGCCTTCTGTAGACCCCCACTCCTACTCATGTCATATTAACAATAAGCTTTTATATTAAGAAGCACTTTATTTGAAGCGTAAATACCAAATATTGTCTTCATTGAACTTTTAAGTTTTGAGATAAATGCAAATATGTGACGCACGTGGGAAATCTGCTTAGTTAACGTAGCCCCTGCGTGAAGGGCGTTTTATTATATCACGGCATTAGCTTTTGAGTAGGAGAGGGAGCCGACTCATGAAGTATTAATATTAAGCTTTTATATCAGGAACCGCTTTATTTAACTTAAATACCAAACATTTTAGTTGAATTATATAGAGATTTCTGTAAGAGACATACTCGAAGAACAGAGCTTTAAACATTTTCCATGAAATATAAGATAATATTTTCAGATTTTCCACACGAAATGATAGACTTCTTACTTAATTTTCATTCCCTCTTGAACATTTAAGCCTCTTAATAAAATGAAAGTACCTACTTAAATATCCTTTAAATATAATGCATGACGCTAAGGTTAGTCCGTATGTTAAGGCGTTAGTCTTAATACACTTGGTAAACCTAAAGCTGAAAATTTAATTCCTGTGCGAACAATAAAAATTAATTTAATAACAAATCTCACAAAATAAACACGTTAGCCCCTCGCCTTCTCGACAAGGATAGTAATATGTTGATTACATGTTCACCCCGTTAGCAGTAGTATCATAAATTGGGCGTTAATGAATGACAACTTTTTTCGTCCAAGAATACGAATCCATGAATTCTGACACATGAATATAGTCACTCTCACACATATGATATTGTGTGTGTGTGTGTGTGTGTGTGTGTGTGTGTATAAAATCTGTGCCGACACATGCCTAGTTATTATTTATAACCACTAGTTACACACTTCAAATTCAGAAGAAAACAAAATAAATAAATCAATTCAGAATTATTCGCCTCAGTCAATTGAACATAAATCCTCAATAATAATGGTCAGAGATGATTTATGAAAACCATTTGACATTATTAGCTATTAATCTAACAGCTGTTAGTTCCTATAGAATGAGGCGATGTTCTACCTGCTGAGGTTATACAATCTACCAGTTCCCAGGCTAATGGTTTATATTGACAAATTGCCATATTTGCTTATAGTGTTCAGGATTTATGTCAGATTATAGCTTCAGGATAATAATTTTCATTTAATATCAAGCATTGAAAATGCTTGCATAGGAGGGCGTAAAGATGCATTTTGCAGATTTTTTTTTTTTTAAAGTGAATCCCTCAATAATTTGTTCTATTTTTCAAAGATTTGTATTTTTTTTAGCAGATTTCCCTTATGGGAAGTCAGCAATTGAGGTCGTACTTATGACGCGATTTTCGAAAATTTTTCTTTAAAAGTCCATCGATCCTACCTAGTAGATGACGAAAATGAGGTCTGTTAAAAATTGTATATATACACACACACACACACACACACACACACACACACACACACACACACACACACATACACACACACACACACATTTGTCTGTTACCGCCCTAGTGGTTGCAATTTTTATCTTATCATTACCAAACTTGATATATTATCGTTTTGTATAAATAGAAAGATCAAGTTCGTTAACGGCTGAAATCGGACCGAAGGGGGGGGTTAGAGGGAAAGAATTTCGAAATTCTTAATATCTCCGTTATTATGCGTTGGTTCTATAAATGTTGTTATATACACTGTTTCATTATCTTGATTATTAACTGAGACATTTGCCTTTTTTTTGTTTTTTATCTTTATAAAACCTAGAGGTTTGGTCTAGTAAACTTCCTACTGCTCTCATATTAATATTAAAATATTAAATTATTATTAATATTAAATATATTAAATTAAAAAAATAACTTGTAGATGATAGAGTCCTGAACATAGTGGAAGAGGTCAACTACGGGCGTGATGAAGGACCTATGAGGACAAAAAATGATTCTCAAAAATTAACACAAGTACTGTTCATTAAAAAGAAGAAAAATATATCATTGGGAAGAAACATGTAAATTGATCATAGTTGTGAGTTCCATTTCATTTCATTGAAGTAGATCCAATTCAGTGTATTGGCCAATCTTGGGTCTGCCACTGCATACTCAGGAAGAGAACACGATGACATTACCCCAGACATTGCTGCACTCAATGACAACTACTATGTGAAACGTGTGATAACAACAAGTGGATAATGCAATGGCTAAAACGAACTGGATTCTCATTGCTTAGAATGAGAAGAAATTCTCTCCAATGAAAAATAACTCAAACGCTTTTCTTTTCTGTAAGAAGTACTTTTGACAGACATGTAGTTTTTCATGAGTTTTTCTTTTTTAACTCTTAGAGTTCAGTGAAGGTCTGAAATCTTAAGTTCAATTATTTATAATAGAATGTCTGTAATAGAAATTCTCATTTTCAATCGGCCCATATTAGTCATAGGACAATGCTTTTAACAAAATTTCAGGGTTTGAAAAACGTCCGTCAGGTAGGTGTAAACTAAGCAGATTTAGAACATGCTGATATGGCACATTAGTAATTTCAGCTGATCGTTGTATCCTCTATTCCTAAGTAAAATGCGAGGAGGGGAAGTGGGGTTTTACTGATGTGTGACTCGCTATTATTTAAGCTACGAAAAAATGTGTAGAACAAGATTTGAAGTGCATCTGTAGTTTATCAATATTTTTCTATAACACATTTTTGAATTCCACTCGGAGACATTTTGAATTACCCTCCTTCTACCCCCTCCACTATTTCTGGTCCGATTTTAGCCATTAACAAATCTTTAGCGTTGAATTAAACGAGTAAATATCGAAAGTAAAACCTGTATTGCTAACGTATATAACAAATACGTCTATGCGACGGCATTAATCTTGGAATAAGAAGTTTCATGATATAACAGCTTAGTCAAGAGGGCTTAGACAAGGCTGAAAACTAAAAAAATCAAACATCTATGTTAATATTCAAGATAGAGAAAAATGTGTATGAAAACTTTTTATAGGGCTTTAAATGTGAAATAAGATTGATACTATACTATTTTCTGACCTGTTGTATAATGAACTAGATTTTTCGAAATCCCCTCCCCCACTTGATTGATTTCAGTAATTAACGAACTTGATCTTTAGTTTTGCATGAACAAATAACTACTACGTAATTAGTATAAAATAAATTAATTTTTGTTATGTTGATGTTTTTTTGAACATTTTTTGCATTTCATTCAAGAATGCTTTTGCGTTATTTCATTTGAAATACTATTTTTTTTTTAATTTCAGAATTCATTCCTTTCGCCGTAGACTTGTTTCAAAGATAATTTTGTAGACAAAAACTTTTATGTAGCAGCATTTTTCAATAAAACAGGCCGTTTTGGAAATAAAGATTTGTGCATTTTACGGCTAAATGATGCGTGAAATCGATTAATTCGATGAAATTTGATTTTCTACAATAATCTGTCATAAAAAGTAGTGCATTCCATTAAGAATTCCAAAGTTATGGTCGCCAGAGAAGCATTGGAGAAGGTTAGGTGGTTGAATACGGACTGAAAGGATTTTTCAGGGTTCCCAATTATGACACAACCAGCCATGTATTAAAATAAGTGTAGATTTTAAGGGGGGTGGCACGGGAAGTTGGGACACCCTGTATATATGTGTGAGTGTGTGTGTGTCTGAAGAGTTTTTTTTTTTTTTAAATTGCGTCTTGAGTACAGCCTGAATAGCAGGTTTACCTAAATGGAAAATCTGCTAAAACTGCATTGCATTTGCTCAACAACGCAGTTTCACAACTGAGTCCTCCTTGAAGAGTGCCCGCAGCGTCAATGAGCTCCAACCTTTACACGACGAGATGATAGCATCGTGAATAGGAAACGATCCCTGACCCAGGAAGCGGATATAAGGACAGAAAACGGTACTCGGGACTCTCGGGTTCTGATTCTTCTCTCGCTTCGGGCCAAATATGCATCACGTTCTCTACATCCATCAATCCACGAGTCTCCTTTTTGCATCACAAACCAACGGTCAACTTCGTGGAATTTATGTAGAATATTGTGTATTTTTATATTCCTTTCGCGAAACATAACGATTTATTATTAGGGAAGTGGGCCTGTAAAATTCGCATTGTTAAATCTCCGTTATTGTAGACTTCTTTTTGTTCTGTATGCTTTTCAACTGTTGCTATTTCGTTTGCCATGTATAGTCCCTTAAGCTTTGAAACGAAAATGTTTTTTTTCTTCTTTTTATTCACTATTACTTCCTTGCTTATATTAAAAGCCATCAATGATGATTAGAGCCTCTCTCGAAAGAGTAACCAATGACAAAGAAAACAGTAATTAGACCGAATGTCTGGCATGACAGGTAAACGTGGATTCTCACTGAGGAAAACAGCAAGGAAAAATGAAGCATGAATGAAGGAAAATGAAGGGAGACAGGGAATCAGAGGAATGCCAAAATAATGTTGTGCTTAGGAAAAGAGGTAAACCAAGTTTTTACAACCAGAGCTATGCTAGCTTCTGACTTGCTCCGGTTAACCTCTCCAATGGTCTTCAAGCTTATTGGGATGCTAATTTTCGGCAACATTTCGGTTGCCTTCTTCAGGCTGAGCGTCACTACTGCTACTAGGTTGCGGTTTGGGGACCAAAAACCGAAAAGAAATGAAATCCGTCACGCAGGGGCTGCGTAAACTAAGCAGATTTCCCTCGTGATGTTTAACAATAGTTAAATCTACATACTGGTAACACAATATCACCGTCAACATCAAGTGAATAAATACATACCATAATAAGGATCCTCCCGATGGGAACCGTCTGAAATGTAAACAAACAGTCTTCCAACCTCAAACCGGAAAGAAAAACAATTACAGAAATATATCAGAATATAACGTATTAATTTTATTGTGAACTATATACTATATCTAGTACTGTAATTTATAATGAATCAAAATAATTTTTATGTCTATCAATCAAATTTTAGTAGTCTGAGAACCGGGAGGTCACCAAACCACATTTGCATGTATCTCGCATAATAAAGATCTCTTGAAAACAATATTTGGTATTTAAGCTTCCAATAATGTGGTTTATTGCCTAACAGAGTATTATTTATGTAACATGAGTAGAAGTGGGGGTTTGCTAAAGGCTGAAAACTGAAAAAAGCAAATATCGCGATTAATATTCAAGATAGTGAATAAATGTATATTTCTAGAACATTTAATTTGCAATAAGATTGGTTCTATACGCTTTTTCGATCCGACGTCCAGTAACGGAGATATTTCGAATTTTCCAAAGTATCCCCCTTGGGGCAGGCGGGTACATTTCAGCCATGACCGAATTTGATCTTCCTTTTTACATAAAACGACTAAATATCAAGTTTGGTAACGACCAAACAATAATTGCAACCGCTTGAGCGGTAACAGACAAATGTATAGAAAGATAAAGATATATATATATATATATATATATATATATATATATATATACCTCATTTTCGTCATCCCCTGGGTAGGATCGATGGACATTTTTGAATAATTTCGAAAATCGTGTAATGAGTGAGACCTCAATAGCTGATTTCCCTTAGGGGAATGTATATGAAGTTTCGTTCATCTCGAAATTTGCAAACGCTTGATATTTGTAGATATATAGTTATAAATAAAAATTGTTCTTAAGGGCTGTTACTTATTAATGACCTCTTTTATGTTACTACGCTCACATGGGAATCGAACCCACAAAGTAATTTAACGTAACTGTTCATAATTTAACTTACTCTGACTATGAAATTCAGAAATGGTGTACTCTCTTTGCCACCAACCGCCTCTTTATGGCATTAAGTTATATACTATACTTTTTTTTTACTTATTACACTCATGCGTGACTAATATTCTTGGGCCCGGCCAATCAATAAATATTTTATACGCGTAACGTAGAAAAACTGAATAAACTAGTAATTTGCTATATCCAGTTTTATTAGACATATTATAATCATGATCATAGGCTTAATTAAGACAACCTATAATCTTGCAATAAATTGTGGAGAACATAAATTCAACCATTAAGCGTTAGGATGAGGTTATTGACCAAAGATGTCAAAAGAAATTGTTACGGTGCATTATAAAAGACTCCATATCATAAAATAGAAGGCCATAATAAAAAATGGAGGTCCTGAAAAAATTATATGTGGGGATAATAATTCATACTCTAGGGACATTTCTTTCATGAAAGCTCAATTCCAATTTAGTATCATTGGGTCATAAAATTACAAAAAAAAATGGCAATTCATTTAAAAGAATTAACGTTAAGTAAGAAGAATGTTTAAAAAAGTTCGACATACGGTACTAAGCAATTTTTCAAGAGCTTGAATGTCACAGTAATGAACTTATAAAGTTTTGAGTAGTGAGTGATGAACTCTACTCCCCCGCCAACCTCCAATAACAGAGGAGGACCTAGAATGAGTTGTCTCCAGTAGACTGACGTGCCTTATTATCCCCGGGAGGGGGAAACTGGCAGTCAGATTGCTCACTAGACTCCCACCAATTCCTCCGCGACTCCAGTGAACTCTGTTAGCAAACGGTGTACTAACGATGCTGTCACCCATTCAACTACTGACTCTCTATGCTTGGCAACCATTGATCTTATGATATTTATAACAGCTGTAGTTTGAGTTATAACAAGGTTATTTTCGTATTCTTTTTGCAAGTTGCCTTAAGGGAAATTAGCTATTTGAGGCTGTACTCAAGATGCGATTTTCGAAAAATGCCTTCAAATGTCCATTGATCCTACCTGGAAGATGCCTAGATAGGTCCTTTCAAAATTATATATATATATATATATATATATATATATATATATATATATATATGTATACATATATACTAGCGGACTCGGCAGTCATTGTCTTGCATGATATTTCAAGCGATTAGGATATTAAATTTAATAATACTATGTTTAAAACAAAAGCTACTTTTAATAACACAAAAAACATTTGTTATGTGCACGTTTGCCTAAAAACAAATAGAAAAAGAAATATAGCGAATTTTTTATTCAGGTAATTTTTTTCAAAATTTACCTCAAAACTTTTAAAAAGAAACTATAGCAGCTATATATAACCTGGTCTAATTGTAAGAACTAGATAGTTTAACAGATACGCATACACAAACATATATATTTACATATAAGTGGACATTTCAAGACATTTTTAAAAATCGCCCATTATGTTGAATATCAATATTGTGAATCCCTGAGGGGAAAACCTAGTAACAAGTCCTATTTTTGTCAAAATTCCTGTTTGAATTTTTATAAGGAGTATTAAATATTTAATAAATTAAACCCTGATTTTCAAATGAAGTATTCTAGAATGACGGGATCTTGATATACCCCAGTTTCAATATATTATATCGTTAATCGAATTTTCGTGTTCACAGTCACTTCAATTAAACAGATCAATACTTCAGCATCAACTGACCCAGAGAGTTTTTGGTAAAATCCTAAACAATGAAAATAGCTTCCAAATTATTTAATGAGATACCATCAGATTTCCTTTCAAAATCATCTATTAAGGTTATGGCTCGCGTTTCGTGTAATTTCTTCAAATATAAATCGATCCTCTCTAGAAATCAAAAATCCTCTTACCATCAACCTGAGGCTAATTTCCATTTTAGTTTATTTCCCTTGAGGTTGTACTCATGACGAGATTTTCTAAATGATTCTTCAAATGTTCATCGCTCCTACCTACCTAGGAGACGATGAAAATAAAGTCCGTTCAAAATTGTATGTGTATATATATATATATATATATATATATATATATATATATATATCCGTTACCACTCTCGGTCGCAATTATAGCTTTCTTGTTACCAAACTCAATATTTAATCGATTTATGTAAAAAGAAAGATCAAGTTCGTTAATGGCTGAAATCGGACCACTGAGAGGGGGATTATCGAAAATTTGAAATATCTGTTATTATACGTCGGATCGACAACTTGTATAGAACCAATCTTATTGCAAATGTAAATAAATATTATTAATACATTTATTCTCTTTCTTGCATATTAACTGAGACTACTATATTTGCATTTTCAGCCTTCAGCAAAGCCCCACTTCTGCTCATGTTACATAAACAATATTCTATAATATAATAAACCACATTATTCGAAGCTTAAATACCTAATTGTTTTCAAGAGACATTTATTATACGAGATACATGCTAATATGTTCTGTTGCCCCCCCCCGGTCATAAGTTTTTGGACTACTAAAACTCAATGTGTAATATATATATATATATATATATATATATATATATATATATATATATATATATATGTGTGTGTGTGTGTGTGTGTGTGTGTGTTATATATATATATATATATATATATATATATATATATATATATTTATTTATACTTAACGTGTATGTACGAATGATATTTGAATTTGATCTTCTCAATATATAATTATACTAGCTCAGATCCCGGCTTCGCCCGGGAATCCATTTGAGGCAGAATGGTGATGGTATTTTCTTTTGGCAAGGGTTTACTTTGCACAATATTTTGGCATTTACCCGTCCCAGTGTTTATACCCGTTGTTGGCATTTGTTAATAATAAAATTATTTTTTTATGTAAGACTACATTGTCCTCCATATTGTCATATTTCCCGTCACCTCTGCATTATGCATAGATTTCAGTTATTAAAGACAAAATATTAACGTAGATTTGAATTAATTTTTCCAGGTGAGGTACCTGATAATTCAAATTGGAATGAATTGTTGAGCATATCAATATTTCTACGCAAATTACTTGCTCCACACATTGTTCCTGGAGAAATGTATAAAACATCAGTTAATCTAAATAACAAAGTAAACAACTTTTGTTATGTGCATGTTTGTCGAAAAACAAATAGACAATGCAATATTACGAATTTTTATTTCCCCTTTATATTTATTTTTTATTTTAGGCCTCCCTTATAACCCCCACTCCCGTTCTAACCTAAAAAATTTAATATAGCTTAAAATCATGGATGAATTAATGCTAATTGACATACAGAGTTTTGTTAAGTTCGGTTCAATCGTTAGCGCCCAACAAAATAGTCGACTCCCGCTTTAGTTTATACTGTATATCTCGTTTATACTTTGTTAAAAGACAAAAAAGAATATGACAAAAGTTACTCTAAATAACATAATAAACAACTTTTGTTATGTTCATATATGCCGTAAAACGAATAGAAAACAAAATCCCGCTATTTTTAAATTCAGGCCTCTCTTGCAACCGCCACTCCAGCCCGTCCCAATGTTGTTGGTATGGTCCCAACAAGAAATGTTGTTATGACTAATTATAATGAAGGCGTTAGTGCTAATACACATACCGAGTTTTTTTTATTTCGGTTGGTTCTTTTGTCACTAATAAAATTGTTCACTTCCGCTATAGGTTTTAGAGTATATCTCGGTTATAATTCAGTATAAGAAAAAAAGTGTATATAACAAAATTTACTCTAAATAACAAAATAAACAACTTTTGTTATGTTCATATTTGCCGCAAAACCAATAAGAAACGAAATATCACTATTTTTAATTTCCTGCTTCCCTTATAGAGGATATTAATACAGCCAAAAGTCTAAGTTGGGTTAGTAGTAATATACATACTAAGTTTCATAAAATTCGGTTCAGCCGTTTATGCGTGAAAAGGTAACAAACAACCACACAAGAAAGAAACAAAATGCAGTTATGGTGTCTATGACATGTGAAACGAAAAGTTATCGTGAAAATTAGAGAAAAAAATCAATGTACAGACAGAGGTTACAATTATATATATATATATATATATATATATTTCGATTATGTAGAAAGGTTTAGTGCTTATTTTATTATAGATTATACTCTTTGCCCCAAAATGACTATCCACTAAAATTGATTTGTAAATAAAATATGCACATGCACATTGAGCCTTATCAGGTTTGAGTAATAGGCTCTAGTTTAGGTTGTAATCCTGGGAATTATCCGACCACTGCTTGCATATAACCTTGTGCAATGTCTTCGACCGAGTCAGAAGGAATTTCAGGAAAGATGAGGCACACTTGTGGCTTTTGGGTCCAAGGACTGCCCCGTTTTTTTTTAATCTAGCCACATTGCTAATATAACAATGAATGATTTTGTGGAATCATAAGATTGTAAATGTTATATTTGCATGGTTATTTGTTATTAATGAATACCCACGTAGTGCTAATATGGATCATCAACAGGTTCCCAACTCTTTTATGCCGGGATGGGACCGAGGAATTTATATAGTGAGTTTGTTACCAAATAAATTACTATTGTCCATACGGGTATCGGATCCATGACTCCAGGTTTACCAAGTTTTTAAATACAAGCGTATATTTAAAAGCAAAAATAGCTGGGCTAATCTTAAAGAACATAGAAAACAAAGAAAATAATTGTAGAAAATTAAATTTGAATTTAAAAAATAAAAGTTTTAAATGACCAACAATAAATTACACATTCTTATTGAATTGATTTAGTTACTTTTATAATTTAGATACGACTAACCTTCTAGCAGAATTCCTCTAAGGAAAATCAGCTATTGAGGTTCATGACAAGATTTTTTGGAAAATTTCCCAACGAGAATTTTGGTTGGCTGTTTTCTTATTCTTTGGTGGACAAATGGTATTCAGTTTGTTCGCAGTGAACCTATCTATATTGGAGCTCAACTATTTAAAACGCGCATACATTCTTTTTAGGAGATTTCCCTTAAGGTCTGTTACCGCCCTAGCGGTCGCAGTAATTGTTTAATCGTTACCAAACTCGATATTTAGTCGTTTTATATAAAAAGAATGATCGAGTTCTTTTTCTGACTAAAATCGGAAAAGGGGGAGGGGCGTTTAGAGGGGGAGAATTTCGAAATATCTCCGTTACTATAAGTCGGATCGAAAAAATGCATTGAAACAATCTTAATGCAAACTAAATTTACTATAAATATTATTCTATACATATTTTCAGTATAATGAGTATTAACCGTGATATTTGGATTTTATAGTTTTCCGCTTTCAGTAAACCCTACTCCTACTAGTGTCATATTAATAACAAGGTGTTATATTATGAAACACTTCATTACTAGGTTAAATAGCAAATATTGTTTTCAACAAACCTTTATTATACGAGATACAAACAAATAAGTTCTCTTGATCCCCACCCCTCCCCTTCTTTTGTTCTTGGATTACTAAAATCTGATTGATTGAGATAGAAATTATTTTGATTCATTTCGAATTACTCCAATAGCATTAGTAAATAGTTTTCAATAGAATTAATATGTTACTTTCAGATATATTTTATTAATTGTTCATCTTTCTGGTCTAGAATAATTCTAACTATTCAGCACTTCTATGTTGGATGCCGTTTGTTTACAATTCAGACGCTTTCCGTTATAGACATTATTAACTTGCAAATTGACTATATGATTTCTTATTACCATTTGTATTTATTCCCTTATCATTCAAGGTGGTCTTACCACTATATAGATTTATCTGTGGTAAACCTTCCCGTAGGAAATCTGCTTAGTTCACGAAGCCCCTGCGTGATGGACTTTGTTTATTTGTTGGGATACCTATCATTTATATTATGCGTAATCATTTATTTATCCCCATGAAGACTGTCTGAATAAATAATGTTGATCGCTTTCGGCTATCAGTATTGCTCCCTTTCATAAGGCAATTTGCAGAATACGATATCATCAGTGAAAAGAACAATAAGTTAGGGCCGTCTTAGTTCTCGGTAAATCATTAATGGACCGATTACACGTAATCAGTGGCTCAAGGCCATGTTTCCAATGTCAACGAGTTCACCTGACAGGAAAACGAAAGTAAAGTCACATTTGAATTATTTATTATTTTGGATATGTAAAACTGAAACTAAAAACTAGAGGGAATTATGATTTCCTGATAATGACGTAACTTTGGCTAACAACAGGCTCTGGATCTATTGATCACAGAAAGAAACACACTCAGAATATACCGGAGAGCTTGGAGTAAAAATAATAATTAAAACTTTTTTTACAAATTGTAGATTGTTCAAGTCCCTAGTGGTAACGACTCCATAGAGGAAACAACAAAACAACTGAGCACAGGGGTCAGAAAACTGGGCTAAGTGGAAAATTTATAAAAGTTCGTCACGCCGGCGCTGCGTAAAATAAGCAGATATCTCACGTGCTGGAACAACATACGTGATCTCATCTCACCACTTATTGTACATTTCTATGATAAAAGCCGATGAGTAGAAGGAGTGGAGGAGTGTTACTGAATGCTGAAAAGAGGAATGTAGGAATACCTCGCTCAGTACCTGAGTTACGGAACATTGCATAAGAAAACAATTGTAGAGCATCAGTAGTTTAACAAGATTGGTTCTATAACATTTTTCTATTCAACTCATAATAACGGAAATATTTTGAATTTTCGAATTCCCCTCACACTATAACCCCCTCCTCCCTCACCCTATTCCAGATTCGATTTCTGCCAATCACAAATATTTACTTTAGTGATGGATGAAACGGTTAAATATGGAGTATTGTGTAGATAAAATGAACATTTTGAAAACAAGATCGTAAAACCTTAGTTGATGACGTCCTCGCTCAACGAATTTGCCTGTTCCTCGCATTATAAAAGTCCCGACTATAAAATGTGCAGGCGTAAGAAACTCGAAATTTTCGGGGTTCTCATTGAGCGCGCAGAGGGGTCGAGAATTTGGAATCCCTTTCGCCCTTCGTGGATGAAGATGGTATTGTCCGAGTGGGCGGCAGACTCGAGTATGCACCACTCCCCCACAATTCAAAACATCCCATATTCATTCCGCATCGGTCCGGCCTGGCAAAACTCATCATAAGGCATGCTCATGAAAGTCACTTTCACGCCGGGCCCAGTTTGACGTTAGCTCTGACAAGAGGAAAGTTCTGGATCCCAGGAGCAACCAAGCTAATTCGCAGCTGCATTAACCACTGCGTACCATGCCGCATTGCGAGAGCGAAACCACTCAATCCACCCATGGCACCCTTGCCTTCCGAACGATTTGTAACCGGAAAGGCCTTTACACAAGTCGGGGTTGACTATGCGGGACCTTTCAGTATAAAAGAATCCCATCGACGCAAAGCACCCATCAGTAAAGCCTATCTATGCCTCTTTGTGTGCTTCTCAACCAAGGCCCTACACCTCGAACTCGTCTCATCTCTAACCACCACAGGATTTCTTGCGTGCCTCGATCGATTCATTGCTCGAAGAGGTGTTCCCCAGTGTATCTGGTCCGACCACGGCGCAAACTTCATAGGCGCCTCCAGGTATCTAAAAGATTTGTATAATTTCCTCAACGCAAACAAACAAGCTATCGCGGAGAACTTAGCGCCCAGATGCACCGAGTGGAAATTCATACCACCTAGAGCACCCCACTTTGGCGGATTGTGGGAGGCCGGTGTCAAAAGTGTAAAAAGACTATTGACGCACTCCCCAGGAAAGCAACTTCTTACATTCGAGGAAATGGCTACCATCCTCGCTCGCATCGAGGGAATTCTAAATTCGCGACCCCTCTGCGCGCTCAATGAGGACCCCGAAAATTTCGAGTTTCTTACGCCTGCACATTTTATAGTCGGATCCCCCTCAACGAGTTTGCCGGAAGCATTAGAGGACCCCTCAAGCGGGAACTCCGCATTGTTGCGCAGATGGCAACATGTTCATGAACAAACAAATAGGATCTGGGAACGATGGCGTAAGGAATATTTAAACAGCTTGCACCAAAGAATGAAGTGGAGAAAAGGGGTTACGTCATTGAAAACCGGGGACCTCGTGATACTCACAGAGAAAAGATCCACCCCGGGCGTTTGGCCCGTAGCCAGAGTAATCGAAACATTTCCAGGACGCGACGGGAACACCCGGACTGTCATTGTCCGGACACCCTCTGGTAACCACCTCACCCGATCAGTTTCATCCCTCACGCCATTATTCTATCCTGAAGCGAAGGATACCTAAGGGTGAAGAAGAATTTCGACTTTATTTTTTGGAGACACATTTTTTTTCTTATCATTCTCTTCGAGATCACAAGGTTCCTTATTTGTTTCTTTATTTT
Source organism: Riptortus pedestris (assembly GCA_019009955.1). Lineage (NCBI taxonomy): Eukaryota > Metazoa > Arthropoda > Insecta > Hemiptera > Alydidae > Riptortus > Riptortus pedestris. Next base: position 47,754,879 of record CM032228.1, read on the forward strand.
TCCCACTTGTAAATAATTTTTATTCTTAGAGGATCTGTATTTTTGTATTCAATAACAGCCCCCCACTCACTCACACAAAACCACAGACGCTACACTAACACACACCACAATTGGCTCTGTGCTTTAGATCGCAAGGTAGTTTTTAGTTTTTAATTAGCCCTAGCTAATTCAAGGTGGGCGGTTTGTTCGCGGAAGATTTAACTCCGCGAAGAGTGAAGTAGGCGCACGACATCGATGACGTCATCTACCACCACTCATCCTTGCCCTGGACTGGGGACCTCGCTGCCAGCGTATGCCACGAGAGGGGACCGGCAGGAAAGGGCAAGAAGGAGACTGGACAAGATGGGAGCCTAGTGCGGCTAGTGAAAGGAGATATATTATCGTCGAGGTGAAAAACCCCCTAACAATGCAAGAGTAGGCGCAAAAGGGCCCGTCGGGCGATGAAGCAGGGAAGAAACAAGGAGGGGAAGAAAAAGGGACAAGAAAATAAAGTGAGTACTCACATTTATTTCAATAGTCGTCGCACATCGAAGCAAACAGGCATTAACCCAATAATGGGCATCATCGAAACAACCAGCTCCACCACAAGTTCCAATAAACCCACAGCAGCTCACCAATGGAGCATCATTAGATATCAAAAGCTCAACAATTCCCTTATCATTTTTACTCATTATTAATGATATGATTTAATTATATTTTATTATCCATCCATGCTTTATAATTTGCAACACCATACCCTTCCACCATACAGTCCACTCTCTCAAACTCACTAAAAGGGGCGAAGGGGCATCTCCCTATATATCTTTTTATGGGAAGCCTCTTCGATCCCCAAACAGTCCCATTGAAACAATATTTGTTATTCAAGCTTAGAATAAAAAGGTTCATGTTGTAAGAGCTAATGGGTTTTAGAACATGAGTAGGAGTGGTGGTTTACTGAAGGCTGAAAACTAAAAATTACAAATGTCTTGCTTAATAATAATCTTTGAAAAAATATGTATATTACAATATTTATAGACAATTAAATTTAAAATATGGTCTACACACTTATTTGATCAGACGCGTAACAACGGAGATATATTTAATTTTCGAAATTCGCGTTCTGAAACCCCCCTCCCCCTGTCCGATTTCACCAGTTAACGAACTTGAGACCGTCACCGCTGGCTGATGATCGAGTACAGCTGGCAAGCGCTTTCGATGTGATGGCACCATCTTCAAGTCTGCCAAAAGTCAGTGACGATAGTTTTCACCGACAGGAATGTCAACAATATCATTTATACTGGCGGTTCTAACCCTTTTTACATAAATCGTTACATAAAAAGTTAAAATATCGAGTTTGGCAACGATTAAACAAACATTGCGACCACTGCAGTGTTAACAGGTAAATATATATAAGTATAGTTTTGAACGAACCTTATTTTCGTCATCTCCTGAGAAGAAAATTTTCGAAAATATCGTCATGAGGAAAACCTCAATAGCTGATTTCCCTGAAGGGAAATCTGCTAATTAAATTTTGATATAGTATTTAACCAGCTGAAAACGTCTTATAGTTAGCGAGGGGCAGTCTGCCTGCATTCACACAGAAGTCGTATAGTTAGTAGGGAAGTGCCGGTTAAAGGAATCGTTAAGCTGCTATCAGACATTCGATACGGTGGATTAACTCTTAGCATTCTACTAATTAGTAGAATGGTTGGCAAGCCTGTTATAGTAATGGCAGCTGCAGTTCCGAAGGGTCATAGCCTCCACGATGGGAGCTTATTTACTACAGATCTATTCTCCGAGAACAGCTTCTCAGATTTCTCGGTTACTAATCTATCCTTATATGCCTGTGTATTATATATATATATATATATATATATATATATATATATATATATATATATATATATATATATATATTATACACAGACATATAAGGATAGATTAGTAACCGGTATATATATATATATATATATAGATTATTAGCCAGTATGTACATACAAAATTGTAACCACTGTCTGTACATTGATTTTTTTCGCGAAATTTCACGATAACTTTTCGGTTCACATGTCATAGACACCATAACTGCATTTTGTTTCTTTTTTGTATGTTTGTTTGTTTGTTACCTTTTCACGCATAAACGGCTTAACCGAATTCTATGAACCTTGGTATGTATATTACTACTAACCCAACTTAGACTTTAGGCTATGTTAATATTCTCTGAGACGAACAGGAGTGTGGCTTATAAGGGAGGGCTGAAATTAAAAATAGCAATATTTCGTTTCCTAATGCATTTCCGGCAATTATGCACATATCAAAAGTGGTTTATTTTGTTATTTGCAGTAACTTTTGTTATATACACTGCGGAAGTCAACAATTTTATTTGGCACAAAAGACTCAACCGAACTAAATAAAACACTCGGTATGTGAATTAGCACTAACGCCTTCCTTATAATAAGCCATACTAACATTTCTAGGGACGGGCAGGAGTAGGGGTTATAAGGGAGGCCTGAAATTAAAAATAGTGATATTTCGTTTCCTATTGGGGTTTCGGCAAATATGCACATAACAAAAGTTGTTTATTTTGTTATTTATAGAAATTTGCTCAACAATTCTTTTCAATATGAACTACCAGGTACCTCACCTGGAAAAATGAATTCTAATGTATGTTAATATTTTGTCCTTAATAATTCAAATCTATGCCTAATGCACAGGAAAGGGGAAATACGACAATATGGAGGACAGTGAAGTCTTACATAAAAAATTAGTTTTATTATTAACAAATCCACAGAAACGAAGGGTATTAAACCTAAGCACTGGGACGGGTAAACGTCAAAAAAATTGCAAAAAAATACCATCACCATTCAGCCTCAAATGAATTCCCGAGCGAAGCCGGGTATCTGAGCTAGTATATATATATATAAATATGTAAATATATATACTGGCTAAGGTACCCGGATTCGCTCGGGAATCCTTAGAGTCTAAATGTTGATGGTATTTTTTATTTGGCAAGGCTACAATGCTTACAACTACACTTCCTGTCTGGGCTAATAGTTTTCCCGTTTGCAGGGGACTTGTAGTATAGAAATTTTAGTTTTGAAAAATAAATGAAAATTAGTCCCTAATCAATCCCTCACCACTGTTTGATACACCATGAAGGATTCCTCTATATATATATAAAACTTTCATTCTCAATCAATTTCAGTTTAAAAAGTTAAAGAACTCAATTTATTTAGAGGTTTTTAGGAATGACTGTGGACAAAAGCCTAGGCTAGTACAATCTCATTGAATAATTAAGTAAGAAACTGAAATCGCTATGCTTCTTATTAAAACGTGTTAAAAAATAGTTTCCAATGAAAACCCTCTTGCAAATATACCTTGTTTATTTCCATAGTAGGTTAACCTATCCATTGGTTTTACTCAAAAAAATCATATTTTAATCTGGAAATTGTGGAAGAGAGATATACAATTTATAATCAACTGAAAATCGAAGGACTCTGTTGACCACTGTTTAAGAAGTCAAAATAATGATTTGTTCCTCAATTTATACGTACAAAAGAATATTGTTTGTGAAACAAATCAAGAACTTTAATAATAATATGAAAAATGTAATTATGGCATACAATGACTACACAAGAACAATAATATGTTTCAAACCTTGAGCCACAAACATAAATATGTCGAGAAAAGCGTATCATTTCCATGAGGAAAACTCTTTAACGCTCTCCCTGAATGTTTTAAATATATTAAAATATTATTATTTTTTGAATAGATTAAAGAACTTCAAGCACAAGATGAACGCTATAAAAAATGTTCATGTATGAAATAAAAGTGCAAAGTATTTTTCATAAATATTGGTCAAAACAAATTTATGATCAGGTACATTCTCTCTTTAAGGTGGGAAAAGTTTATCATCATTTATAAAACTTTTAGCCCTTTAACAAATTCACTAGTCAATAACTTACAAAAATGCATGTTATATATTTAGAGATTGTTAAAGAAATTAAACTAATATATATATATAATTATTTAAATCGGTAGATTTCATAAAATTTATTCATGGAGTTTGAGCTAATTTTATGACTAATGTATTACATAAGTATAAATGCAATTGAATATTATATTAAGGAATTAATTGGCATAGTATTATTACATTTTTGATGGATCACAATATTTGGACACCACAATATTCTTTGTTCCCAGTGGAAAAAAAATTAAAACCATTAGCCGATGGTTAGACGAGGATAAGGTATTAAACCTTTTTGAGAGACAGCAATAGGTATAAATGGAAGACAATATCTTAGTAGTCAACTTTCGTCCAAATTGTTATGAAAAGTAGTGTTCCGTCCCAGACATCCCAGGGTTTGCATACGACATATAAGATATCATATATTCTTTGCAAATATGGCTACCGAGCAAGCTTTAAAGTGGACCTTGTGTTGCCAGTAACCTTTTCTAATCCGAAGAACTTTGTCAGCTTAGAAAATAAAAGGGATCTACATAATTTTAGATGTTGGTGCTGACCATTACAATCTCTGTGATAGCAGGGAATCATAAAGTAGGATGCAGAATATGGTAAAAAGAAATCGACAATTGTGGAAGCTATTGAGATAGCAATGGAATTAGGAAAACATCCCGAAAGGCTTAAATGCAATTCTGAGGTAATAGGATTAATTCCCCGCACTTGGGTCGGCTCTACCTGACTGGGGGACACGGAGATTGACTTAATATCATTCATAGCTTATAAATTCAAAACTCCAGTTACAATAAAATCAGTTGTAGTCTAAAAGTAATAATCAAAATTATATAATATCTCTGACTAAATAGTAAACGAAGGACATGGAGCCGACAAACGGTTTTGGCTGAGAACAAGTGGTTATCTTGAATCTTTCCCAAGAAAAAACAAAGATCACTACTTCGTTATATATGTTGCTTACATACATGTTAATTGCCTCTCGAAGTCAAGTAGGCTATGGGTGAGCTTCCTAAATGTTAAGCACAGAATCACTCTTCAATATATCAATTTTTTATATTTTATGGGAGTTGGTGTTTGTGGTTAATAACAGGTAAAAAAAAATACCAAATGAGTATATATAAATTGTTTGTATAACATATAAATATTTGATTTATAATGAGTCTTTTTTATATTAAAGAATTTTTTAAAGTTTAACTTACACGTATCCCTGTTCACCAAGTACTGAGGATTTCATGAAACTTTTTACGAAAGTTGGTTTTTAATGAGATTCTGCACTACTTTTTTATTATAATTAAAATACATATGTTTATAACCTGTCAGTTGTTGGTTAGCCGTTGGTTGTTGAGTTATAGTAAAGGACTTATTTATTTTTTTGTTATTTAATACATAAAACCATCTATCTGAAGGATTAAGAATCACTATAGACGATATCCAAACATCCTTTACTATCATATATACTTACAACTCAATTAAAGCTTTTAATTAATGTTCGAATTAACAATTACAATATCATAATCATGCACGGAGTCAATTGGTATCATGTATCTTTCAAAGTAATACCATAAGTAACCCAAATAAACGAGGAGTTATTATGTCTTTTTTAAATTGTCGATACATAAAGACCGTAATCTGTGTATATTTAAGGAAGATTTCACAATGAACCTTAGTACTAATTAATAAATGTATTAAACAAATAATAATTGTGTGGCTACTACTCTTTTGACTATTCCTCGATTGATTAATTTTTAATATATCTTTTTGTTGGAATGAGCGCAATTAAATAATTTTACAGGAAGGCTCCCATGAGGGAAATAGGAATTTATATAATGATGAATTCATTAAATAAAATACTTAGTCGCATCCTGTGTAGAAATGGAAGGTAACCAGTAGATAACCCATTCCGAGATGTTTCAATATCACACATTGAACATTAATAAATAATAATAATAATAATAATAATAATTACACGTTGTCTTTGCCCACAAAGTTGTGATTATTGCAATCAGTATATCGTGGAAGGTATTTATGGACCAGCAGAAAGATCCTGGAGCATCAGCTTAAATGCATGCGATGAGCTTTGTGTATTTTTATTAAAAAGTAATGACTTGCTTAAAATGTACTCTTAAATCAAAGTCATTAACAATAGACGGAATGATAATGAGGCATTCAGACTCGAAACAATACTCAAACGGTACGTCTAATGCATGCGTTTTCGTCTTAGTAGTAGCTTTGGCTAATCGTTAATCGTTTGAACATAGTTAACACTTGTTGAAACTGTTATTGTTTATAAACTATTGGTTAAGTCTACGTTAAGTTTGTGTTAAGTTTTAGATTTTCACATGTATGCGAAAGAGGATTCGGTATCAGATTTACCAAGGGCAATTATTATACTAGAATTTTCTTTTTATTCATTTTTCTTTAGTTTGACTAGAAACTGAGTCTTTTTGTATTATTGTCGGTTCGTCAGTTAATGAATGCCATTCACAATGACAAATGCACATTAAGCTAGGGAGTTACTAAACAGTTAATGCCGAGCTTATGTTTCAAGTCTTGTTGACATTGGGTATTAAAAAAGAATTTTGAGAGTATTTCTTAAAACCGTAAAAGAGTGATCCACCTAACACATAATGAGCAATAGTTTCAATGGTTATAATTTACATGAGCAGTAAAATGGAATACATTGGTTTCGAAATTAAAACATTTCTAGCCTATAATTTCTTAATTTTGTTAACCTCTTAAAATATAATACTTGGAAAGAACAACTGATTAACCATGCCCATTGCATTTTTATGGGTGATCATAGTGCATTTACTATTCCTGATTACCATGGTCGAAATTGTTCCAATTCGGCTTAACAGTGAAAAGTCGTTAATTAAAAAAAATATTAACGAGCACGTTGGTGGAATAGATCATTTATTTGCGCCAGACTCGGAATCAGATGACACTAAGTTAATAAAATTGAGTATGTCATTCCAGTATTATAAATTAATTCTCCTTCGAATGTATTGGAAAAATTCCTTGACTTCTGGAAATATGTGTATTCAGGGAATTTTAAACATCTTACACTACTACTTTGAAATATTAAAAAAATATAAGGTCTAAAATATTTTTCTTTTCTTTTTCCGATTGGCATTATAGACCCTTGAGATCTTTAACCGCCCCCCCCCCCAGCGATTCGAGGGATTTGAGATCAGAATTTTACGTTGCAGGTGAATAACTTGATGTACAACACCCATTAACCAAGGAGGACCTGAAATGACGAGCCCCATTGTAACGGGATATGAGGTCAGTCCACCCTGTGACAGCTTACCTGAGGACGGGATCTAGTAGATTCATAATCGTTAGTCATCCAGAGGAGCTGTCACACGTATGTACTCGTTCGACCTGGTGGCCCATAAGCGCTGCGATACTAGCGTGCTCTGGTTGCCAACTCCTGAACTAAGTTCTATCTTGGTGGGGATCAAACCTGAACATATATTTATCTCAGCTTATTGAGTACAGTAATAGATTTATCCGTGCCTGGACCAGGACGACAAGCGGTGCACAAATTATAATACTAAAGTGAATGAAACTGAATTTTAAGTTTTAATAGATGTAGTAAAAATATGCTATGCACAAAACTTGAAGAATAATCCTAAACATTGTAGTGGTAATTCAGTTCCAAAGCTAAAGTAGTAATACATCAATTTCTTCGCATTGATCATCAATCATGTATTCATTGTAAATGCAATACATCATTGATATATCATATAGCTTGCATATATATCATGCAATACAATTTTTTGTATTTCTCAAGAGGAAAAAGAAATTTACAATTCTTTCTCCATATGATGGAAATTATGTATAAGAAATATCAAAATACTTCAAATGAGATTTTCTGTTTGTCTAGTACATATTTATATGTGCAAAAAATCAAAAAACGAGCCTATATATTTTGAATTTAAAGATTTTAAGGCCATCATAAAAGGCGATTATTTACTTACACTAATTAAACTTAAGTCATTAATTAAAATGTATATATTTCATTGTTAAACAGCTAATTTTTCCCCCCTTTTTTAAAAGAATAAATCATTAATATCATATACAAATAATAAACAAGGCCTATTTCAGTATCTATATTACCATTTAGCAGTGTGCTTAATATCTTGCTAATTATTATATATTATGCCACTTTAAGACAATACATTCTTATAGAATTCTCTATTTATATTATAACACTATATAAACTCCTAAATGTTGATATGTAATAATGACTCCATAGGGTAATATACAATTTTTGGACACTATTTCCTTCAATATATTTTATTTTCAAAACAGTTAAATGAATATGGATTTATTCATTCTTTTTTTAAACATAGATATTTCTTGATATTTATTTATTTATTTTTTTTTTAATAATATGTATTACAAGTTTAAAAAAAAACAAACTCTTTTTTGTAGCATATTGGTAATTAAGTTACATTTATACATTCCAAATTTAAACAATTCGACACCAGGAAAGAATAGTTACTAACATGTTGGCGGGACCAGCATTTAGTTTAATTTTTTGTTACATTAAATATAATTTATTACATTCATTTATGTATTACAATTATTTAGACTAATACCTTATATTATTTATATTATATACTGTATTATTACTAGTGGATATGTAGTCATTACCAGTATATATCCAATTTGTATTTTAGAAAATATTATTATCATTTTAAATGACTAAATTTATACTGATGATCCTTTACTAAGACTGATTGGGCTAGACATTTGGCTACGTATTTTTAAATATAAACCAATAAACTATATATTTCGTACTTAGTATGTGCTCACATAATGACTTATTTATGAAGATCCTCGCTAGCCTCATCTCAGTCAGGAATAGAGATGGGATTTTACCCGGTAAATACCCTAATTCGGGAAAATACCTGGGAAAATACCCGATTGGGTAAATATTCGGGTATTTTTAAATTAACCTGACTCAGGATAGAGCAAGAGTTACTGCTCACCGGGAGGCAAAGTTTACACATCGTATAATAGCCATCATTAGCTAGGTTATGGTTTAAAGTGACGGAAGAAATCAATTCATTAATTTATGGCTCTGGTGTAATCCACACTTCAATGTGATATTTCCTAGATTGTGTCGTATTAAGTATGTTACGGATCGCAGCTAGATGTTACACAATATTGTGATTCATTAAGTTATTGAAACTGGTAGGGCAATGAAACATATCTTCAGGAAGGTAAATTTCTGATTTATTGCCACTCGACTTGAGTCCTCTCTTGAATGTCGAAGAAGGAATTTTTAGAAGTAATTGCTAATATTTAGCATCATACTTTAGAAAGCCTTACATGACTATGTTCTTGGGATTTCATCCTTAAGATGTTTCTGTGGATGTAGGGGGTTTTTCCCTATTGGAATGAAGATAAAAGTGCATTCTTAGCAGAAAGAAATCAACTAAGAAGGTTGTACAGGTGACGATTTTCGAAAAGAATGTCTCAAACTAGTAGATGACGAAAATCAAGTCGGTTCAAAATTATATATACAAGTCTCTTGCCACTCTAGCGGTCGTAATTTTAGTTTGATTGTAACCAAACTCCTATATAAGCGTTTCATGTAAAAGTAAAGCTCAAGTACACACGCACAAACACACACACACACACACACACACACACACACACACACTTGTCTGTTACCACTCTAGCGGTCACCATTTCCGCTTAATGACTACCATGCAAAACTAAAGATCAAGCTCGTTAAGGACTGAAATTGGACCACGAGGGGGAATTTTGAAATTGTGAAATATCTCTGTTAATATACTTTGGATCAAAAAAATTATAAAACCATGGAATCATCTTGAAAAATTATATTTTTACTTTATTTATTTGGTTTATGTCCCACATCAAATGTGATTGGCATGATCTCTGTTTAGAATAATATATTTATTGCTCCATGTAAACCTTTCTTAAAAAATATTTCTTAAGTATTCGAGGTTTTCTGATGACGGTACTTTGCCTAATAGAATATAATAAAAGTTTTAAATCTTCGTAAGTATGTTGTAGACCTATTGTATTTTTATTCTACGTGTATTGGTTAATGCTTATATGTTTTAGGTGTGTTACTATATATGGAATATATTGACTGCGGTCAGTAAGTAGTTCTGTCATATCGCGGTGTATGTCAAGGTTTTTTCGTTGAATGCAGTCTGTGTATATGTGTTATCGTAAGGTGCTCGTTACAGTATTTGCCTGAACTTATTTGAGGGAATGGAATTTTAAAATTCATAATATATTTGTTATTGTGAGTCGTCGTATCGATAAATGTTATAGAACCAATCTTGATTAAATTTTAATGATTTACAACTTTTTTTCTACGTATTTTTTTCGTAACTCAAATATTACAAGAATTATTCAGGAGTTAGTAAAACTTCACTCCTACCCTTCGGATTTGTATTTAGAAATAGAGTATATATAGTGAGATGAGATCAGTGGTTTGCTTTGCCAGCACGTGGGAAATCTCACGCAGCCCCTGCGTGACGGACTTTTTTTTATTTCGTCAACCCATATTTGGATCCCTCTACAGAGTTTGGTTTCATGCCTCCGGTGTTCTGCAAGAGAGGATTATAAAGGAGGTTTCCCGCGGTGGCCCTGAAGAGTAGGCACAGTGAGTAATGATACAGGCAGAACCTATTAGGCTAGGCACCAATATCCACCTTAATGGTTTCAAGGAACGGAACCACAAGTAATCACAGGTTTCTCTCTCATTCTCTGGACACTTCTCCAGAATCAATACTCTCTCGAGTTATCGGGATTAGTTTTCCTCTGTAAAGAAAACAATCAGCGACATCTTGTTGAGAATTGCCATTAGCTCCAATTTGTATTGTGAAAACAATTTTGCAGCAGCTAAACTGTCCTATGAACCATTAGTGGGAGGCCATTTGAAAAATAAATATATAAAAACAGGAAATTATATGTCCCTAAAAATTTCCGGCTACTGATTTGATGCATCCCTGGATATGTGCTCATATCTGCTATTCAGTATTTAAATTATTCTATTAATAACTTACCTAGATTGTATAATCACAATCAATAATATTTTATTCCTTAGAAATCTTTTTCACAGGTGTAGAGGTTCGAACCCCTACACACACGGGCTTAACTATACGGGTAATACCAATCTTTCCTCGAGGCCAAAATGTCTTAATAACAATCAGATAAGTAGTAAATATTTAACTCTTAATTTAAATGATAAGATTATTTTAACAAATATAAAACTTGACAACTCCTTATTTAAAAATATGTCTCAAATATTTACGTTCAAAATAATTTCATCAAACTTAATGACACATAGTCCCTGATAATATGGTCAATGGGATTTTGATGAACATGTGGTCTGGTTATATACAAATAGATGTAGTTTGCTTCAATGTAAAAACAAATACTAAACAGAGGTGCCAAAAGGGGAAATATGACTTCTGAGTGCAGGCACTAGTATACAATTTTAAAAAGTTCCTGGTGACAATGGTCACTAATCAAGCCTTTACTCAGTTTTGGCCAATGAATTACTCCTATGAAAGGAACTAAAATTAAATGGGGTAAATATTAATGAATAATGGCTACTTGTAGAAACAAACAAATATTGAAGCTAATCGTCTCTTAAATCATTTCTGATTCATTCTTACTTTACTCTTGCCAATTTTGCGCAGTTGAAGAGTGGAACTATCCAGTTCCAGTCCAGTGGTCTGAGGAGGCTGAACTTGGAAGTTGTTTCCAGAGGGGACACAGTCTCGGTCAAAAATATTAGGCAGACTCTCAGAGAAAAGTCCTTTGAGGTGTGAACATCATGCAAGTAACGGGGTGTTGAAGTCCACCATTTTAAAGAAAACGCAGGATTGAACAAGCATATGTCCGAGAAACAGTTGCTCTCTGCTTCAGAATGGACTAACTATGTAAAACTGAATATAAATTACGCCCCATTGCGTGGTGTTCCGGGAGTTGTCTCAAAATCAGCGGATGTTGGACCCCTCTGTCGAAGGTGTGGCAGGGAGATCGAAACACCGGCCCATGTGGTCGGGAATTGTCCACATAACATGTTGATGATCACAAAGCGACATCACCGGGTAAAGCATACTATCATGGAGCTCCTAAAGCGAATAATTTTACATGCTTTGAAGAGGTGTACGTTGTCGATGACGCAGGGTCAACGAAGTACGCGGACATCATTGCCTTCAAGAAGAATTGTAAATTTGCCTATATCCTGGACACAACGATGAGATACGAGAGCAACGACACTGATCAAGCGAAGAAGATCCACCAGGAAAAGGAAAATATTTACGACAAATGTACTAAATTTTACTCGGGAAAATTCTGGGAATCATTTGGGGAGCGGGATTTTCTGGTGATAGGCTTTTGGTTCGGTGTCCGAGGAACGGTCCCAAAACGTACCCAGACATTTTTTGAAGAGGTGGGAATAGACAAGAAGGTTCTTCAAACCTTGGTCGAGGGTATCATTAATGATACTTTAGGGATTATTTCCCACCATATATTTTAATTTTTCTTTGACCAGTGATCTTATTATAGATCGACGGATCATGTTTGTACAATAATGATGTTTCTAATTTTTATCTAGTGACATTCACCTTTTAGGTTTCTGAATGTGTTTATTTGAGTTAATATTTTAGTAATTTAGCTGACTAAATACAATATGTATTGTTTTACTGTTGTCCTAGGGATTGACTAAGTTGCTGTGTGCTTCAGCATCTCAATGTAATTGAGCAGCCCACAAACTGTATAAGAATTTGTACAATAAAGTGATTCTCTGGGGTCGAAGGGTGGTTGTGCACTTGGTCATCAAACAGCGTTTACGGATAGCTTTCAAAACTGATTAACAGATTTTTTATGTTATGTGCTTTCATTTTCGGGCACTTTAAGCATATTTAATTTTAAATTTGTTCACTTTAAAGTTCACATAATGCAGCAATTGAGAGTACTGACCGTTTGAAGAAAGGCATTTAACGCTGAGCTATGGCAGAAAGTAAGTTACCATACAACCAGAATTCTACAGATTATGTACAAAGAATGAAGGCTGTTAATATTTTTTTAATACGCTATTCACAGCTGGAAGCAGTAAAAGTTTAACTAAAAATTTTGCACGTTAATATCTCACACTTTCTGAGAAATCACATCAGTTGGAATAATTGTTTTAAGGCCATGTCAACTACAACTTGAACACCTTTGATGTTGTTAAATGACACGAAACCGGAATGGATATGATTGTGTTCCTCGGAGGGAAAGATATACGTACTACATGGGTTCCCCGAAAGTACAATATTTTTTATTGTTTTTGATAATGAATGGAGAATATATCATTTGGAAATTAAATGGAAATGGAGTGTGAGTAGTATTTTGCTGGAGGGTATTTTTCCATGAGTATGCTGGGACTTCCCAAGGATCTCCATGAAACTCCATTCAGTTCAAGTTTATGGGTCACGGGCTTGGAGAAGGTCATTTGATGCTTGCTATAAACATGGCGTAATTGAAATGACGTCGATTCCATCCTCTGATTTCTCGAGTTACATATCGATTTATCTATAAAAAACCTCGTGTAAGGAGGAAACTCTTTAAGAATGTTTGTCTCATTAAGGAATCCACAAAATTTCTCAATTCGTTCATAAGATATATTTGTTTCTCCAAGTATCTTAATCTTTAATCTATAAATTGATCAGCTGATGTGCTATTATGAAGAACCCCCTAAGTCGGCATTAAAGAGGACTTCATTCTTCGCGTGCTAATAATTTCCTGAAATGCAGCTAGAGGAAATCCAACCAATTAATTTCAAGAAAAATTAACACTGGTTATTAGTCTTTTAAATGCTTTACATTTTTATTATGATCATAAATGGCATGTTCTTGGAAAGGATTTAAGTGGCAATAATTGTGTATAAACCGGTCCATTATCAGCTGATTTCTTGACTCAGTGGCAGTCAATTACTTTCATGAAGACTAAAAATATTTATAATGAACGATGATCAGAATTTGTCTTCACCTCTAATTATATTATTAAACTAGAATTAATTTAACTTATATGTGTAATTTACCCAGGTTTAAATCGTAGAGGAATTTAAACTTTTAAGTCGAAGTTTAAGGCAAAGGATTTACGTTTTTTTTTAAACTTATACTAATATTATTCCATTTGTAAAAAATCCGCATCGTAGGGTCAGAGTATACTAATCAGATTTCCAAGGTGCTGGTATAACATACTTGTGATCTCATCACACCACACATTATCTATTTAAATGAACAAAGCAGGTGAGTGATGAACTCCCTTAATACTTGAGTTACGAAAAAATGCCAACAATTGTAGAAAATGAATATTTTAGCAGGACCGGTTCTATATCATTTTACAATCCGTCTCATAATGACGGAGATATTTTGAATTTTTTCAAACCCTACCCCTAAATCCCCACTATTCCAGGCCCGATTTCCGTTAATTACAATTGCGATCTATAGTGGTGACTGAAATGGTTAAATATCAAGAATGGTATAGATCAAATAAACATTTTCGAATAAAGAACGAAAAATCTCAATTCATGACGTCATCAAATAACGTAGTTGCATACATATCACAATCTACAAGTTCAATGAAAACCATATTTTGTATTTAGGCTTAGAATGAAGTGGTTCATGATATAACAGCTTATTGTTAATATGAACTGGGTAGGACAGGAGGTTTTACTGAAAGCCGAAAACTAAAAGAAGGAAATACCTCGGCTAACATTAAATATAGAGAAAACACGTCCCTGATGACATATATAGAATATTAAAATAAGATGCTTCTATACAATTTTTCGATTCAACGCAAAATAATGGGGATATTTTGAATTTTTGAAATTCCAAACCTATAAACCTCCCCCTCCCTCCCACTGGTCGAATTCAACGAACATATTCTTTAATTTTACGTATAAACGTTTAAATATCGAGTTTGGTAAAGTTTATACCAAAATTGTGACCGCTAGAGCGTTAACAGACATATATCTTTTTTTTTTGAACGAACCTCATTTTCGTCATCATACTGTGTAGGATCCATGTACATTTGAAGAACATTTCCGAAAATTGCGTCATATGTACAACCTCAATAGCTCATTTCCATTAAGGAAAATATGATAAAATTATTACTAATTTTTTTTTAATTTATTTAGTTATATCCTTAGTTGCACCCAGTCTAGAAAAAGGTGGTAAGTTGTAGATAACTTGTTCTAGTTAGAGTTAGTTGCATAAAGTGGACGCAAGTAGATAATTAATAATTTATTCCATTCTAAAGACTATAGAAAATAAGGCCATATGGCTTTTACGATATAATATTTCAACCATTCGAAAACTAGGGGTTGCTGGTGGTCAATTTTTAAAACACTTGTGTTTTATGATTTAGGTTTCAAGTTCTTACTCCGTGATAGAAATGAAAAATTGTATTTATGTGTGCGATTGCCGGGCGTATATACGTATTAGACTTATACCCGTTCTCCGGTATCCTGAGGGAATTAAAGAGCTTCTTGAATAAAGAAGATCTTATCCTTTCTTTTCCAAGTAATGTCACAAAAATACGATAGGGATTTCCTTGACTTCCCACGAAAGCCGTGTGGAAGAAGTTGACCCTTCCCGAAATTTTAATATTTTTATTAATACCCATTATCCATTATATAAAATTAACAACAGAAAATAGAAAAAAAACACTTTACACAAAAAAACAAATTTAATGTAATTAAATAGATATAAAAATAACATATAATTTGTTTGATAATTTGATATGATGATGTTCCTTTAATTGTTTATCTAGTACTATAATTTGTAAAGAATTAGAATAACTTTATTTCAATCACTCAAATTTTAGTATTCCAAGAACCATAGACAGGGGAGGTGGTCAACAGAACGTATTTGAATGTTCTCGTATAATATTTTATTTTTTTTATTTATATATTCAGGAGCACCCGCATCTTGGCGATTTGGCTCGATGTTTCACAGTGTAAAATGAAAACAAAATTATAGAAAAATAACAAAAACTGAAACAACAAATAAAAATTAAATACAGCAGATAATCATTAAATACTAGTAATAAAGACAATTAATAAACATAAGACATGAACAAACATAAATAAACATTAGATAAACAAACATAGATAAACATTAGAGTAGTAATATAGACAAAAACTTAAAATGGTTTTAATAAAAAAATTATGTTATTCCTATATACTAGTACATTTATATTATTATTTTTTTATTTTATTTATTTAGTTTTGTACCCCATAGCGATGGTGATTTGCATTATTAGGATGATATATTTACTCCTTCATGTGCTTACCTTTTTTTGTACTTTTACATTATGGAAAATATTTCTTTAATATCTGATTCTTTCTCATATCCGTGCTTTGCCCAAAGAATATAATAAAAGTTAACCCTTTTAAATCTTTTTATTCGTGCTGTAGACCTATTCTATTTTGTATTATATGTTTTTGTAAATGTTGATGTGTTTTAGATATGTTAGTATTCGTATAATAAAGATCTCTTGAAAACAATATTTTGTATTTAACCTTGGTGTGGACTATTGGCACAAGTGCTTTTATTAGTGGCAAGTAACTGGCATTTCCGGTAATATCATCATCAAAATCTCTGAAATTCATAAATAAAAATGTTTGTTCACTCGACACAAATTTAGAGGTATCATCACGTTGTGAAGATAAAGTGCTTGCTTTCATACAAAATTTAGAAAATTACATTTTTTTTGTGATAATCGAAAATACAATGAAATTCTATATTTTAATCATTAATGGTCTGATTGAATTTTGAAAGGTTAGTTTAAAGCGAAATGACACATTAGTGACAAAAGGGGAAAAGCAATATGTAGACAATTAAGTTGTGTAAAATATTTCTTTTACATAAGAAACAAAATGTAAGAGTTATTGAATTCCTTCTATTACTACGGAGCTTTAGCTTTGTGCGAATATATTTTAACATAATCTGGTTATTTTAAAGTTATTTTGTCATGAATATTGACCTCATCAACGTGACACCTTGGCAATTTTCATACTAGTATTACTAATAGTTTTATTTTTCTTTCAAAAATTTGAAGACCTAAACGGACAGTAACCCTCCATAACGGACAGTAAGACCTTCTATATTAGGGATTAGAACAGAGTTCACTGTTTGTATAAAAATGCAGCGCTCATTTAGCTTTCTATAGATACATGTTTTTTTTCCCCTTCCTTTATTTTTATTTTTTTTTTTAATTCATTAAATAATATCCTAAGTCCCACCATTGCTAGAAAAGGGTAGTAACCTGTAGATAACCCGTCCCAATTAGCCTAAGTTGCAGAAAGTGGTCTTTAATAAATAATATTAATAACATTTATTTTTTTAAATAAAGCGTATATACGTCAGCTGATAAGACCTAACCATATATTAACCGCTAATGAAGTGGACTTCATCTAATATATAATCTCAGTGATCAAATGTTTACTACAAAATTTAAATATTTCGATTAGAAGTTAGGGAAGAGGTCCTAGATCTGGAGAAACTTAATTAGTATATCTCAATATACAATATATTCACAAACAAACGTTTTATTTGGCGAGAAAAGATTTGATGTTGACACCTGACACAAAACAGTTTGGAGAGAAGTCTTAAGAGCCGGCCTAACCAAGGAAATATTTCTAGTGTTTAAATTGCCTTCCGATGTCTCCATATCTTGATGTCAATCGGCTCTCGAAGCAAAAAAGCCTCTTTAAGGACCGTTACTTTGCGCAAATCGTGTAACGGTAAACTCTTTTCGCTGTTGAGAGGAAGCTTTTCGTCAAAAGCTCTTAATCTGAATCGGTGGAAGTGAATGGTTATTTGTCAGGAATATTTTAATTTAATTATATGTTTCAGTTATTTATTAGACTAGGTCCAATGGCTCGAAAAAAATACTGATTTATGCTTTACTAAAACCTTGTCAAAATCTTATGTGTGTTTCTTGTTTTTTCTAGAGATTGGAACACTTTTGTCACTGTTGACTTAATACTTCACTGGCCGGCACTACAGCGCTTGTATGACCGGGGCCTATGCCACGCCTTTGACCATTCAGAGCAGTCAGCATATATATATGTACACTCACACACATTTCTGTAAGGACCTGGCACTCCTTATGTAATGTACAGTACAACATTTTTATGGGCAACTTGGGTACTATTCTTCATGCACGACCCAAACACCACAGCCATGCCATCATTAGATAAAATTAGGTTTGTACTTTAAAAATACATTAGCTCCTTGTGGTCATTCATCTGTACACATCTTCCCTCCCCTGTGGTAGTTCCCTCTCCACTAACAGTAAAATCTACATTGATAACGTCATAACGAACATATTTGATTATATCTCACATAGTTCTAGAATAATGAAAACAATATTTTATAATTAAGCTGTGAATGGAACGTTTCACGGTATATCACCTTAACTGACATCTAATATGAGAGGAACAGAAGTAGAAAACTAAAACTAAAAAAAACTAAAATATCTTCATTCTATTTTGAGACACAAATTCATAAAAAACGACATTTATAAGAAATAAAAATTGTAAAAAGATTGACTGCATACAATTTTTCAACAAGATCGACTATATACAAATTTTCAAGAAGATTGACAGTATACAAATTTTAACCCATGTCATAAAAACTGGGATATTTCGGATTTTAGAAATTCCCCCCACTAAACCCCCCCCCCCCATTTTAACCTCGATTTTAGCCATTGCCGAGCTTGATCTATACTTTTGCATAAAACATTTATATATCAGTTTTAGTAACGATCAAACAAACCTTAGGGCCGCGTGAGCCGTAACCGACGTATATGTATCTCTCTCCCCCCTCTTTCTCACTCTCTCTCTCTCTCTCCCTCTCTCTCTCTCTCTCTCTCTCTATATATATATATATATATATATATATATATATATATATATATATATATATATATATATATATATATATATATATAATATTTTCACCGGACATCATTTTCGTCATCTACTAGGTAGGATCGATAAACACCCGTCAAGGGTAAAATCACAATAATTGATTTGCTTTAATAAAAGCCTGCAAAAAAGAAAAATGGGCATAAATATTTAAAGACCACATGTAGAAAAGTAACAAATATTTGTAGTAGCCCAGCTATAGATAGCAAATCTGACCCATGACCCAGACAGTTCTCTTGTAAAATTTGCGTGGAAAAACAGAGCAAGTGTATTATTTAAGTAAGTTGTTTTGGCACCTGGTTTACCAGCCAGCAGAGTCAACAGACAGCCTGCTGAAGTGTTTTTGATATTTAATTTTTTTTACTATTATTTTGCAGCCACTCTAGGTATATTTTATAATAAAAGTTTTCTCTTAAAAGCTCCCACACTTCAGCACTGTTTATATATGAACTCGCTTTGACAAATCAATAATCCTCATGTAAGCCAGAAATCCCGTTTATATAGACAAGTAAAAGGTAAAATTGACAACTCATTCGACGTCCACCTTGGTTAAGAGGGGTTCTACGCTAAGCAGACCACTCTCTACAACACCGAAAAAAAATATTACCTTGAAATACTGTAGTACTTGGAATTTTATCTATATATATAATAGTATCAGAAAAAAAAGTCCGTCACGCAGGTGCTGCGTGAACTAAGATTTCAAAAAGTAAAAGTTCAATGAGAACAACACTTGGGGTTTTGGCTGGAAATAATGCACTTCATAGAACAAGTGCTTATTGTTAATATAACAAGTGTAGGAGTGGGGGTTTACTGAAGACTGAAAACTAAAAACTTCTAATACTTCTGTTAATAATCAAGAACATGGGAAAAAAATGTGCGTAAGGACATTTATAGAAAATTACATTTGCAATAAGTTTAATCCTATACAATGTTTTGATCTGACAAATAAAAACGGAGATTTCGAATTTTCGATATTGCCTCCCTCTTATCTGCATAAGACTTTTAAATACCGAATTTGGTATCGATCAAACAAAAATTGCGACCGCTAGAGTGTTAACAGACAAATATATATATTAAATTTTGAACGGACCCCATTTCGTCATCTAGGTTAGATCGATGGACATTTGAAGATATTTTTTGAAAATCCCATCCTGAGTACAACCTCAAGGGTTGAAAATTGCAATTTTAGAATCTACAAGCAATCACCAGTTTTCCTTATTTACGCGCTATCTTCAAACCCCAACTAGGTTTAGGATTTGGGAGCTACATCGGATCAGACGTGTAAAACTGAAAGGACTCAAGAATTCAGGAGATGATCAGAATTCAAGGGATGCCCTCTGTGAGAGAACAATGTTCTTTATGGTGGTATTGAGCAGACAGAACGATGTATATAAATAGTGGGTGGTTTTGCCGGGCAGGCCACGACCTCGCTCATTTGACTTGCAAATGGCCCAGGAGCTGCAAGTCTCCTTGGGTCCAGCTCTTAAATCTTAAGCAGGTCAATATTGCCGGGCCTCTTATCAAGATGTGCAAACCTCTCTCAGTCCCACTTACTCATCTTGATAAGGGGAGGATCGCAGATTTTATAATCGGCCCCTGATGGATTACGGTCATTTTGCCTGTATTGGAAATGAAGTTGTTGGTGTTCGTGATTTATCTCGGAAATCCCGTGAATAACTGTTTCTGCTATTTATTTATTTAAGGGTTCAAAACCTGATTAAAAAATGAAGCAGGTAGGAAAAAATTTGGGAGTGCTGGTTTGAAGGGCTCACGATAAACATAGATTTCTAATAAATACCTAAGTCATGTCATTTACTGCGTTAAATAAAATTTAAAAACGTCAGATCCACAGGGGCTCCGTAAACTAAGCAGTTTTCTCTCATGAAATTCTTCAATAGATAAATCTACATACTGGTAACACTCAACACCGCCGTGAGTATTAAGTGAATAAATGCAAACGGTAATGAGAAATCCTTCAGTCAATTTTAATAAGCTTCCAACGGAAAGCGCCTGAACTGTAAACAAACAGGACCGCCAAATTATCAGAGCTGAACACATAGATAGAAATATTCTTCACCGGAGAGAAAAACAATTACTGAAATATATCTGAATATAACGTTAATTTTTATTGAAATCTATTTACAATATCTAGCACTGTAATTTAGAGTGAATCAGAATAATTTTAATCTAGATCACGCAAATTTTAGTAACGCAAAATGTAAGACGGGGGGGGGGGGGATCAACAGAACATATTTGCATGTATCTCGTATAATAATGGTGTCTTGCAAAATGTATTTAGTATTTAAACTTCGATTAAAGTGGTCAGTTATATAACAGAGTATTGTTTACGTAACATGAGTAGGAGTAGGGGTTGCTGAAAACTGAAAATGCAAATATTTCGGTTAATACTCGAGATAGCCAATAAATGTATATGCCAATGTTTATAGTACAGTTAATTTGAAATAAGAGCCATTCTATACAAAGTTTCGATCCGACGCATAATAACGGAAATATTAAGAACTTTCTAAATTCTCCCCTCTAAATCCCAAATATATATAAAGTTTTGAACAGACCTCATTTTCGTCATAACCGGGGTACGTTTTGTGGATGTTTGATGAAAGTTTCGAAAATCGCAAGCATCGTGATCATGAGTAAGAACCTCAATAGCTAATTTCCCTTAAGGAAAATCTACTAAAAGGAGGAGAATAAATGGAACGGAATAGTGAATATATCGTCTTCTTATATTAATGTTAATGTTGATGCTCTTGTTGGCTGAAAAGAGGAGCCTTTAATAACAACATGATACAAAAGAAAATAAAGTATGATTAAAATCCATGGATTCTCCTGCGGAAGCATCTGGCATGAATGGCATGAGGTCGAAGAAGGGAGTAATTGGAGCATTAGGAAAAGGGGATCATGGGTTATTTTGGATTTCACCAGCCTGTCAAGTCTCAGCTTCAGAATGAGATGCAGGCCACTGAGACGCAAGCTCGACCAAACACGACTGAATACCGTCCTCAGCAAAAGTAGCTGCACTTGTATTTCCAATGAGAACGAAAACCCATAATCGCACCAAAGCTGTTAACAAGCAGCACCTGGAGCCGAGCTACTAAAGAATCCACCATATAATATTTCTGGGAATGAGGTTTCTGCAAGAAGTGTCGTTACTCTGCGAACAGTGTTACAAAGTTCGAACGATTTTGTAAATGGAACAAAAGTTTAAAAATATAATTTAGTTCTCTAATTTGGTTTTCTGGTAGGGGGAAGTGAAATATCCCTCATGTTGAGTAAAAAGGTCGCACTTTCACAATAAATCATTAATTGTGCAAGTTTTTTATCTCAATCTTGAAGATAATTAAATTAATTTCTAATAATAGTTATTTTCATCACTAGTACGCAAAGTGTATCTTTTCTGTACGAGGTCGAGTTTCACGTACGAGGCGAAGCCGAGTTCGGGAATAAGACAGAGTACAGGAAAGATACTTTGCGTACGTATGTTGAAAATGACTTTTCATTGTACTGTACCTATTCTTAAAAGGAAATAAGGTAAATATTTTAATATTTTTATTCTTATAAAAAAAATCAGAAGATAAAGATATGTATTCTAAAATATGAAACATATGTTTATTAAACTGCAAAGGTTATTCAACAGATAAATAGAATAGGCAATAGACCTATAATTTAAAATTAATATTTATTGTGCAATTTTTATTGTTACTTATATTAATACCTTTTTGCGGTATTGATTGCTTAATTATTGACAAATTTTTGTTCGTTGTGCATTCTACTACATCTTTTTCAACTCTAAAAAGGTCATCTACTGTGAAATAATCGTCATTATGTGAAATAATAACATTGTTTTGATTTAATAAATACAGGTTAAGTAAGTATGCAATATACAATGAATGATAGTATAATGAGGAATATTCCAATAACAGCTGTTACTTTTCTGTACTAGTAAAGAAAAGTATCACTTTGAGTACTCAAACGATACACTGAAAACACATGTTATTTTAACAGTATAATGAAAAATACATTGATTAGATCCCCTTCATAATAATAAAATAAACATATACGAAAGTCGATTAATTACTAGAAATAAGCTAAGTATAAAATGGACCGATGGGTATTTACATATCGTGAGCCACTACGGTTACTAAATCATAATTTCATAGCCTCATTCTAAATAAAAAAAAACAAAAAAAAAAAAAAAAAAAAAAAAAAAAACGCTAGGGTTGTATGAACTAAGCAGATTTCCCAATTGCTGGTATAACACACTTTTGATCTCATCTCACCACAGATTCTATATTTCTATGTGAAAACCCGACGAGTAGAAGGCGGTCGGGCGGATACTAAAGACTGAAAAGATGAGAGTTCGAATAAATTGCTTACTACTTAAGTTGTGAAAAATCCATAGAATCTCAATTATAGGCCGTCAACAGTTTAATGAGATTGGTTCTCTAATATTTTACGATCTGACTCATTATAACGGAGATATTTTTAATTTTCGACTTCCTCCCCTCTCTAAACCCCTACTATTCCAGTGCCAATAACAAATAGTGTGAACATATAGTAAACATTTACGAGCGTTATCCAACAACAAATTTTCACGTATCTCGCGTGGGTTCTTGTATCAATATTTAGTATTTAAGCTTAGAATGATTTGGTTCACGATTCATCAGCTTATTGTTAATTTGACATGAGCGTGAGTGGGCGTTTACTGAATGCTGAAAACTAAGAAATGAACAAATCTCGGTTGCGAAAAATTGTCAATAAGATTGCATCTATACGCTTTTCGATCAGACAGAACAGAACAGCCGAGAATTTTAAAAAATTCCCTTTCTAAACCCCC
This sequence comes from Riptortus pedestris, assembly GCA_019009955.1. Taxonomy (NCBI): domain Eukaryota; kingdom Metazoa; phylum Arthropoda; class Insecta; order Hemiptera; family Alydidae; genus Riptortus; species Riptortus pedestris. The sequence goes on from CM032228.1 coordinate 47,778,669, forward strand.
ACTGGTCTGATTTCAGCTATTAACGAACTTGCTCTTAGGTTTTACAAAAAAAAGGTTTAAATATCGAGTTTGATAACCATCAAACAAAAATTGCAACCGCTAGAGCGGTAACAGACATATCTTATTTCAAAAACCCGCCAGGAATAGAACGTCAAAAGCTGATTTCCCTTAAGAAAACACAGTTGCAGCCCTAACAGAGTTCAGGAAAGACGTTATCTAAATTGATGCGCAATGAAATGCCGTAGTTTAGTGGACGAATGAAGTCTCCCGTCGAATAAGAAAGTCACCCTCAAAGTGATATTCGCGTATCGTTATGTTTGTGTGGTAGGGCAAGATGTCAACGCCGTTTTTATTGATTTGAATGCAGTGTTCAGTTGACAGATGCATCGTGCGAAAAAGTAATGACTGAACATGGGATTCCAATGAAATTGTACGATTAATAGCGTCATCCCTTGTTGGGCTTTCCCTCATGGAGAGATGACTGATCTCTTTAAAGTTGAGTCAGAGTTGAATTGAATCTTTCATGATAGTTGGTACTCTTGAAGGAAATGTCAGAATGTCTTTCAAGCTGTAGCGTCGATTGGGATTCTCATGAGGGAATGCTACAGAAGAGATTATATCTGCAGATGTTGACGACTTGAGATCTAAGAGATTTACAGAAGGCGGGACTGGTGTCAAGAACCCAATCGACTCGCCGTACAAGAAAATGATTGGGTTGAGACAAGAAGGCAAGCTAAAGTTGAGGTGGATTGAGGGAGTAATGAAAAGTCCGTCACGCAGGGGCTGCGTTAACTAAGAAGATTTCCCACTTGTCCCGTATTTGTATTTATCTCATGACGAAAAGTTCAATGAGAACAATATTTGTTATTTAGGCTTCAAATAAAGTGCTTCACAATATAAAAGCTTATTGTTGACATGGTATGAGTGGGAGTGGGGTTTTCTGAAGGCCGAAAACTGAACAACGCAAATATTTCGGTTAATATTAAAGATAATGAAAACATGTACATAACAACATTTATAGAGCTTTTAATTTTCAATAAGATTGGTTCTATACATTTCGATCCGAAGAACAGTAACGGAGATATATTGAATTTTCGAAAATCCTCCCCTCTAACCCCCCCCTCCCACTCGTCCTATTTCAGCCGTTAAGGAACTTGATCTTTATTTTTACATAAAACGTTTAAATATAGAGTTTGGTAACGATCAAGCAAAAATTGCGACCGCTAGAGCGTTAACACACAAATATATATATATATATATATATATATATATATATATATAATTTTGCGGGCCTCATTTTCGTCATCTCCTGGGTAGGATCGATTGATATTTGAAGAAAACTTTCGAAAATCGCGACATGAGTACGACTTGAATAGCTAATTTCTCTTGAGAGAAATCTGCTAAAAACCATACAGAGTTTCACGTTGTTTATTGGAAAACCATCACACAGGACAGAGACAATGGAGGAGGCTAGTAATGGTGGCTAAAGGACTGCAAGGTCTACAATGCCAAAAACAAAACCAAGAATTAAATATAGCAAAGAAATGAATGAATTAAGTGTACAGACATTTGTAATGTCATATATACATACACATATATATATATATATATATATATATATATATATATATAGCATCTAATCAACTCATTTAATTAATGAAATTGTTTATGAAAGACAAATTCTAAAACAACTATTTCATAATTAATTAATAATTCTAATTAATATTCTTCAAAGTAAACAAGTCTTATATAGCCAAAATTGTCTGTAAGTAAAAACTTGAAGTTGAGCGATAAATTAGAATATTAGGCTCGTTGTTGAGTTCACGTTTTTCCTGTTGATTTGAACACAGGGCCTTTGCTTGACAGATGAGCCAAGAAATAGTTTTTAGACATTAATTTATTAATAAGTGGGTGTTGGTAATTCTTCTTAAATTGCCACGAATGATAGTAATTTTAGGTAATATTCTAAAAATAGAGACTCGGAATGTTTTAAAAATGTATTTATAAACACACGCTAAGCCCTTTCCTCGCCGTCAGGCTAGAATTAGTGAGGGGATGGACGGCCTTGAGTCGTGACTGACGATGGACGAGATTGGCCAGCCGGGCCAGTTGTTTGACTACATCTTATCTCCGGGTTGCAGGAAGGATTTAGTCAGCACTGTCCGGGCTAGATTCCGCCCTTGGAGGTTTATAGAGGATAACCTCTCTTATCATTTTGATAGCAAGCTTGGATATGGCATTGCAACGAAACAGTAAATAGGAAATTCGTTTGGTTTTTTAAGACTGTATAATGAGTTTGTTTTGAGTTTCATGAAATAGAGAGTATGTAGGAAGTAAATTAATTAGATATAAGGGTGTTTCACATGACTTTGAGTTTTATGAATTATAAGAGATCAGCCAATATCAACGCTTACGTGATAATTTTATTGTAAGGTTGGTTATACGTGGTATAGTAAGATAATTCCAATTTATTTTTTGTGATGTATATTGGGAAGTGCGATTCTTTTTTTTTTTTTAAATTACTTACCAACTGAGTAGACAAAAAAAACCCGTAAGTATCACAATGTAAACCACAGGCCAAACGTAAGCTTAATATCAATATAGGTGCATTTACGAAAAATGGATGCGTGCTCTTCCTAAGAACAGCAGATTTTATTACGAGGTTGCAGATCTTAAGTTGCACCGCTTATTTATTTTATTTATCTGTTTGGTGTCATGCAATTTGGAGCGATTTACATCCTTTTTCAAATAACCAAATGGTAGAAGTGTTCCAAACTGATGAATGTAAATAAATAAGTTGTACTAGACTAGAGTTGCTATACGGCTTCATATTGCGAGTAAATGACAACAGTAGAGCTCGTATACGCCGTATAGCTGATATGTATATATATATATATATATATATATATATATATATATATATATATATATATATATTTGCTTTACTGACCTTGGAGATCTTTAGCACCCATTACCAGTCTCATCCACCTCTGTCTTTCATGGGCGATGTCTTTCAAGTCCACTACGTGGAATTCCGTAGCGTCTTCTTCACTGTCAACCCATCCCATCGTCGGTTGCCTTTGGGGCTAAATGTCTTATATAGGGAGCCGGTTGGATTGCTTCTTGCCACATATCCCGCCCATTGTAACCTCAGCTTGCTTACCATATGTAATCAACTGTCCCGTTTCAGATATGACTTCCTCTGTTGTCTTCCTTCTTCAGAGTCCTAAGTCACCGCCCCACTTTAGACCTAATTATGCATCTAAGAACCTCAAGCTTAGAGTTAGAGTCGAATCTTTCAGTTTTTGTTTCCAGGGTACCCGTCAATGCCCATGTCTCGCACCCATGCATAAGTACAGGTCTGATAATGGAGTTACTGTACCTATAGTTTCAAGGCTCGTGAGATTATCCGTGATTTTAAGACTCAAGAAACCGAGAATAAAGTGCGGTTTTTATTAGACTCCAGGCTTGGCAGATATAATTGAGGTTTAATGAATGCCCCTATAATTTAAATGTGGACCGTGAGCTTAATACAGTTCCAACAAGATCACCTAGGGAACTGTACGTTAAGCATACTATAATTAATTTTTGCTGTGCAAACACATCTACGTTCAGAAATCGATTGATCCACCATGTTCATGGTGACACTGAAGGATACAACTAAAGTCATACGATACATCTCGGATAAGGTGCATTTCCATCTATAGAGCTACTTGCTTATGCTGATGATGGAACTCACTTTGTAGGATGCCATGAGAAGTTGGGAGTTAGGGAAGTTTATTTATGCTCAACCTCTACTCGCAACATTTGACAGAAATTCGCTTATTGTTAATCCAATGAGTGACAGACTTCTAAGCTCAAATTATCAAAGATATCTTGATTATCACTTCAATCTGTAAGCTGTTCATAAGAATATCTTTAATATTTTAAGTGCAGTTCTTGTTCATGTCGAAAAAGTGCCACTGGTTTTTCCTAGTTTGGAATGTAGAACATTTCGTGTCCATGAGATCATTAACTTCGTTATCTCCACCAGACACAGAATTCAGAATACATTAAAGGCAAGAATTGTTTGTTCGCAATTTTAAAACAGTTAAGGGGAAAACCCCTAAGTAGATTCCCCCACTGGAATATGATGAGCCCATGATCTCATCCCACCGTCTATTCTCTGTTTCTTTCGCAGTAAGAAGTCTATAGGAAAAGAATAAAAATGCTATTTAGATTTGAATTATTTAGTGACTGAGGTACTTGGAGTGGAAATTGGATGAGAGAAGTCGGAGTTTACAGAAGGCTGAAACCAAAAAAATAATTATTACTCCGTTAATATTCAAGTCGGAGAAAAATGTATACAAGAAAATTCAACTACATTGGTTAAATAAAATCACCAATTACGCTTAAAACCGAGATATTAGGATATTCAATTATTCACATTTTAAAAGCTCCCCTCTTCTCTCCACAAGACCAATTTCAGTCATTACCTAATATAGTCTTTAGTATTCCAAAAATAGGCTTAAATATTGGGGGTCGTAATTAAATAATCATGTAGTTTAGAAAGTAAAATATTAAATGAAGAGGTCACACAGAAAATATTAACACATATCTCACATAGTTGTGTGAAAATAGTGAGGTGGTTCATGATATAACAGCTTATTGTTAATAAGACATGAGTAGCAGTAAACCCCGAATGATGAAAACTAATAAGTGCAAATATATTGGTTAATATTCAAAATAGAGAAAAAATTATATTAAAACATTTATAAAAAATTAAAAGTGCAATAAGATTGTTTATACAGTTTTGACTTATAATAATGGAAATATTTTAGATTTGTGCAAATTCCCCTCCTAAACTGCTCACTCAGTGCTCACCCGATTACAGACATTGACTAACTTAAGTTTTAGTTTTACAAAAAAACGTTCGAATATCAAGTTTGGTAACGCTTACACAAAAATTACGACCACTAGTACGTTAATAGATAAACATATATACATGTATAACGTTGTAAACGGACCTCATTTTCACCATGTCTTGGATATGAAGAAATGTTTCGAAAACCGCGGATGATTACAACGTCAATAGCTAAAAGAATTCAAACTCTTGTAGAGACAATTAACCCTGTACTGGTGACGTGCATGTAGAGAAACTTAACTAGTGACGTCGGGTCAGAACGACCTAGGGCTTAAAAGGGGTTGAAAGAAATTTTTTAAAATGAAAAATCATAGGTATTTATTATTACTAAAACAGAACTTAAGTATACGATAAAATTTTTAAATTGGTAAGATTATTTTTAATATTCTTATTAAAAAAATATAAAAATGAAAATCTTATTCTTTTTTATATTTTACAATAATAAACATATAATATTATTTATTAAACATATGCTTTTAAAATCATTCTGTTTTATTTATCAATTAATAATACAATATTAATATCATAGAAAATAGTTTAATATTGTAGGTTTTGACATTTTCTGCAAATAGGTGTAGTAGAGCTGTTGCATACTGGCATTTTACACTTGTCTTCTGGTCACTGCTGGATGGACAAATGTAGGATCTTTTCCATTTTGTTAGTCTACTGGTTGTCTCAATTGGCTTCTGAAGTTCTTGTAGTACATCAGGCCCAAAAACGTCTTTGGGCAGTGTGCGTAAGCCTTTCATTGTAGACACTCCTCTTTAGCTCGGAAGAATAGGTTCTCTTGAGCACATTTCAAGTTAGGGAACTCTGGGTCTCCACACAACAACGGGAATCACTAATATTCCGAGCCATTTCAAATATGTTGTACAAAAAAAAACTTTCACAAACAGTGAGGTTGGGTCAGAATGACCCGAGGAAATGGATAACTAAAAGACTTTTAGAACTACAAGGCCAAGAACACACTTAAGCGAGATGGTCTAGGAAGGTACTGGGAATAACAGCATTCTCACTAAAAAGGCAAAACATTTCTCGCTCTGGTCAATTTGACCGGTACGTCACCAGTTGAGGGTTAAGGCCTGCAAATACAGGGAATAGTCCTTAAATGTTTTACAAAAATAAATATCAGCATCCCCGACCAGGTCACAAATATTTTATTAAATTTTAAACCAAATATATATATATATATATATATATATATATATAGATATATATATACACAAAGCCTAAGAAAATTAATAAATTTCAGTTAACTAACACTTATTCATATCATTGACGCCACACACACAGCAAAGAATGAAATATCATTTTAAAAATGTCAAATGATTGTTGGTTCTAATGGGATTAAGTGTGTCAGAATGATTTAAGCGGTGATTAGCTACGGCCGACATTGGATTGTCGCTAAGCCCGAGTACCGTTGATTGGTGTAGGGCCGGCTCTCTGATCCTGTTTGGTATTCCCCCGGGATTTGGCACATCTATCCCTGTCCAAGGTCTCTTTTGGCAATATTAACTACCTCCAGTCGGCTTGCCAAATTAGCTACAATACAATTTGAGAAGCGTTCGGTGGTATCCCTTGAAATTTTGTACGTAATCATGAAATATATGGAACTGAACGGATATGATCATTAGTGTTGAATCAAACTATTAAATAAGGAATATCGGATAAATCAGATAAACATTTTCGAGTCAAGACCAAAAAATCTTAATTGACGGCGTTTCAAGGTTTCTTGAAAACCATATTTGGTATTTAAGCTTAGAATGAAGTGGTTCATGATATAGCAGTTGAAAATGACTTGACTAGGAGTGGGTGTTTATTTATTTATTCATACAATAATCGCATTTCGCAACAGGGGCGATTTAGCGACGAATCAGTTATTTAATATACAGCATAATATTTAACATATAACTTATTTAACATATGATCTATTTAACATATAACATATTTAACATATAACATATAACATATTTAACATATAATATATTAACATATAACATATTTAACATATAACATATTTAACATATAACATATTTAACATATAACATATTTAACATATAACACATTTACCATATAACATATTTACCATATAACATATAATTATTATATTTACGTAAGTATGCTCATTTTTGCAAATATTTTCAGTATTGCCCTATACTATAATTTTTTGAAAAAAATTTAAAAAAAATTGAGTGGATGTTTATAAAGCGCTGTAAACTACAAAATCGAAATAACTCGGGTAATATACGTGATAGAGAAAATATCCATATTAAAAAAAAAAAAACATTATAGGTAATTTAATGTGCAATAAGATTGGTTATATAAATTTTTTGGATTCGACATTATGAATTTTCGAAATTTCCCCTCTTTATAGCCCCCCCCCCTACACCTTGGTCCGATTCCAGCGGTTAACAAACTTGAACTTTTGTTTTACACAAACCGCTTGTTTATCATGTTTGGTAACGTTAAGACAAAAATTGCGATCTCTAGAGCCGTGTATATATATTCCTTTGTTGTAAGTCATTCTTGGGGAGAATAAAATTTTAATTAGTTAGGTAGCTTTTTAAGTTGCATTGACATAATGTTTCTTTAAAACAGAATGCCTGTACGATACATTTTTGAATAATATTATTATTTTATATTAGTATTTGATGTTTATAATAAATATAACTTTTTTTTTGGTGAACATATTTTATTTATCAACTTTTTTGAGTGAAGTAGGTGGTGTGAGAAAAATTCTCACGCGCGAGTTCTCAGGCCACTCATTTTGACGCGAGTTTTGGAGGGTTAAAGGAAATCAAATTGTTTAGTTATAACCATTTTTATGAATTGAGATCCTTGTCAATTGAGAGTGAGTTATGCTGTAGTTTGCCCCGACGCTGGTTGGTATTCTTATTTGTTATATGGTTGATTGGGGGAGGGTTACCTACTACCTTACTACCCTTTCCAAGCCAGAATGGGACTAAGAATTTTATTCAGTGAGGTCGTCATTAATCAAATTTCTATTTTCCACAAAGGTATCGAGCTCGTGACTCTAGGTTTACTAACCTATGCTGGTGTTTTAATAATCAAAGCGACGATACTTCTTGTGTTTCAAGTTGTATTGGACTTAAGCCTGCCAGGAAGCATGGTGCTTCTAGAGACATGGTTTTATACCCTTTCATTACCTTAATTGCTATTATTCTTTGTACGCTTTGTAATTTCCTCAGATTTATCTTTATATTTATATCATCCGTGAGTATAGGAACTCCGTATAATAATTTCGAGGTAACGGCACATTTATAAATGCAGCGACCCGGATGTCTTGTGAGAGATATTTAATACAATTATAAGTTTCAAGGTGGAAGAGCAAGATCAGTCTGTGTGTGTTGTTCCTTGTTTTGACAAATAATATTCCTCAACACATTCCTAAACGCTGTTCCTCTAAGCTCCTAAAATATCAAGGGAGACTATTATAAAATTACTTTTTCTTTGCAAAGGCTGAAGTAAATCTGTGAAAAACTTTAATCACTCCTTCGCGTATTCTTACGTGCCTTCAGAATCCACTCTCATATCTTTGCGTAATATGTTAATAGTATGTAGTTTTAGTGTACGTTGAGAGCTTATAATTGTATCCAGTACTTTGGATTTAGCTAAGAAAATATTAATTGATCTATATTTGTTACTTCCTGGTTTAGAGATAGGAAGGAGTAAGCTTCCTTTAGAAATTGTATATTTGGAAATACAGGTATATTGTGAATAAATTTCAATATAGGCCGAAAACTAAAAAAAACCTCATATCTCGGTTAAAGATATATTAAAGATAATGAAAACATGTACATAAAAACGTTTATAGACCTTGTAATTTGCAATAAGATTGATTCTTTACACATTTTCGAACCGACGGAGACGGATTTTCGAGTAACGGAGATCTATTGAATTTTCGAAAATCGTCCCCTCTAAACTCCCCCTCCCATCGTCCGATTTCAGCTGTTAACGAACTTGATCTTTGTTTTTACATAAAACGTTTAAATATAGAGTTTATTAACGATCAAGCAAAAATTGCGACCGCTAGAGCGTTAACAGACAAATATATACAATTTTATACGTATGCAAAATTATGTTAAAATGAATAGATTTTATTTATTTAAGTCAACCTTATGATACTATGGCTAAACGGGACGGGTTATCTTTAAGTCAACCACCTTCTCTAGCCTTGGTGGGACTAGGGATTTAATGAGTTCATCACTAAATAAATTCCTATTGTTCAGATGGTAATCGATCCCACGACTTTAGATTTCCCAAGTTTAAGACCATCGCCTTAACTCACCTGGCTAATTTGAGCTCCCTAGTTTATATTATCAATACCTGAAGCTTTATTGAGATTTTGGTACTTTATTTTTTCAACAGTTTTTGTAACTCCTAAATCCACATCAGACCCGTTATTAGTCGAACGAACGTTTTCCGCTTTTCCAAATGTGTCTGCCTGATTATTTTTTATTCACAATGAACTTTGTATAAATTTTAAGGTTTCTTAGAAATCGCTGGAATGGGTGTTACTGTAAGTATCTATTTATTTTAGTTTGCTACACTTGTGTTTTAAAGAATGAAACTAGGATTTAATTAACAGTTGATAGTTGAGATATTACTGTAGGCATTTAAGCTGTAATTCCTGTCGCTTTAAAAAAATTAATTTTTTTACTGGTAATCATGTCGACGTTTATTAGTTTGGTTCCATTTGTTAGAAATTTTGTCGTTATTTGAGTGTATATACATGAACATCTAGTTATTCCAATAAAAAATGGATGCTACAGTTCTCAATCCAGGAATGAAACTTCGAACTATTTTTCATTAAATGTTGATAATTGTTACCTAACTGTAGATGGTTAAACTGTAGTTCTATCTGTTTTAATTTGTCACTTTTGCTCGTTATCAGTCATGTACAAGTTTATTGGCATATTTCCATAGGTTAGCAAGGTCGATGTTATTTTAGCATTAATACACACACATTTAGGTATTCAGGTAAACGCTGGTTGCTGTAGTTGTCTTTCCTGGGATGAAACTTTGATTTTCTTAATTAAAGTAAGTGATTGTTGTGACGTGACTATAGATATATATTTAAGTTATAATGTAACGTCCAACTCAGATCCAAATAAACCATCCGCATCTCTACAAGAACACCTAGCTCTGCTAGAATCCTGGCTTACTCAATGGAGGATCAAGGTCAACAGCAGCAAATCGAGTCATGTAACATTTACCCTTCGACGTTCCATTTGCCCTCCAGTAACACTCAATAGCGCCCTAACTCCACAAAATCACCAATTAGGTATCTAGGACTCACATTAGACAAGCGACTAACTTGGAAACCTCACATCACATTAAAAAGACAAGAATTAATTCGACGGTACAGACTTCTACTAATAACCGATCTAAACTATCACTGCATAATAAACGATAGATTTACAAAACAGTACTCAGACCAAAAGGACATAAGGTCTTGAACTTTGGGGTTCCACAAATCCATCGAATTCATACAAAATCCAAAACCTCCAATAAAGAATACTCCTAAAAATTACAGATTTCCCATTATACGTATCTAATTAAACTCTCATAATGACCTCAAAATTCCTTTTATTCATACCCTCGCAAAATCCCGATATTAAAAATTCCACTGCCTCCTTCTCGCACATCCTAATCCTTCAGTCGAATCACTCTTTTCTACCCATATTCCAGAAAATCCAAGTCGACGTCTGAAGCGTAAGTAGCCAAGAGATCTTCTTGTGCAGCGAAAAGTATAACTCCAATATGGTATAATCCAATGTTCATTCAAATGTGGGTATTGTTAGTGGACAACTTCCTACCTCAAGCCAAGAATCAAGTCAATTGTTATTATTAGCATACATATCATTTGCTAGTAATATTTATATACTGTTGCAAATAAAATGAATAAGTAAGAAAAATAACAATTCGTATTGTTTTGACTTGTCATTTTTTGCTCCTTTGCAGCCAATGTCGAAAGTTATTCCCTTCATTCCGTTAGCAAGTTCGTAAGCATTTGTACACACACACACACATTCAACTTAAAGCTTCTTGTGTTTTATTTTTTTGTAATAGGAATATGGTTGGGATGCTGAGCCTCTGAGATCATTGTACAACACAGAGCCGTGAGCGGGCCCCTGTGGAACTCCCTCCGTGAGTAAATATGCGCCGAGAGTCAGTGTTTGAGGATAAATATGGATAAGAGATGCCTGGGCCCGTTGTAAAGCGGTGAAATAAATAGCGCCTAAATGGTGGATGCTATGCGCCGCCATCTCCATACTCGGTCCCTTCCAAGCAGCTATCCTGTTATTATCCCGTGCCCTTTCATCCTGGCAGGGCCGAAACACCTCCCAAGGGGTAACCACCTTATAACGGCTACTTAAAACATTTAACTTACCCACAATCTTTTTCACGCCCTATCTGTCATACATATTTTTTTTTATATATCAGACGACCTTTTTTTTCTCTTATTTCTACCATTACTATCTTTTTGTTCTTGAGATAATTACATAGCCTCGGTTTATTAGGTCAACTGGTTGTTATTCTGGTTGTCTGTAGCTGTGAGGTAGTCCAACCCATCCACGGTCTGATAGGATAAAACCAGACCTATTAGTGAGCGGGGTGTGTTTAATTGAAACCAGATGTTCCTAGGCCACTACCAGATGTCAAGAATTCACCCTTATCGTGACTCACAACTAGGCTGGCTATGGCTAAGCACTTATTTTAGGATCAAGAGAACAGCAAAACACAGTGAGAAGGCATCTGATTGTCCGAATAAAATTATTATTTTTATCTGTTCATATTTTTACACCGTCTGTGGTCGTATCCTCAACGTCATTTAAAACTTTCCATATATCAAGTTGAAATCATAAAATGATAAAACAAAACTTCCATATGTTAACAGATAGTTCTTTTCTCTAAATTATAATCTCAAAATATTGAAAAAAAAAAAAAAAAAACTTCAATGATTTCATCTTAGTAGATAGAATCGATGGTCTCTAGAAGACATAATGTCATGTGAACTCCGTTACTAACCATTTTCTTAACTGGATATTGCTTAAGGTAAAAATTTAACATGCTAAACCGGTATGATGTACCAGAATGCATTTTTGAGGTTTTATATTTCATTATAAACAAATTCGTCAATATTTTCTTAAACAGATGTTGTAGACTTATTGTGGTTTCGTGACACTGGGGAGCTCCGGACTTTCCAATAGACAAATTAATCAATATTTTCAATAAAATCTCTAATTTTCAATAAAATCTTTGTCCCTCCCTGGGTAGAGAAGGGCCGTAACCTGTAGGTAACCCGTACCAATTAGCGATAGTAGCAAAAAAAGGGCGTTAATAATCAATAATAATAACAATTAAGCAGATGTGGAATAATTGTTCACAACATAATATTTGTAAATTCTCTCGCTGGTTTTCGGTAATTAGAAGCTGAAAACAAAATACCAAAATCGCAAAAATAAATACTGTAGCGTTGTCAAATAAGTGCTGAGAAACGCGCAGACTTACTTTAGTATTACACCCAAAAAAACAGGCTTAACTTATTTAATCCTTTATAATATTTTCAGGAAGTTTTCAGAGAATTATTTAGGTTTTGTTTTATTTAATGCGAGCATATTACTAAAAGTCAAAGGTATTTACACTTTTTTTTCTATTTCATCCAGGTTATGGATTTAGGGGCACTAAAAAGAGGAAATTTAACAATAATAAATGAAACAGGAGTTTAAAATCAAAACAATTACTATAATTTATCTTCATCGTTAATACTTGTTTATTCCAAGAATCCCCATCAAGGGTCCATAAAATAATTATACATATTTATTCAAGAGAGACTTAAAATATAGTATGCATCCACTCTATTTCCCCTAATGTTTACCAGAAAAAGAATGATTGATGTCTCTTAACTAAATAAGTAAATGTAAAGAAATTTCTTTATTTTTGACAGATAAGAAAGCTATTTTTGACAGATATTGTTTTGAAACAGTCTTTCCATATATATATATTTATATAAACTTATATAGAACTACTAACTAGGATTTAAGATAAATAAAAACGGTATCATATATGATTTCTGGCAAAAAATTCAAATAAAGGCCAGTTCATTTGATAACTACTTCTATTGAAAATTGGACTACACATTGTACACGCCTACAGAACATATTAAACTCAAATAATTTCGGGGTATGAGAACTTTTGGAAAAAGGTGTATATTTATCGGCTCATCAGGAGGAGGCTGTGTTTGTATTGTGCCTTAAGTTAACTGGAGTGGAGGAACCTCATTTATCATTCATTAGTCATGTTATCGAAGACGGGGAAAAATGAAAGTATTCTTGATTCGTCTTAAGACCAAAGTTTACCTTATGAATGTGAGCTATTTGCTAATAAAGATTAAAAAAAAATAAGAGAAAATATTCAAGCGTCCGAAAGAGGATTGAACAAGGTTAAAGAGGATATCATGAAAAATACAAGTCAATCAATAGGAGAGGAACGCCCAGGAAAAAAAAGAGATGTTACATTTGTTGGCGAAATGATAATGAAAAACACCAATGGCTTGTGTGAAAAGCAAGAAGAATACTTGTCAAGATAGCTGCATAACAATAACTGTCAATTGTAGCTTTACGTCTGCCAAAATGATGCATTTTCGTTCAAAATGTATTGTCTGAACTTTCTCACTTTTTGTTTTTATACAGATATGTAAAATTCATCTTCATTTAGGTTGTTATTTGAGAGTAATCAGTCATTTTTTTGTTAGTTAACATTCCGGTAAATAGATTGATTGCATATTTTTTAATGCGTCCCTTGAAGAAATTTAGATGATGACTGTTACCAAAAAGAAGTTGTAATGTACTTAAGTATTTTCTGAGTTATATGACACTCGAAAATCGAGTGTAGTGTGCACTAGCAGAGTATGATCAAAATAATTAAAACAATGAGTGTAAAGTAATGAGACAGATTATGTGAGAAGAAATATATTAAACAATATACTGTCTAAATATACTGCTTGAAGAGCAATTTTGTTTCGAGTTTACCTTAAACAAATATGTAAAAGATATTAAGTATTGTTTGTACATTCCTGCTTAGCACGTATTACTGACTAAGGATTCAATTTCTGAGGTGGTGAGATAAAGACCTCAGGAATTCAGGAAGTCAAAATATTAATTGATATAAAGACATCAATTAATATTTTGACTTCCTGAATTCTTAGAACTCATGAAATTATTAATTTAATCGATATGCTTTCTCATTAGTTTTAAGTAACATTATGATGATCAAAACTTCTCTTCACCTTAAACAATGCAATTGTTAATAAATAACAATTATTTTGCCACACAAAAAATATCATTTTTATTACATACTTAAATATATATTTTTTGTATTCAATTGGTTACATAGCATATAGTTTCCTTGAGCTGAACTAGGTTGTAAATATCTCGCAGCAACAGGTGGATGGAAGGTACTTGGGGTGTGACTCGCGTACAATTAGATCATGCCTGACTGGTAGTTTCAGAGCTCCAATCTATATGTGGGAAATGTCGAACCCTTGCCAAAATGTAGGTACTTCTTAGTAACAGCCTGTGGCATTTCTAGTGGATTTCTTACGAACTAAATAGCCTGAGCATACACCAGATAAAGTCCGCCACGCAGGGACCGCGTTAACTAAGCAGATTTCCCACGTTCGCCACGTATTTGCATTTATCTCAAGACGTAAAATATCAATGAGTACAATATTTGGTAATTAGGCTACGAACTAAGTGCTTCTTGATATAGCAGCTTGTTGCATTATGACATGAGTAGGAGTGGCCGCTAACTCAAGGCTGAAAACTAAAAAAATGCAAATATCTAGGTTAATAATCAAGATAGTGAAAAACATGCGTATGAACACTTGTAGTAAGATTGGTTCTATAAAAGTTTTCGATCCTAAGTGTAGCAACGGAGATATTTCGAACACCCCCCTCCCACTGGTCCAATTTTAGATATTAACGAACTTCATCGTCATTTTTACATAAAACGTGTAGATGTCGAATTCGGTAACGATCAAACAAAAAATGCGACCACTAAAGCGTTAACAGCCAAATAAACCAACAAACAAATAACAAGCTGCCCCCATTTTGAGGGCACCCGTTTGGGTAAGCCTCCTATTCAGCCCACCAGGGTATACAGGTAAAATAAAAAAAAAATATTGCTTTTAAATGTTTTATTATATATATATATATATAAACTTTTTTTTTAGGGAATTGAATTTGATTTAATTAACTTTTGAGCTGGTGAGTAACTAGTTTTAGAGGACAGCTTATGTTGTGCTTTATTTTATTTTATATAAATTATTGTTTATGATTTTTATGCTTTTCTTTAAAACAGATGTTGACATTTGGCATATATTTTCTGTCTTCAGTCCATATTCTTGGAGTAAGTCGGCCGTTTTTTTTGGGATTGCTTCTCTTGCCTCAAACAGCAATCCGTCGACGCTCCAATTTTGAACTTGGTATTTCTCTTTCAGATACCTGCAGCAAGGTTCATACATTTTTTTTTCTGTATATCAAGTTCAATTGCTTGAGTTTTGAACGGACCTAATTTTCATCATCTCCTGGGTTGGATCGATGGACATTTAAGGAAAGTTTTTGTGACCTGAGTACGACCTTAATAGCTGATTTGCTTGAGGAGAAATCTGCTAAAATGATGTTTTAAACGTGTAAAACTCGAAAATATATAAAATGAATTTTAGGAATAGGTTTATATGTTGGTAATATTTCGACGATTTACAAAAAAAACTGAATGATATTCTCCTTTATGATACTTACCTCAACAAAATAAAATTTGGATGTTTGAATAGCTATGTTCATATTAGCCATGTGATTTAGCCATAATACACAGTGGAGGCTTGGATTCGCGTTTGTGAAATATGACGAACACTCTAAATGTCATAAAAATTTTGACGCTCCTGGCTAGAAAAAGGTGGTAATGTTTATATAGCTCATTATGATTGCCATATTAGCACAATTTGGACGCTGTTAGTAACTTTTTATTTTCTAGTACTGTTTTGGTTATGATTTTGAATTGGAGGTACAAATTTTCATTAACATAGTCTAGTTTGATAGTGCTTTATACTGTGGTAGTAAATCAAAATAACTTCTTACACTGAAAATAACAACTACATAAAAATAAGATACAAATTAACATATTTTTGTATTTAAATGCTAATTGGTTTAATTTGCATTAGCCTGTTAAACAACCAGTTTAAGTGAATGTGAACCCCGAGTAACACGAATCAAATCGATTTATAGGTTAAGTTCAGCCACCTTAAGGCATTGGATGAAGAAAGCCCGGCTAACGGAATTAGAAACAGTTCTACGGAACATAGAGGTTTTTATTATCTTTGCATCCTCCATTCCAGCACTCATTAATTTTGTAAAAACGTTAATGTGAACAGGCGGTTCCACTCATTTTTTTACTTTCATCTTTATTCCTTATTTAATGCATTTTACTGTCTTTCTTTTTCATTTTCCCAATTTGGTAAACAGTATTAGTAACTCTGGTTGAAATATTTTAAATACATGCTACTGAGGATATAAGAAATACAAACATGGATGGCGGGGTCAAGGTAAATTTATATATCTATCTTGAACCACCCCTCAAAAAAAAAATCTATCTATTCTGAAATTAAATATAATTAATTATTGACATACGCCAGCGCTCTAGTTGGTATACATTTTCAATTGTATGACATTTTACACTGTTCCTAAATCTCTATATTCTTATATTTTATATTATGAATTGCTTTTGTATAATATTTTAATCAGAGGCCATACTGAATTACCGAATTCAGAAATTAAGAAAAAAAAAATAATGCTTGAAATGTTTGTTGTACACGATTTGCCATTGCTGCGAACAGACCGTACTTATTACTTTTATTTTAAGATCTTCACAAAATTCGGCGATATTTTTAAGTTAGAGAGAGTTTTAAAAATGTAATATACAGATAGTAGAATAAGAAATATAACATTTAATAAATTAAAATTCACAGAAAAAAAAATATTAAACCAAAAGTCCGAAAACAAACAAAAAGTCCGTAAGTGGTTGCTTAAACTAAAAAGATTTCCCACAAACTAATATAACGCACTTGCGATCTCTCCACATATTCTCTATTTCTATGAATAAAACCCTATGGAGGGGAGTTACTGAAGGCTGAAAACAAGAAAGCACGATACTTGAGTTATTGCATGGAACAACAACATGGCTCAGGTTAGCCATGTAAGTTAAAGCGTCAACCTTAATCTCACTTATCATCTTATTTAGTAATGGCATTCATTAAATAAAATCCTTAGTCCCACCATGGCTAAAAAAGGTGGGTAACCCGTCCTAATTAGCCTTAGATACAAAAAGTGGACGTTGATAAATAATTTAATTTAGAACAACTGTAGAACGTCAATAGTTTAACAAGATTTGTTCTATAACATTTTCCGATCTGAGCCTTAATTACAGAGATTTTTTGAATACACCCACTCTTCTCTTAACACCCACTATTCTAGGACCGATTCAGCCGATAACAAATATGATCTTTAATGTCGAACGAAACGGCTAATTATGATACACGTATTTTCGTTTATCTAAAAATTAAAAGCTGGAATGAAAAAAAATATTTTGTATTTAACCTTTAAATGAAGTGTTTCATGACAAAACAGCTATAGTATATAGTTTATATAGTACTTGCGGACCCGACAGACGTTTCCTGCATGATATTTCAAACGATTAGGATATTAAATTTAATAATATTATGTTTAAAACAAAAGCTACTTTTAATAACACAAAAAACAACTTTTGTTATGTGCACGTTTGCCTAAAAACAAATAGAAAATGATGTATTGGGAATTTCTTATTCAGGCCTCCCTTATAACCCCCACTCCCGTTCGAACCTACAAAATTTAATATAGCTTGTAATCATTTACATATAGAGTTTTCTTAAGTTCGGTTCAATCGTTAGTACCCAATAAAATTGTTGGCTCCCACTTTAATTTTTTAGTGTATATCTCGTTTATACTTTGTTATATTACAAAACTGAATATAACAAAAGCTACTCTAAATAACAAAATAAACAACTTTTACCCAATGCATATTTGCCAAAAACCAATAGGAAACGAAATATCGCTATTTTTAATTTTAGGCCTCTCTTACAACCCCCACTCCTGCTCCATCTGCCGGGCTGATTTGTGAATCTAAACCATCCAGGGCGTCACCACAACGCATACAAAATAATTCATTCAAATCGGTTCAGCCGTTTAGGAGTTCAGGTACATACACACTTACAGTAGAATTATATA
The DNA here is from genome assembly GCA_019009955.1 of Riptortus pedestris. NCBI lineage: Eukaryota > Metazoa > Arthropoda > Insecta > Hemiptera > Alydidae > Riptortus > Riptortus pedestris. The sequence continues at coordinate 47,796,915 of CM032228.1, forward strand.
TATAAAGATGAGCAAGAAGTGGGGGTTTATTGATAGCCGAAAACTATAAAATACAAATATCTCGGTTAATATTGACGATACAGGCAAAATGTATTAAGCAACTTTTATATATCAATTTTCAATAAGATTGTTGATATACAAGTTTTCGATCCGACTTATAGTAATGGTGATATTTTGAATTTTCGAAATTCTCTAACCCCTCCTCCCACTAGTATAATGAAATCAATAATAGCAACAGAGCAAATGGAGATGAGGTAAGCTCTGAAAAGTTAATTTTCTTAGCAAATTGGTCAAGCTCTCTTCAGACTTTTGAGAACGAAGATTGTATTGTAGTCATCCTCAGAACTCGTCTAACGTTATTCAATAAAGGACAATAAATAAAGAAGTGTCTGTAAGTTTGAATAGTTGGTTAGTCACATGGGCTAGAGTCAATTTGTGTAATTACAAATCTGTTTACGTAGTATCAAGTCCCCCCCCAGTAAAGTGGTCAGTTTCATGCGTGGTTTAAAAATTTGCTTTTCATTCGAAATTCTGGTATAAAGGCTTTTTATGAAGTAAAAAAAAAGTAAAAATAATAAAATTATTTAATATTTACTCACGGTATATTTCATCATAAACCTATATAAATATAAATAAATAAATATACTTCTTTAAAATTCCGAGACGAATTCTGTTTAACAGTTAAAAATGAGTGTTCTGACTGAATTAGGCGGCTGCTGTGATTTCATCTCTATGTGACTTTACTTGCTCCCATCGATGACCATCTCACAAAATAAAGTAAGATATTTCTTTTCGGACCAAATTATGTCTAAATATTATCATTATCTCTACACGAAAGATGAAGATGGTAGGTTAACCCAAGTGAGATATCAGATAAACTGAGTAGATAGAACGACGTGCACGAAAGCTTCAGGAGCACCAAAAGTGTTGATAACACCCTAGTATTCTAATAATATATATTACCAAAATTTATGATTAAGTATGGTATTGAGCAATAAACTCCTAAAGGTGAGTTGAGACTGATAGGTGATATTACTGACGGAAAATCAGTGTTATCATGGGGCCTTTGCGTGCTGTTAACAGAGATGCCCAAAATTTAAATAAGCGTTTAAGATTACAGATTACAGCTGGATTAAGTTATTAACCTACACGCACTCTACTAAAAAAAAATCATTTGTAAACATAATAAGATTAATCTGAAGTGCAACACAATGACTGGCGTTACCTAATATTAAATATTTTGAATAAACTTGTGGCTACCTTAAAAAAATATCAATCACTATACATTTTACATTATAAGTTATGCTTTGAAAAAAGTAATGAAAAAAAATGCACTACATAGTCCAGAAAGGTAGATTTCTACATGAGTTTTTTTTTTTTTTTTTTTTTTTTTAACCTTACTTTAAGATACTATGGAGACGTTATTGGAGGAATGATATTTAATTTTTTTTTTTTCAGGTAGTGGCAACGCGCAATGAAATACATGAAACGTTGACAACGCATGATCTACGTAATTAATGGATTTTGTATGTGCTTCGTTATGATGGGACATATTTCAGTTTCATATCATAGCCCATTGGCTGCTGTATACGTATATGTCCGGAGTGAAAGAAATACTACATTCAGGTACAATCACTATTCTGAAAGTGTAGCAGATTATTCATAATTAACAAGTAGTACAAGAATATAAATATATTAAAGTATTTAGTAGATCAACTAATATCCATCATAATGTAAAACAGGTTTAGATCATATAAATATCTCAAGGAAGTGCAAAATTACTTTTTAGGAAATCAAAAAACAATAAAATCATACAACAAAATGATAACAATTCTGTAACAAAAGGAACACTTGAAAAATAATTTTAAAACTTTTAATTGAAGATTATATATATAAATATATATTTTGTCGCGAAAACTACGTACATGTAGAATTAAACAACGTTTATATATATATATATATATATATATATATGTTTGTGTTTGTGTGTGTGTGTATTCACATTTAAACACTTGTTATTTTTGGAACTTGTGAGTAATAGCTCAAATTATCTTCTTTCATAGGGAAAAATCGATTATAAATCAACATTTATTTCCAGCATGTAGTCCAACGAATTACTAAAATATAGGCGAAGGTATAGAGGAAATATGGGATTAACTGGCACTACAACTCTGCTACTTTTCTGTATCAGGATACTTTAAGAATAGCAAGAGGACTATTCTCGACGAAGGCTGGGTAAAAGGTTAAGAGGATCGAGATGGTCTGGAATGAGTGTTAATGGCTGAGCAAGTACAAAGGTTATTCCTGTATTTGCAGAACTCAAACTTCACTGATCAGAAGAATTCCTGACAAAGCTTAGCTCGCTGATCAGAGCCTTGGCATTATCCCTGATGAGTAGCTCAGTACTGCCATCGTTAGCGGATCGATGAGTACTCTCATGTTCAATAATAGAACAATATCACACAATTTTTGCTTTTGATTCTTTCCACACTGATGCCAAAGTTAGAGAGATTCTGTAAAACTCAGTACTACGTTTTGGCTCATTAATTCTGTTTTTCCACATTAACAGAAAAATATTTTGAAGATAATATATGTTTATATGCAAACCAATATATTTGATATATTCATGATTACACCCATGGAATACACGCCTCCCCCGAGCGGGCTGTAGAATTAATAATAATAATTCACTAAGCTAACAATTATTACTCGCGAAAATCCGTCCTAATTGGCATTGCTAGAATGGTCAGGAAATTCCTGAATTTTCAATAAAGTTATAATTTTTACCGATTGGATGCATAATACACCAGTAAATTAAATATTTCCAGAAAATTGGGCATTTAAGCCACCCAATAACAATACTAATAGTAATTTTAATGATAATTGTTATTGCCTTTAGCAATAACGGCTGCAATTGAAAGTACGACAATAACTGCCTCCAAAGCAGTTTAAATGATCATTTTTCAGATCAGTAATTTAAATCTGAAAATATAAACAGTAGGAAATCTATTTCTTGACGATCTCAGTAAATAAAATTCTTAGTCCCAATTTGGCTAAAAAAAGGTGGCACCCTGTAGATAATCCGTCCCAATTGGCCGCATTAGCACAGTGGGCTTACATTAATAACAAACAAACGAATAGTAAAATAAGCAAGACCTGAGGTACTTCATGAGACTTCCTAGTTTTGTAGAAGTTTTTAAATTCCCATTTAATAAGTTTTAGAAACTCTAGGAGAGAAGAAGTAGTTCCCTCGAGACTTAGAATCGACCACACCATATTAACACTCTCATTCTTAATGACAAAGACTGACAGACCTACTTACTGAACTTGAAACATTCCCTTGACGATAAGACATATACTGACAGAATGCTGAAAACGACAACACCAGGACTTCCCCTATGACTTACAAGAACTTTTGACGGAAGGCAGCCATACCTACACAAAATTCAAATATACGACAAAATTTAACATAGAAATTAAGTCTGTGGTGTGAACAAGATGTCAAATTATATGCATTAATTGTTTTATATGCGTTTATAGGAGGAATTTACGATAATCACTAGCAAAAGTAGCATTTTCAGCTATTCATTTCCTATTGATCATCTTCTAACTATGCTCATCACCAATTTTGTAATTTGTCATTGTTTTTTGGAATTTGTTATTGTTACTTGTTATTATCTCTTGTCTATTTTACTTTTCCTATTTCATGTGTACAATTCTTGACTATTGAAAGGGCAAATCACCTATGATGTGATGTCCATAACTAAAGTTTAATAAATAAAATAAATCCTCATTAATCAATTTAACTAAAATCATAATAATGTTTCATATTGGTTGAGTTTGTTCGCAATATGTCAACCCTCCCCCCTACCCTAGCTTCTGAGAAAACATTGCGGTAACAGTCATAAAAACTGCCTGAGATTTTAGCAACCCATAGGGCTATAGATTTCCTTGTAGCAGATGCACTAAAAGTCCTGTGATCGTGCTCAACATCCGTCCAGATGTTTGCAGCCGCCTGTACTTAACGCCCGTATTATAAGTCCATTTGTCATAAAAGCGCACATGGCCACCAGATGTTCATGAAAAAATATGTGAGGGGATAAGCCTAGGTGTTTTCTTCTTCGTTTCCATGAAGGTATGTAGTATTAATATAATACTCATACTTTTATTACGTTTTTGCCACTTTAGTCAGTAAATGAAGTGGACTAAAAATAAAATAAAAGTTTAGTGATTGGGTTTACTACTACTCTATGAGGGGAAGGGATTTATTTTACGAGTAGACAAACTTGCTTTGAGAATTTTCATTACTATATCAGCAATATATTTTTTTATTTTAATCTTTTAGTTTCTATTAACCAGTTTTATAAGAATTGGATGTTTATTTCATAATAAACGTGAGATTCTATCCTCCAAAAACATTATGTCAAAAAGTAATTGCTTAAATGTAAAAGCACAAAAAATAAACTACATAAACCATTAAAATAGCAATGCATTGCTGTGATTACACTTCGTTAACTGTTCACATAGACCTCCAGTAGTTATTAAAATGTCTTTAACATTTTCAATCTTTTTATGACTTCTCACTCTTTTTCTGATTCTATTTTCATAAACGTCCGTCACGCAGGGGCTGCGTAAACTAAGCAGATTTCCCACGTGGAGTTTTACAATAGAGAAATTTCAGCCATGAGAGCCAAGCCAGTCAAGGAAACGGCCGAACTAGCTTTTGGCGGGAAAGTAACTCTCGTCCGTTAGGCTCCGAGATTAAATTAAAAACAATTCATCTCAAAAAAACAAGAACACAAAAGATGGACTTACCATTAATGATAGCAGCACTCTGAACACTTATTACACCAACACTAAATAGTACCACAGAATATCTATTATTTATGGCTGAGTTGTAAACAATAAGGTTAGCCAGCTTTTACCGGAAATAAAAGCAATTACGGAAATATATTTGAATATAAGTTATAAATTTTATTCATAACTATTTATTATATCTAGTACTGTAATTAATAATAAACCAGAACAATTTTAATCACAACCATTCCAAATTTAGGAATCCGGGAAGAAAATAGAAAGGGGGGGGGCAAAATACGATTCAGACGATTATGAGATTTTCACATGATTAAGGAACAAGCAGGTTAGCCAGCGAAGGTTTACAATAGATAAATATACATACAGGTAACACTTCCGTGAATATTAGTGAATAATTACAAACGGCAATGAGAAATCTTTCACTGAATTTACAATATAAGTTAATAGTCCCTACAACGTAATACGGCTGGATTGTAAACAAACAGGTTAGCCAACCTTGTAGCGCAGTATCGATAGATAGACCGGAAAAACAAACAATTAAAGAAATATATCTGAATATGAAATTAATTTTATTGGAAACTATTTACTATGGGAGTAATTTGAAATGATTCAAAATAATTTCATCTCAATCACTCAGATTATTGTAGTCCAAGAAAAAAAAGGAGGGGGGGGCAACAGAACGTATTTGTTTGTACCTCGTAAAATAAAGCTTTGTTGAAAACAATATTTTGTATTTAACCTAATAATGAGGTGGTTCATGAGCTTACTATTAATATGTCCCTAGTAGGAGTAGGCGTTTACTGAAAGCGGAACTCATTACAAAAAATACAAATATCTCGGTTAATACTCATTATACGGAAAATATGTATAGAACAATATTTATAGAACATTAAATTTACAATAATATTGGTTCTATACAATTTTTCGATCCAACATATAGTAACGGAGATATTTTGAATTTTCGAAAATCCTCCCCTCTAAACCCCCCCCCCTCCCACTGGTCCGATTTCAGCCGTTAACGAACTTAATCTTTCTTTTTACATAAAAAGACTAAATTTCGAGTTTCGTAACGATCAAACAAAAATTGCGACCGCTAGAGCGGTAACAGACAAATATATAGATATAATATATTTAAATATATATATATATATATATATATATATATATATATATATATATATATATATATACAGTTTTGAACGGACCTCATTTTCGTCGTCTACTAAGAGGATCGATGGACAGTTGAAGAAAAATGTCGAAAATTCCGTCATGAGTACAACCTCAATAGCAGATTTCCCTCAAGGACGTTCTGTCTTCTGCACGTACATAGTTAGTTAGTTCAGGAGCAACTTTTGAAAAATTAGAACAGCCATAATATCAAGGTAGTTTTTTTATTCTAGAAAGGATTGTCGACAAACATTCGACTAAATATTTTTTGATACAAAAGAGAATTTAAATTGAGGAATGTTTTTGCATAATTTATTTATTTTTTTCAAAATTAACCAGCTGGCAATATTTATATTTAAGAATGATATATGAAACATGTGTTCGATTAATCAGTAAAAATTATGATCTTCGCCTAAAATATTTAAGATTGAAGTTTTAAAAAAGAATGAAAACACAATAAATAGTAATTTACAAAGTTTAATTATGAAGAAAATGATTTATCAATTTTCTCTGAATGCTTCCAAAGATACAGGGCTTTAAATTTAGTTTAAATGTCCCATATTTATATAATGTATGTGTAGACGGGTATCTATTAAATGAAATGTGTCAACTCTGATATAATTGGTAGCTTTTTCTGCATTGAGCAAATTACTCACACAAAAAAACACGCATATATATATATATATATATATATATATATATATATATATATATATTGGTGATTAACATTCCAATAATTAGTGAAATTAGGAGATTTGAAAATATACATCGATGTGAATAACAAACCTTTTTCGGTTAAAATTTTTATGAACATCTTCTGGCAATGCCCTAATACTTATTCATTCGTAAGTAAACACATTTATAAATAACATCATGAGAGAAGAACACAAATAACGCCAATAGTTTGAAAACCCTTGTATATAGCAAAACGTGGAAAACTTATGAGTAAATTAAACCGGTAGCTGTTCTTCATGCAATAGAACTCTTGGTTTTTTAATTAATTTAATCAATAACCTTGTTTTTAATGAGGATGGAGGGCTGGTGGACGTATGAAGGAGCCCCTTGTTTTTAGTAAAATAAAAATTGCATAACGCAATCTGATCACATAGAAGGGAGGCTCCACGACACCAATGGCGACAACAAATCTCTTGAAATTGGAAGGAGTTAAACTATTTCATATTCAGGCAGAAGAAATCAACACCTACGAACGAAGTCCTTTATGGAATACTCAATGATTTATTCATAATAATTTCTTTTCACCACAAGCCTAGAACAGAAAATCTTCCAACGCAGTCAGCAAACAGCATGTGTCTTCTTCAGCCTGCCTCTTTTCAAGAACTATGCATTGTGTAATCTTTATGCAACTAATGTTTATTCAACGAAAACAAATAGAAGTACTGGAAATGTTATTTCATAAGCTTCAAATGAGAAGACTAGGCCGCTGTACATGTAAGATTTCATCCATTATACATTACTTTTTGGCTAGTTATAATTTTCCATACAACACAAAAATACATACGGATTTGCCTATTTCGTTAAAGTTTTATAATACTTATCCCCATCTAGGATATATTTTTGTTATTGGTGAATATTTATTCATGACATTTGGCAATTGCCAATTATTCCGAATTATGGATTTATCTCACTTTCCAAGTTTCCCCTCCCCTGCCTTTCCATAAATAACTTACAAATCTTGAGAGTACGCAAGGAAAATTAAAAAAAAACAAAAAAACAAATATTTGTTACTGTTAAAATAAGCGTACTTCTCGATATAAAAGATAACGCGGAGCTCGAAATATATTGGTTGTATTGCTGTTTTTTATCTGCAAATTGATGGATATAATAAATATTTTTTTTCATTATAGTTTCGCAATTTTATTTTTGTTTCCAGATTTTCACCTGAATGAAGAAATCAGCGCTTTTCATTTAAAAAATTCTTTCTTTTATCATATCGCGGTCAAAATAAATAAATAAAAAAAGGGCAAACGTTTGTTCTACCATAAGAGCACAATTATATTTTACTAATTTTAAAAGTTACGTTATTTTTTTCTACATGCCATTTCTTCCAGCATCCTATTTCGGCTAAATGTATTTAGTGGATTATTTCCAGTTAGGAATTGGCCGTTTTTAATTCAAATTTTTGTTAAAATTGAATCGTACGTTTTAAATTCGTATTTTGAATTCACCCTATATTTAAAAAAAAAAAGGACAGTAAAATAGATAGTTCAGAATTAGGATATAAGGTTGTAACATCTCTGTCAATTCTAATTTAAGTTATTTTAATTAGTGTCGCACCTCCGTCGGCAATATAGTCGACACCATGTGTTGTAGACACTTAGTGATTCACTATGGAAGTTTGCACAAAGTGCTCCCTAGTATTAGCAATTTTCCGGTTGCAATGCCGTACTCTCAAACGCTAAGAAGTTCGATCAGACTCCAGGGTTCTTCGAATGCTAACTCACCTCTGTGAATGTAAAAAGGCCGTCACGCAGGTGCTGCGCAAATTAACCAGTTTTCCCACGCACTGGAATATGATACGCTGATGATCTCATCTCACCTTATATCCCTAATGTTTCCACATTAAGAGCCGTATGTAAACCGGGATTAAAATGCTACTTGGACTTGAAATTTTAACGACTGAGGTGAAAATCGGATGAAACCAAAAAAAATAAAATAACTCCGTTAATATTCGAGTCAGGGAAAACACTTATCAAAAAATAGTTGTGGAAAACTATAATTCCATACAAATTTACAGAAATTAAAATATTTATGATGACGATGTTTAGTAAATGAGGTACTGAATGCGAATGAAGAGAAAAGGAGGTTTAACAATAAATGGAACCAAAACAAATAAAAGAGCTCCATTAAAATTCGAGTAATTAATATTAAAATACTTACATCATGGCTTAGATAAAAGTTTTTCTATCCGACTCATAGTAACAGACATATTTCGACTTTTCTAGAACTCCTTCTCTAAACCTCCTCTCTTTTGATCGATTTCAGCCATTGCCTTAGTTCTTTTATCTGTTGTTTTCCATGGAACAGAAAAGATATTCAGTGGTGTCATTAAAAAAAGAATCATGTAGATTGTAACATCAAATTTTAAATGATTACGTCATACCGGCAATTTATCTACGTATCTCACACAGTGGAAGTTCAATGAAAACAAAATTTGATATATAAGCTTTGAAAAACGTGGTTCGCAATTTACATCCTCGATGTTAGTATATCATTATTAGGAGTCTGTAATTTTATATAAAACGTTTAAATACCTAGTTTGGTAACGATCAAACAATAATTGAGACAGCTAGATAGAGGATATATATAGTTCTAAACAGACCTCATTTTCCTTATCTGTGCTACATGATCGATAGACATTTGATGTTTTTTTTTTTTAATTCGCATCATGAGTACGACCTTAATTGTTACTGTTCCTCCTTGAGAGAACTCGATGCTGAAGTGCATATTTTTTGACGTCTTTCGACTGCTTAACCAGCTTCGACAAGAACAGAGATTGTTTAATAATATTTTTTAACTACCGTAGGGTTATTTTAAATATATGACTAACTGTATACTTTTTTTTTTATTCAAATGAACTAATAAATAAAATGATTGGCTACAATGTCTTGGTTTCCTTGTGCTTTTTATAAAATACCAGCAGAAAATCAGTGGGGACATGAATGCTCCTCCTGAAGACGAAGTTGCGAGGAAGCGGAGTCAGAGGGTTCTTCAGTCAAGTGGAATATCTGTTTTCAGATGATTGCCCCTTCAGAAAGTACAGGGATCTCGAGTGGGGGGGGGGCAATCAAAAAATAGAAATTGTAAGCTCTCAGAGCTAAACTTTCCCGAAATGTTTAAAAAATAAGTTTTATTCTTGTTTGAGTAACGATGTACATATTTTTGTACAATTCCTCGACGAGTGGATTTACTGAGGAATAATTTGTAAGGGAATATTTTTGAGGAAAGTAGCAAATAAACCATAAAACGGTATTGATTTTAAATTCGATATATTTTCTAATGTCAATATATATATTTCGGTCGTGGGGAGTTGCACAACTATTCTCACTCCCCATATATGCACTCACCTTTCAGTACGTCTTTTCTTTTTATGTAAAAAGAAAGATCAAAAAAGCTGAAATTGGACCATAGGAAGGGAGGGGGGGTGCTTGAAAATTAGAAATATATCCGTCATTGTATGTCGTGTCGAAAAATTGTATAAAACCAATCTTATTGCAAATTAAAGGTACGATAAATATTGTTATATAAATTTATTCTTTATCTTGAATAATAACCGAGATATTTGCATTTTTCAGTTTTCAGCCTTCTATAAAACCCCTCTACTCATGTTACACAGTCTAAATAACCACATTACTCGAAGCTTAAATACCAAATATTGTTTTCATGAGACCTTTATTATACGTGATACATGCAAATATGTGCAGGTGACACTCCCCTCCCTCTCCCGTCTAAAGATCTTGGACTACTAAAAATTGGTTGTGATAAAATTGATTCTGATTCATTATAAATTACAGCACTAGATATAGTAAATAGTTTTCAATAAAATTAATACGTTATTTTCTGATATATTTCAGTAATTGTTATTCTTTCTGGTGAGAGGTTGGCAGACCCCTTTGTTTACATTTCAGACGATTGGCAGGGGAAGGATTTATTATTACCAAGTGTATTTATTTACTTAATATTCACGGTGGTGTTGTGTTACCAGTATGTAGATTTATTTATTAAACTTCACGAGGGAAATCTGCTTAGTTTACGAAGGGCCTGCATGTTGGACTTTTTTTATATTACATATAAACGTCCGCTTTCTGCTACTACCTAATCTATCAAATTTGAATGGGTTATGTATAGGTTACCAACCTATTACTAGTACGGGTACTACTACTAAATAAATTCCTATTATCTAACAATTAGAAATAGAAATTGTATGGGGAGATGAGATGAGTGTGACATATTAGCACATGGGAAATCTGCTAAGTTTACGCAGGCCCTGCTTGACGGAATTTTTATTTTACTTGAATGCAACAGTTGTTACTTTCACTATGAACTCTAGTACTCACACTGAAAATTCGTAACCTTCACGCTACGGTAATTTTGGCAGCTCACTTCACTTTGGTATTGGGTAAACTTTAGGTTATCCGTTATGCAATGACATTCGCGCGAATTCATCCCCCAAACGGAATATAAACGAAGTCGAAAGTGATGATTAGCCGAGCGAAGCCTACGCTTATGGTAGCCTTCAGACAACCTTGTGCAACCCAGACAATGGTCCCAGCCGACCGACAGAACACATCATTAATCACTCAAGCCAATCACCCACAGTCAGCTGACAAAAACACGCCCGTAAAAAAACCTTTAAGAATGAATACCCCCGAAAAAGAAAAAATATAAATAATGAAATACCGCTGTAGATCTGTTCTAATGAACTACCAACTTCTCAAGAGAAGTAGAGAGTCTTTCGACACAATGGGTTATCATGTGACATTAATAAATGTAAATAGTATATCATACTCAAGAACAATAGGCTTCCAGATTCCATTCATGTTAACAATACTGGCTGTTTTGAATGAGCTTGATTTGTTCTGTTTAAGCGTGCCTATCTGCTTAAAAATTCATCTGGCATTCGGAGTGTCAACTTTGCTCGTAATGAGTTCAGTTCAATGGCTATACTGGACAGCTGTTTATTGAATATTATAATTAAATCAGTAGTCTCTCTGTCAATTCTATGGCTTTAAATAACACCGGCCTTAATAATTAGCAGGCTAATACTAGGTGCATTCGATTTAAGAATGCTCTACAAGATCATTCATACCTCTTGATATAACGAATAGTATTTTTATTTGACGGGATCAAGAAGTAATATTTTGGCTATACTGAACATGCTTTTTAGACTGCTTCAGATTTCAAGATTTTCTTCCGAAAAGTTACCCCAAAATAATATAATTATTTTTCATTCAATACACGTATACTTAGCAGTATACACCATATTCTTTTTGTGAAATATACATCAACTGGTTTTACTGAATTAGTATTAATGTTTAGTATACTATTTGTTATAATACATTATCATAAAAAGATAAGAATATGCTTCAAACCTCCAATCAAAAACATAAATATTTGGAGAATCGCTTGTCATCATCGAGAGTAAAACTCTTCAGGAATAAAAAAGAAAATAAATAAACAAATATTTCTAGAGTACTACAAATAACTCTTTTGAAGGCACTGAAGGAACGGTCCTCATTGTGCTAAAATGCTCCAGTTGATACGTGGCCAATTTAAAAGTAAAAATGACTACAGATTCATAAGATTAGATTATGAGATGAAGAGGAGTTCATGAGATTGAAATGAAGTGTATGTTGATTTCTATTAATTTACACGAACAACCCATCCAGCATATACATATCCAGCTTTTCCCCTATATTCTCAATAACAACGTGCCAGTCTGTTAAAGTTACAGGGCATATTAAAGTTGTGGCATGCATAGACATTCTCATGAATGCTTACCATTAGTCAGCTTATGCAGGAAATGGACAATGATAGTTTTCCTCATGTCTTAATTGTTGTCTGCTGGTCTGATGTAGAAGGCAGCGGGAAACCACTGTATGTCCTCAGATGGCCCTTTTCATTTCCTTGTTCCTCTTATTAAATGGTAAACCACAGGGTGTAGCCAGTAGAAACGACGATTAACACGTGGGTTTGTGTTGCAATATTTACATTCCTTTGAGTTTATATTTAGACTTGTAGAATATTTTTTAAATGAAAAATCATAAGCTATCGCTGCACTTTATAATAATAAATAAAAAGTTCTGGTTACTCTAATAAAGAGGAACAATGTTGGAGAATAGGGAGATAAACCATATTCTAATCTCGAAGTTATTTCATCAAATTCATATGAAATACACAAGTGTGTATGCAAATGTAATACTCGAAACACTACCACCGGGAGAATGCTGGATTTTAATACCCCTTCCTTCAAACATGCGTTATTACTGTACTGAAAAACCTTTTACAAGTTTTATATTTTATTAAGCTCTGTACATTCTGTACCCTCTGCCCTTGTTATCTTCGTCTTTATCTGACTATACCAGTCTACACTTCTTGCCATTCATATAGTTTTTACTGTTTGTGGCTATGGAATATGTCTAGGAAGTTGGATTTCGGACAAATTTTGTAGATAACGATGATGATTATTTCTTACTTTAATGAATGATGGATTATTTAATGGTCAATGTTGGAACTAAAGAAAATATCACCATCTACTCTGGCTATTTCCATAGTTATGGTTTACTTATGGCGTTATGCATAGGGGTAACCCAATAAATCATATTTCAATTGCAGAAGAGCGGAACAAGATTTATGTTCAACAGAATGTCGAGCGCCTCCTGTCGGCCACTTTTTAAGGAGCCATAAAGAGATGCATTTTCTTTGAATGTGCATGTACATAACACAATACCGTTTGTGAAAGAAAACATGAACTTGTTTTACAGAAATAGTATAACTCATAATAATCAAACAATATACAAAAGCATTCTTCAAACCCCCAACATAAACATTATCATTTCAAGAAAAGCGTATCAAATTCATGCTTCAAACTCTTTAACACTCTACCCTAATGTATTTAAACTATAAAAAAAAATATTCTTTGTTTAAAAAACTAATTGAAGAACTTCATGTCTGAATGATGTATTAATAAGATGAATAATATCAAAAATGTACAATTATTAAATAAAATTAAAAAATATGTGTCATAAATTCGGTCAAAAAATAATTTGTGGTCAAAGGGACATTGTATCTTTTAAAGTTGACACAAGTTTTTCAACATTTATAAAGCATTTCATCCTTTAATAAATCTATGGCTAATAACAAGTTAATAAATTGTATTTTCTAAATGTGACCTCAATTCGACCTTCGTTGAAGGAGAAATGGCGTAAGGTCAATTGGTGAAAAACACTGATTTATTTTTCCTCTACAAATTTTGCGCATCTTCAGGAGTACTGCCCTTATTATAAAAAGTCCGTCACGCAGGGGCTGCGTAAACTAAGCAGATTTCCCTCGTGAAGTTTTACAATAGAGAAATCTGCCTAATAACAACTGTAGTAGTAAGAAACCTCTAAACCTAAAACATTATTTAGGGCGTAATAACCCAGTAGTTTCTAGCCCCAAAAAACAGTTAACCTAACCTATTCACGAGGGACGAATAGTTATGGAAACGGCCGCCAGAGCTCTCGGCGGAAAGTCCGAACATAGCCTACTGGTGACCACACGCAGAATACAAATGCAAATATCTCGGTTAATATTCAAGATAGAGAAAAAATGTATATAACAATATTTATAGTAAATTTAATTTTCAATAAGATTGATTCTGTACAATTTTTCGGTCCGACGTATAGTAACGGAGATATTTCGAATTTTCGAAAATCCTCCCCTCTAAACCCCCCCCCCTCCCACTTGTCCGATTTCAGCCGTTAACGAACTTGATCTTTCTTTTTACATAAAACGACTAAATATCGAGTTTGGTAACGATCAAACAAAAATTGCGACCGCTAGAGCGGTAACAGACAAATATATAGATAGATAGATAGATAGACAGATATATATATATATATATATATATATATATATATATATATATATATATATAGATATATATACAGTTTTGAACGGACATCATTTTCGTCATCTCCTGGGTAGGATCGATGGACATTTGAAGAAAAATTTCGAAAATTCCGTCATGAGTACAACCTCAATAGCTGATTTCCCTTAAGGGAAATCTGCTAAAATATTCAACCTTAACACCGGTGTGGTCACGTCAAGGCTAACCAAAAGGGACACGTACAGTACCAATCAGCTGATAACGTCTATACATTAAAATTATGAACAGTGTCAAAATCGACTCAAGAAGGAGCATAGTTTCATCTTAATGGGTTAATCATTCAACTTTTCAATAAATTGAAAAATGTTATACTTTTAGAGCGGTATTTAGTTTATTATATATAATTACTAAATCGATAGATTTTATAAAATGTATTCATGGAGATTAAGCTAATTTTTATAGCAAATTTATAATGTAAAAAAATGATATTTAGTAATATGTAAATAAATTAATTGGCATAATATTAGTAAACGTTTTATAGAAAAGTAAATTACATACCCTATTATGTC
This sequence comes from Riptortus pedestris, assembly GCA_019009955.1. Classification (NCBI taxonomy): domain Eukaryota; kingdom Metazoa; phylum Arthropoda; class Insecta; order Hemiptera; family Alydidae; genus Riptortus; species Riptortus pedestris. The sequence goes on from CM032228.1 coordinate 47,812,074, forward strand.
ATGTTAATATTTAATGGAAATAACACAAATATGGATTTCAACATGAGTGCCACATGCTAGGTTGTCATGCTCTTCCCCTTGTGACGGATAATTTTCCTATTTCCAGCCTTGAATAATGACATACATACGAATAAGAAGAACCCAGATAAATGTATTTAGGGAAGTAAATATAAAAAAATCGAGTACTCCAGAATGCTCATCTGAGGCTTGGGAATAAAAGGTTCTGAATGTGTCTTGAATGAGGTGACCCGACTCTAAGGATACGAGGTCAGACTGACATATCGGCAAGCCAATGCGGATCAGGAAGACAACCATAGAAGCCGGCTTAGAAAGAGCATTAAGTGTTTTATATAGCCATTATGCTCGCCCATTGTCTGTACTGCCTCCGGTGAATGGTGACGACGAATAGCTCATTTACGAGTGTAATGGATGGCGAACAGTGAGCCTTTGAGTCAGAGGCGTGCGACATATCGAAAGAAAGTCCATATAGGGGTCAAGGGTTAGTGTGTCAGCGGGATAGAACACACTTTCTATAAGCCAGGGGTAACGACACAGAAAGGAAATGGCCGAAGCAACACGACACGATTCCCCTGTTATTGTGGAAAGCTGTAATAACCTTTAGATTTATTTTACAAGTGCGGACTCGCAGTTTTTCACCGCTTCGTGACCCCTTGGAAACCTCGTTTAACGTACTATAACCTTCGGTATTGTATTCATAGAGTATCGGGGTGTTCGAGAGCCAATATGGTACGTCGGTAACGAGAAGCCCCTTTATCGTATTGACTTTGTGTCGGTCAGTATATTTCTCATAGGGGACTCAGTTAAGGCGTTGGCCTTAATCTCATATGGTCTAACCCAGAGTAGTGAGTTCGATTCTCGCCTGAGCAATTGGAATTCATTTAGTGACGCCTCATTCCTTAGTCCCAACCTGGCTAGAAAAGGGTGGCAGCCCTGTAGATAGCCCAAGCCTTAGTAGCATAAAGTAGACGTTAATAAATAAAAGATAATATACTATTTCTCCGAAAATACTTAGGAGTATTTAATACTCTACTTAGGTTAGGCTCAGGTTAGCCATGTGAGTTAAAGCGTTGACCTTTATCCCACATGGTAATCCTAGAGTGGCGAGTTCGATTCTTGCCTGGGCAAAGGAAATTATTTTGAGACGGAATTCATTAAATAACATCCTAAAATCCCACCCAGGCTAGAAAAGGGTGGTAACCTGTAGAAAACCCGTCCCAATTAGCCTTAGTTGTAAAAAGTGGGTGTTAATAAATAATAATAATAATACTCTGCGAAGTGAAAGATGAATGCAAAAATAAATAATCCTTGTAAAATATAAAATTGTAATCAGAATTTGCATTCTCCAAGGTGGTATATGGATAAATATGTATCACAGAAATTTTTAAAATCCTTTATATAGGAGTATTTTAATAGAAAAAAATGTCGGTAAACACATTTCAATGTCATTCTCTGTTTTGGCCTCCCTAAATTCATGTTGACATGTTTCATGTATGTGTAGCAGCAACATAATCAGTTTATGAACACATATGTGTTAATTAAATAGAATATGTCTGCTTCTATGTACATATCTGGCATAACGCAATTACGACTAGCCCTTGAACGTTGAAATGTCGTATTAAAGTCTGTTGTGACATCTCATTGTGCAGCTCCCCTTTTGATTGAATTCAATTATGGGGGAAGAGAGGTAAGGGTGGTTAGAGGAGAACGAAAAAAAAAATCCAATTTTCAATGTACCTGTTAGAGGCATATAAGATTGTTATAGGACTTTTATTGTACATAGCGAAGAATCTATAAATTATATACTTTCATTTTTTGATCCGATGCATTCCAGCTGAAATTCCGGTTATCGCTTTCAAATGTAATTATTTCAAATAATGTGCAGTAACAGATCTTACTAGGAGTTCGAGGAATTAATAACACCAGATTTCGTTATTTACTTGGGAAAACACTGTTATCATAATTTGACCAAACGCGTTGGCGAGAGGAGATCAGTAATTTAAAAAAACTTTACAAAATAGTGATATTTCAGTGCCTAAACCATCAATGCTTTGTGAACAGTTTATCACTATTGCTGTTAACAGAAAACATTCCTAATAATTAAAAACGTTTCTACTAAACTTTTGTCTGGTCCATAGTCATAAAGTAGAAAGTAGATAGTACATACATTAGTAAGTAGCTATTTAATATTGTTAACCCTGGAGCAGTCGCGCGGTTGACAATTGTCACCCACCTGCCAATTTTTATGAGTAACCATATGTATCAATGTATTGTACGTCAGGTAAAAGTTAATAAATTTGTATCAAAACATCGGGAAATTGTTGTTACTGTGATACTCTAGGTGACCGACAATTTCACAAAACAAAAGGAATAACATATCCAACTGCAGTCATCAAATATAATAGTTTTTACTTCCTATAATTGCAGAAATGTTCAAAGGAATTGTCCTATTTGACGATGTTTTAAATCATTTTGTCTCGTTTCGTCGTGGCATCAGTACTTACCTTGCATAACTCAAAAACGGCAAGACATACAACGTTGAATATTCATATTTTGGACATTGTAACTCCTAGTTGTGTACCTTCCCATTTCATCGAAATCAACTAAGAGGGGGTGGGGATTTAGAGGACGGTGAATAAAAATAAAATCGAATTTCTCAGTACTTAAGAGGAGATAGACAGATTTTTTTAACATGAACAAATCTATGACTGAATTTTTCGATAGAGAAATTGGAACGGAGGCATCGTTTAAGACACACAAATGAAATAATTTTAATGAACTTCTAACAAACATTTTATAGGACTTCAAGGAAGTTAAATGTGTTGCCCATTTCAGATTTGTATTCATTGTAGGCCTATTGATACTACTCTACTTCAGGATATAATACCGCTCTTTATTATATAGTATATTTAAGTATAGAGAATATTTAAGTATTGTGAGTATTTCTGAGTTTCTGTATAACTAAGCTACACAAGAGTATACAAGCGTGTGTTTGAGAGCTCTGATATAGAAAGCTAAGTGTTATTAATGTTAGAGTATGCTAAATGGAGCGGAACCCATCCCTGACCTAGCCCTTCTCCGGACAAGGTCACACTCCGGAAGGCTGTTCTGTTCGTGTGAGACGTGGCGATGCGTGTGACTCAATGGTGACGCGGAAGCTCGTCACTGGGGGAAGCTGTGCGCTAAATCGGCGAATCAATCAATAATCGGTGCGAGGGATCTGTGACGCATCCTCAGCGGCAGATGGCATACTCTCTTCACAGCTTCCGACCTAATCCACGGCAAGGTCTCCACGATCAATGGAGGGTCATCACCCATCTGCAGTCTAGTGATGAACTGACTCATCAAAGTGGAATACTAGAGCTCGCTACTCAGGCACTGGGGTCATCCCCTTCCTTGCGCAATGAAAAAAGAATGAAGTCCATCAAAACCACCTAACACATTTCGGGAATATGGCCACATTATTTATTTTTGTCCGACTCTTGATATTATTTCAAGCCATCACTCATGCATTCTACCTTTCCACTGGTTCCGTGATTTTTGCACCTTCTATATCTAACTGGGATCATGCATCGCCCCAAATGAGTTGTGAAGTAATTGCAATATTATTTTTCGTTTCATCTATTAGCTTATAGTTCACATCATTATTATTAATTATTATTTAAAAAATAAAATAAAATATTTGTTTTATTAAGGTCCCACCTTTAAAGCGCTACCTTCGATTGTACTACGATGGTACTAAACGATTATCGGGGGGGGGGGGGGGGGTCACCGATTTAAAGACGATTATTGAATCATAATTAAAAGAAAAATTCTTTAATATTTAAAATAACACTTCTGGAATTTATAAATGACAAAATGGTTAACAGGAGGTCACTCATTATTTACACAAAATATTTACTGGTTCAAAACCGCTTATCACTATTATATGGTGATGGTGTATATGGAGGTTCATACTTGACTAGGTTAACTTAGTCATTTTGTTTCTTTTGTTATCAGAAAATGAGTGATCATTTATTAATGCACCACTTGGACAGCTACCTTGAAGAGCTCATGTCGCAGACGACGGGCGGGGACGACCACTTTAAGCAGCTACTCCGCGACATTGTCCAGTCCAACTTTTTTTATGCAAATAAATCCTGGAAATCTTGTTTTAAATAATAAAGTGGTTTTTCCCCTTTTAATGTGATTTAATAATTGTCTTTATATGGGTGCTCTACCGATAAGTACCAAAACAGTTTTTGAACACTTCCTTTGAAGATCGCTTCATAGCGGTTTTACAAATATTGTGCAAACAGCCATTACTTTTAAGTTTTGATTTTGCATTGGAAGTTTTAACTACCACTTACGGTTCCTCTATCGGGCGCTTATTACAGATACAACTATGCCTTGGGTGAGATTCTGGGGCAAGTTTTTGCTGAGCCTCCGATCTGCGTGAGGTTTAAAGAGTTCTAGAGAAAAGGTTATTCCTCGAGATTTGCTTCCAAAAGACAAACACATTTATGCCTGCCTGATCAAGTGCGTGGAAGTACATGGGCAGAGGCCAGCGTTCAGTACATCTTGAATCAGGATTCGCGTGACCAATGTCGTCAGAAGTGTCTATGGTACTTTTTTCTAGTTCATCAAAGCATTGTCTCACAAACCTTTGAGACCGAATGAAACTTGACCAACCGGAATGAAAGTTCGACCTGATGCACTACTCAGTTCAGTATTGGAAGGCTAAGTATAAACAAGCAGCTTTTACCAGTCCATCGAAGTTTAGACGTCGGTAGAACAGCGCAATACAGAATTAAGTATTCGTGAGTTAGCTATGCGGACTTAGTTCGGTAGGCATTAAATGTATTTGATTTTATTCAACATTGCCCAAGTCTGCCTTCGTCAAATAGGATGGTGGAAGGATATAGCGCCCAATTTTAAAATTTGTTAGAAGGCTTAAAAACATACGACCATTTTAATTTTTTTGTTTGGTTTAAAATTATTTTTCATCGATTTTCTAAATTTTTCCTACAGCTATACTTTCAGTCAGAAACATAACTTCCAGGTGATATATTATATGATTATTACAGCTACCTCTATTTTTATGACAAAATGAAAATAGAAGAACGGTTCTATGTAATATTTTATTTATTGATAATTAGTAAATAACAGAGAACAGAATTGTTTATACAAGTGGCTATAATAACTCTTAATCATCACATACATTCTCTGTAACATCTGGTTCATCAGGTGCGGTGTTTTGATGTTTCCCATGGTAAAACCTCATACTGTTTTGTTAGAAATATTTGTACGCAATTTTCATCACATCTTTATATTTTGTGGAGAGTCAAAGACGTAACTTCCAGACTCAATGAGTTAGTTGCTTTAAACTAACAAGACAGGCTGTTTCATCGTTTGAATAGCTTGAGAAGAAATGATTGGAGCTGTAAGTTTCTTGCACAAAACGAAAGAGTTTTTATACAAAAATAGTAGATCAGAGTCAAAACTCAACCAGGACGGAGCTACCTTCTTTTTTGCAGCAAACCCTTTAAGAATGCTTTCTGAGAGCCAATAGATAAATCTTTAATAGTCATGAGATTAAAAACGACTGAACATTATACTTTCATATATCTTCAATCCCAGAACATTTTCAAACTTTTTTCCTCCTCTTCGTTTGACATTTTTCACGTCCTCCATCGTTGATTGATATTAGTTCTTTGGCTACTAGAAGCGACTAGTCCATCCACTTGCATTTCACCTGACTACTGGAATAACGTATCCTGTTAAAGACATTGATATAGTGGCTGTCACATATATACTACCCCAAATAACGCATTTTTTATGAGGAAACTATGAGCAAAAAACGAAACGTGAATACTATGCTCCTAATTACGTGAATAGAGGTTCAGCTAAGTTCTTTGTTCGGAATGATGTATGGGCGATTAGAAATTTATACGGGTCTGGGTCGGCCACTGTCAAAAGAATCGGACGAAAGGAGAGAAAAAAATATGCAAAGAAAAATAGGGGAAGATAAGGTCAGGTAAGGTTCGCCTGGAATAGGAACGGAAAGGATTGGCATATTCTACCTGGACCTTCCAGGAACACCTGAAAACCAATGGAATGAACCAGCCATCTGCCTGGAGGATTTCCATTCAAGCTGATCTTCCAGCCCTTGGAAAATCACAACAGAAAGCCGCGGTCAACCTTAACCTCTCTGTTTACTTTCTAAATTTGTAGCTTTCATGTCTGACATCTGTGGGATTCAGGTGTCTCGGCGTAGTTCTGCGAATTACTTTAGAAAGAATTTTCTTACATTCTAAGATTTATAGCAAAGTTAGAGCACAACTGGCGTGCATAAGTAAATAGAGGGCTTAGACGAGTAGGTCGGGTTAAAACGAATTCATACTAACAACTTAATCCAAGTGACTTAAACCTACAGCTTTAACATTTTTTAACGAATTGACCCAACGAAAATCTTGCCTGTAAAGCCGTTCGTCCACTGGCTTAAAAGTGCAATGCAACCTTTCATATTGAAAATTTCCAAAGGTGTACGAAATTCAGTGCAGTTCCGTTGATATAAAGTGTACTATTTTTCCAGAAAGGTCATCCCAAAATTGTCTACTGTTTTAAAATAAGAAATGGAGGAATTTCTAGACAACATTGTCAAAATTACAACCTATATGCCATAAAATCGAGGGAAGTTTGAAAAAAAAAAATCGTTAAAATTACAAAGCTGGGTAATCGCAGAAAAGGGCGGCAAATTGTTCTTCTACAACAAACAACCTCTCCTGGGTAGGATTGATGTACATTTGAAGAAAAATTTCGAACATCGCGTCATGAATACGACCTCATTAGCTGATTTCCCTTAAGGGAAATCTGCTAAAACTCATTCATGGAATGGATTTCTCTTCCACTCAAAGGGGTAAGGGATTACTGCGTTGGCTTAATGTAAATATAAAAGGCAGTGGTTGGAAAAAATGAGGGTTTTACTATTGGAGATTAGATAATGGCTAATAAATAATATAATTAAAATGAAAAAATCCTCTTTCCTGTACACTCGATACTCGGTACGAACCAAGAACCAATCTGTCGTTAGTTGCTGGGATACCTATATATTTTTTGCATTTCTTTTAATGATAACTATTTATCTTTTACAGATTATTTACTAAACTACATCGGAAAATGTCTACAATGGCTTGAATTCGCTAGTTAAACCCAGAGTCGTGGGTGCGATTTGCTCCTGCGCAATAAGAAAGTATTTACTAATAAAATCTTTAGTCGAACCTTAATAACCTGGGAAGAATTTTTTTTTTGAAGGGTGAAATACTTTCTCAAACAATGAAAACACATGCCTTTCACACGTATTCTCTTTTCGTTAGTATTTTGGGGCCAGGTATAGCCTTGTGAGTTAAAACGTTGGCCTTAATTTCACATGATAACCATAGAGTAGGGAATTCCCGCTTGAGCTAGAGGAATTTATGACGAACTTAATAAATAAAATCCTTAGATTCACCCTGACTATGAATGTTGTAACCTGTAGAAAACCCGTAGCAAATAGCAATTATAGTAAATATTTGACGTAAATAAATCTAATATTTAGTATTTTTAGCGGATTTTCCTACGGAAATCAGCTGGAGGTTATGAAGCGATTTTCGAGAAATTTCATCACCTCGTAATTTTTGTTTAATTGTTACCAAACTGGATATTTAAGCGTATTATATAAATAGACAGATTATATTCTATTATTATTATTTATTAACGTCCACGTTTTGGAACTCAGGCTAATTGGGACGGGTTATCTACAGGTTACCACCCTTTTCTAGCCAGGTGGGATTTAGGATGTTATTTAATGAATAAATACTAAATAAATTTCCTTTTCCCAAGCGAGAATCGAACTCGCCACTCTAGTTGATATTGATTATATTCAATAACGGGCTAAAATCGCACCAAGAAGTGGGAGGTGTGAGGGGAGGAGAAACTAAAATTCATAATACCTCTGTTATAATTGGTAAGATCAAAAAATGATATATTATTAAATCTTATTGGAACATTGATTCCCAGCGATTGTTGCTCTATACATTCTTTTCACTAATACCAACATTGACCAATATATTTACACTTTTTAGTTTTTATCCTTCCGTAAAGGTTCGACCGTACTTCAAATTAGCAGTAAGTCAATTAAGCAAGGAGCAACTTATTTCATGCTTAAATACGACGTATAGTCTTCATCGTGCAAGGAGTAGAAGTAAAATAAAAAAATAAATAAAATGACTTCGTTATGAATCAGATGGAATATTTTTATTTAACTCCTAATGATCCAGCTTCAATTTCGTGTCATACAGGAAAGATGAAGATATATGGTGGATGATCAGTAGTATGTCAATCGTGAGGGAAAAAGGCTTAGTTTACGCAGCCCATGCGTAATGGGCCTCATTTATTAAGTACTTTTTGGAAGGACAGACGCAAATATTTCTATAAAACTGATCATTAAATACCCTAGTATATTTTAAGTGTCCCGATGATATATCGAAAATTCGAACTCGCTTAACGTTCAATAACATTGTGTTTGTGCCTAACGCCATAGACACGAAAAAATTGCTTAGGAGCAAATCAAGAAATAAATAAATGGCATTTTGCTTGGAATTTTGGCCTAATGGATCATAATGAGTATGGCCTTCATACTCCAGTGTTTTGTGGATTCTCCATGCACAATAATCACGGCTAAATGGATTTCACTGCATGCGCAGTATTATGTAACCCTGGGCCAGGAAGTTATTTTTTAGTGAATGATGTTGATGGCTACCGTAAAATAGTTTCATTTTCCTTCATCAACGTAGGGGAAAAAACATTTTTTTGTTCATTTCCTTTTTTCCATTGTTTTCTTTTTGTCGCAGAATTATTTTATTATTATTAGAATTATTTTATACTGATTATTTTATTTTCAGAGTGCAAGCGCCCAATCTTCTTTTTTTACACGTTGTATTGAAATATACATTTGGGAATTATTTATTCTTTCAGCACATTACATCCGTGAGTCCATACTAAATTATTTTCATTTATGAATAGTGTAATTCTGATATGATAACAGTGATGAACTTGCTTTGAGATCTAAAACTTTACTATTGGGTTTACTAGGGGTATAGAGTGAATATAGGCAAACATTTGTAGGTTTAAAGCCAGTCGATTTTGGAAAAACTACTAAAACATAATTATATATAAATATGTGTATAAAATGCATTTAGTAAACCAAGAGTCGTGTGTTCCCGCCTGGGCAATTGGAATTTTTTTTACTCACAATTTATTTAGTCCAATCCTGGGTAAAAAAAAGGGTGGCAACCTGTAGATAAATCTTCCGAATCCGCTATAGTAGCATAAAGAGGACGTTAATAAGTATAATTTTAATATAGCCGAAAAGTGTTATGCCGAGTTCAGTTACCACGTATTGTTTTCATCACACTTACAAATACCAGATTCGCAAACGAGCTTAAGTGACGTCATTCATGAGCAAGCTCTTTTAATTTTTAAGTCTATGTTTTAGCACAACTATTTTTGCAGTTATTTCAAGGAATGTCAATATGGATAATGAACGAGTGTATTTCGTTATTTATTTTAATTTGGCAAATTCAGAGGTCCTATCTACTGTTTTATCCTACTTCATTTCATCGATAGTATATTTATTATTTAAGCGTTTAAAAAAAAGATTAATATCGTTAATTGCTGAAATCATTCAAAATTAATTTTTTTTTTGTTATTAATTAACCTCCATGCTAATACCGTTAATTAGGACTGTCTATCTACAGGTTACCCACCTGGCTACATCTACAGGCTATCTACCCCTTTCCTAGCCACGGTGGAACTGAGGACTTTATAAACGAATTCCTATTGCCCAGGTGGAAAACGAACTGACGATTATAGGTTTATCCAAAGTGTTGTTTCTTCTTGAAGTCTACTTTATGCTATTAAGTCTAAATATATATTGTATATCTAATTGACACTAAGAATATTATCTAGTGAATTTGTTACATATAAATTCCTCAACTTCATACCTCAAGTGAATTAAAAGCAGCATCCTAAATCACATGGTTAACCTGAGTCCCAGCATGTTTTTTTCTTCTCACCTGAATGTTTATTTAATACAGATTATATGTTAAAAGGTTTTTAATTTCAAATTAATATTTTATGATAGAGAAATGTAATTTGTCATTCGATTATAAATAGTCTTTATTTTATGTATTACAATCAGAACATTTAATCCATAATGCTTAAATGGAAAAGTCCTCTGAAATGGAACCAGCGAGAAGAATATTGTGTCAAGGCAGGAACGGCGGAGTGACCTTCTTGTTGAGTACGTCAAACCATTTGATATCGGCGAACCATTTGTGTTCTTTGATCTTCTCTACGTCGGCTTTGTGGCAGCCATACCTCTCTGTCGGTTTGGTCTTGAGTAAGTTGGGGACGAGATCTTTGAGGTTGTTCGAGAACCCTTCGTCCATGGTGTAATTTCCCTTCGAAATGTTTTCCAGCTGCCTCCAGAGACTCTTGTCAACAAACGGCGTACGCCCAGCGCACAATTCGAACAGAAGCACACCAAAGGACCACCAATCCGCTGCCAGTCCGTACCCAGTGTTTAGAATTACTTCAGGCGCGGTGTACTCCGCAGTTCCGCAAAGCGTGTACGTTCTACCTGTTACTGGTTTGCAGAAACCAAGATCGGCCAGTTTTATATATCCGTCTGCGTCGATCAAGATGTTTTCAGGCTTCAGATCTCTGTAAATCAGGTCAATGTAGTGGAGGTACTCGAGTGCGAGAAGTACTTGCCAACCGTAGAATTTAGCCGCTCCTTCTGAGAATCTGCCTCTTCTCCTCAATTCGTACCAGAGATCGCCACCGGGGATATACGGCGTCACGAAGTAAATCTTCTTGTCGTCGTCGAAGAAAGATTCCATGTGGATAATGAACGGGAAGTCTGTCGCCAGAAGGGCCCTTTTCTCATTCAGGACGTGTTCCGTGTAATTATCAGCCATTATATTGATCTTATCCATAATTTTGATGGCGTGGAGCGATTTGTCCCATTTCCTTCTGGCGAGCTTCACTTCACCATAAGCACCCGAACCGAGAGTCTTCAGGAATTCAAAATCATTCTTGGACAGTGTTGAAGAATTTTCGCATTTCCAATTGATCAGGACGGAACTTTTTGCATTCAGTAAGAACTGTCCCCAGTCGGTCTGGTTCCGGACTTGTAACTTGAGCATTCTGTGTAATACGTGAAAATTAAAGGACTAACCTGGAAACAGGGGTGCTAATAAATTAACATTTATCATATGTTTTTATTTTTTATTTATTAACGAGTGACTAGTTTGAATCCCGCCTGGGCAAAGGAATTTATTTAGTGACGGAATTCATTAAATAAAATCCTTAGTCCCACCCTGGCTAGAAAAGGGTGGTAACCTGTAGATAACCCGTCCTAATTAGCCTTAGTTGCAAAAAGTGAACGTTAATAAATAATTTAATTTAATTTATTAACGTCCAATTTTTGCAACTACGGCTAATTACGTATTGGGGGGGGCACCCTTTTCTAGCCAGATTGGGACTAAGGATTTTATTTAAAGGTTTTTTTTTTTTTGTTCTTTTTTAGTATAAATTATAACAGATAGCAAAAAAAAGGATGGGAAGAATTAAATGTTCTTATTCTTGTTGTTATTAATTTACGCATGCTATATTTCATTGCAACAAATTAGAATGGTGTATATAAATTTAACATCCTGAATTGTGCTTAGTAGCACAAAGTCGACTGTAATAAATAACAATTTAGCAGATTTTTCTTGAGTGAAATCCGCTGTTGAGGTTGAACTCTTAATAATTTTTCATACGAAGAAATTCCAAAGTCCATCAAACGTTCTTAATAGATGAAAAAAGTGAGGATGAGAGAAATATGTAAATGAATCCAAATACATACCAAATAACGGAACGAGTAGAAATATAAAGGATTCGTCGGATGATGGGGGGGGGGGGGAGGACTTCGGTCTTTTGCCATCTTACACAGAGAGATGGGCACCATACTTCCAGTTGGCTAGTGGCTGTTTTGCTGTCCATTTTGTGCAACTAAGGTCAATTGGGACGGTGTATCTACGGGTTACGACCCTTTTTGTTCCCCAGTGGGACTCTAAAGGATTTTCTTGAGTGAGTCCACCACTAAATAAATTCCTATTGTCCAAACAGGAATCTAAAACACCACTCTAGGTTTGCCATGTGAGATTAAGGCCAACGCTTTAACTCTCATGGCTAACCTACAAATCTTAAACATATCTAATAGTTACAAGGAAAATTTGATTTTTTTAGCATATTTCCCTTCAGGGAAATCAGCTATTGAGGTTGTACTCATGACGGAATTTTCGATTTTTTTCTTTTAATGTCCATCGATCCTACCTAGTAGATGACGAAAATGAGGTGCGTTCAAAACTGGAAATATATATAGATTTGTCTGTTACCGCTCTAGCGGTCGCAATTTTTGTTTGATCGTTACCAAACTCGATATTTGGTCGTTTTATGTAAAAAGAAAGATCAAGTTCGTTAACGGCTGAAATCGGACTAGTGGGAAGGGGGGTTTAGAGGGGAGGATTTTCGAAAATTCTCAATATCTCTGTTATTATGCGGCGGATTGAAAAATTGTATAGAACCAATCTTATTGCAAATGAATGTTCTATAAATATTGTTATGTATATGTTTTCAATATCTTGATTATTACCTGAGATATTTGCATTTTTTAGTTTTTGGTCTTTTGTAAAGCCCCACTCCTAATCATCTCATATTAACAATATTCTATTATGTTATGAAGCACTTTATTTGAGCTTAAATACCATATATTGTTCTCATTGAACTTTTAAGTTTTGAGATAAATGCAAATACGTGATGCACTTGGGAAATCTGCTTAGTTAACGCAGCCCCTGCGTGACGGACTTTTTATTAACATATGTATGCTCATAAACTGATAATGTTGCTGCTACACATTCATGTGACGTGTCAATATTAATTAAGGGAGCTCAAAACAGATAATTACATTGAAATCATCAAAATATGCTGGTATTTAATATTTTGCTATTACAATAATCCTTGGCTTTATAAAGGGTTGTAAGAATGTCTGTGCCTCAGATTTAGCTGTAAATCACCTTTGAGTACACAAAATCTGATTTTGGTCTTATATTTTAGATGGATTATTTATTTTAGCATTCACCTTTTACTTCCAAGAGTTTTAAGTTCACCTATGTGTTTCATAAGAAATAGTGTATTATATATAGGTACTTGATCCTACTAAGGTTAATTGGGACGGGTTATCAGTATGTTAGCTATCTTTTCTAGCGAGGGTGGGACTAAGGAATTTATATTTTGTGTACCCGGGTTGTGTCTCTCCGATTATACGGGTCTATAGGATATGGTAGAACACTATACTTTATTATAAGATATTTCTACCACATAGTCTTATACATAGAAATGATGCGACCCACCCCTCCAGAAGCAACCACTATTCTTGTTGAAGTTCACTTTGTGACCACCAACAACTATCATTCAAGTTCAATCCCTACTCAAACTGATTAATTATGCAGCTCATGTTTTTTTTTTATTTACATATGCCTACAGCCTTCTACTTTATCAGTAATATATTTTATTTTTAAGACTTACAATTTATTAATTATACCCTTCATTACATTTGTATTAGCACACATAATTCCATTTATGAGATATATTATAAATCAAAAATGAATTAGGTGTCAAACAAGAGATAAGAAGGGTTGACAAAGCTGACTCCAATTAGAACATGCAATGTTTAATCGAGGCCCACAAAATACATGAAAATAAAAAACTTCATATTTCACATTAACACATCCCCATATGAAGTGCGTTTGTTAAAAGTTTTTAACTTTTATTTTCAGCCTAAGAATTTCTGGTATCTACTTTTGAGATGAATCTTCTTTAGTTGTGTCAGAGCACCTTTAGTTTCATTTTTCATATGATTAATTTCTTATATCTCATGCACAGTGTTTAATTTCTTTTTAATGATACTCAAGGCTCGTCTTCAGAGCTACAGCAAAAAAAAAAAAAAGCAGTCGGTTTGGTATGAAAGAGATTGATACAAAATGTTAAACTTACATAAAAGAATAATCCTTATATATAATAAAACTAATATTTTCAGCGAAAATGGTAAAACAACTGAACCATATATGTGTGTGTGTAAATTTATGTCTATATATATATATATATATATATATATACTATCGGACCCGACAGACGTTATCCTGCATGATATTTCAAGCGATTTGAATATGAAATTTAATAATATTATGTTTAAAACAAAAGCTACTTTTAATAACACAGAAAACAACTTTTTTTTTTTCTGCACGTTTGCCTAAAAACAAATAGAAAATGAAATATCGAGAACTCTTTATTCAGGCCTCCCTTATAACCCCCACTCCCGTTTGTACCTAAAAAAAATAATATAGCTTACAATCATGGAAGAATTAATGCTGATTTACATATAGAGTTTTGTTAAGTTCGGTTTAATCGTTAGTGCCCAATAAAATAGTTGGCTCCCACTTTATTTTTTAGTGTGTATCTCGTTTATACTTTGTTATAAGACAAAAGTGAATATAACAAAAGTTACTCTAAATATCAAAGTAAACCACTTTCATCCCGTGACGATTTGCCGAAAAACCAATAGGAAACGAAATATCGTTATTTTTAATTTTACGCCTCCCTTACAACCCCCACTCCTGCTCCATCTGCCGGACTGATATCTGAATCTAAACCATTCCAAGCGTCACCGAAACGCATACAAAAAAACTCATTCAAATCGACCCAGCCGTTTAGTAGTTCAGTGACATACACACGTACAGTAGAATTATATATATAAAGATATTCTAAGAAAATTCTACGTTTCATTCGAAAACAACTATTCATTTAATTTCATAGAGGAACTGTTATATCTATAAGAGTTTTCAAGTCTTTCCTTGAAGCTCAGGTTAGCCATGTGATTTAAGGCGTTGGTCTTGATCATATATGAAGGGCCAGGGGGAAAAAAGATGAAAGTCATTTTTTCGTCGATTTTAAGATATTAGCGCTATCAAGGGGCCATGAAGGAGTAATATCATCTGGTAGAACAATAAGGGGGGAAAATGATGAGAATCGACCGAAATGTGCATGAAAAGATTCGGGGTAAAGGGGAAAATAGATGAATGTCACAAGCGATATTTTGCGATTCCTGCGCTGGGCAGAATAAAAATTATACCTTCATCATTTAGTAACTGAGAAGCATCGTTTCGACAGTGTTGAAGTATATTTTCCCATTCGAGGGCATTCATACCTCGAATGTGATAAAAACATGAGTTACATCAACCAGCAGACTTACGTTGAGTTGCCCGATGAATGGAGGGATGTTATAAGAAATAGCAGAGAGAGGCCGTCGCCCTTTGCTCTGATTAACTGTCAGCAAGAACTTTTCAAGACATGAACAGAATTCATGAATCCTATGTACTTGAAAAATTGTCCCTTTCCCACTAGGACCGTACGTTGTTTGAAGGTCATGAATGAACATCCTTCAAAAATTTTTCTACGAAACACTTTCTGGTTGTTTGTTACATTGACGCTGAAATCCTTTGGAAACCACCAAAAAGGGGGAAAATGCAAGAAAACGTCCTGCTCCACGTAGACCTTTAACTAACCTGTATGATGGACCATTGCCGATTTCTCAACCAAAGTTCAACGACTTGCAACAACTAAAAAAAATTTTGGTTAACCCTGCTGCGAAGGCGTTCTTTGAGAATTTGCCCAGCATAAATCCAGCAGCTGTTCACGATGACAGCGAAGATGTATACTTGGATTACCCAGATGAATAAATTTTCATAAATTTTTTGTTCATTGTCAGTAAAATATAAGTTGTTCATTAAGTTTTTTTTTCACCTTCATCATTTCACCTAGGAGCTAAATGTGACTGCATATATTGATTACTAATATCTATTAGGAATTAATACACTAAAAAAAAGAAGGTATGATTATATTACAAAAGGAGTTAATAGAAATCAAACTTTGTTTTTCATTTTTCTCGAAATCACTTTTTGGTCACTTTCATATTTTTTCCCCCTGACCCTAGTCAGGTAAACCTAGAGTTCCCACTTGGGTAAAACGAATTTATTTAGTGACGAACTCATTAAACAAAATCCTTAGTCCCATTCTGGCTAGAAAGAGGTGGTAACCTGGAGATAACCCGTTCCAGAATGAACAACATATAACGAAATAACGAGTTTCATTTTTCATTAGATATAACCAAGATATTTCTCGTCCCCCCCCCCTTCAATAGTTACATTTGCATTTATATTATGGTCATTACCCTGATGTTTACATTTCGTACAATATCGTTTGCTTCATATATGACCCTGGCATGCCAATAACCCGTTTCAAAAATCACCGTTTGCCATAGTTCACTCTTTAACCGTTTGTTGTTGTTGTGTTTTTTTTGCACTTCGCTTTTTTAATCACACTTTAATAATGAGTAAATCGCCTGCTTTGCGGAACACATTTAAATAAATAAACATCCAAGATAATTGAGGGCCAAAAATATCTAATTTGATTTATGATAAGTTTGGCCCCAACGGGTGGTATATGAATGAGACAATGAACCTCCAAGGGTCTACGACCTCTTGGTATGGGGCTATTTCTTGGTGGAACGATAACGAATAAACGACCAGACGAAGTGATGAGGGGTGTTACATTTATAATCAAGTTTAATGATTCAATTTAGAAATAAAACGTTTTATTCATTCAACTTTTCCCGGCCACCGCAGTAGCTCATGCCCCCAAAAACGAGGGAACTGTGCAACTGATTTAACAGAAGAAAGAAGGTTATACAATGGATGCCATAGGAACTCTTGAATTTCTACAGAAACGAACAGTATAAGAGAGACATACAATGGAAGCCATAGAAACTCCTGCTTTTCTAGAAAAACAAATAACAGAAGCGACAACTACATATAATGGATGTCATATGAACTCCTGCTTCTCTACAGAAACGAACTGCGGAAGAGACAACGTCATATAATGGATGTCATATGAACTCCTGCTTTTCTACAGAAACGAACTGCGGAAGAGACAACTACATATAATGGATGTCATAGGAACTCCTGCTTTTCTACAGAAACGAACTGCGGAAGAGACAACGTCATATAATGGATGTCATAGGAACTCCTGCTTCTCTACAGAAACGAACTGCGGAAGAGACAACGTCATATAATGGATGTCATAGGAACTCCTGCTTTATTCCAGAAGGGAATAAAACATACAATGGATGACGAATACGTTGGATCAAGTCACACCAGTAAAAAAAAAAATAATAAAACTTATTTCGGTCGATTACATCAAAGAATGTTCTAACTGAAATTTAATGCGACAACAAAAATGAAATTTAATTATAGCGCGTAGTTGACAAAATCTTCATTCTCATTCCAATTATGTTATTTGTAAATGTACCAGCTTCATTGAAGGTAGACAATAAAAGAATGCATATAGATATGTGAAGACCTGTTTATATTTTCAATCCCTAATATAATATTAGCATTGATTTTTATGTATTTTCTTTTCTTTTTTTATTTCTAGTTGGTGTGTTAGCGAAATAAGGGACTGGTTTAATTGATTAGTTCCTGAAAGTAACTCGGAGGAAGTTAAAGACGAAGAAGACTATTTTATAGCTATATGAAGTAATATAATTTTAAATGCTTTATTCCTAGAATTGCCTCATAGATACCTGAAATTATATATATAGTCCTTATACGCTTAGACATGCTAAATATAAATATATATGCCGTGGTTTGTTGGCAAGGCAGTAATTTTATTTAAACCCCAAGTTGTATCGTTACCTTAATGTATGAACGTCAACATCAACCCTTGATACAATATGATGCGGGCGCATTCCATCATGTCATCCAATGTCTCAGTCTGTTAAGTATTTATGACTTCTGTATTCTATGTAAACCTCTGTAATTCAGTGATCCAGTTATATAGTGTATATCGTAAACTAAATATATTGTTTTATTTCGCTAAAAATTCGCTTAGCGTGATACTTACATTCATACGTAATACAGCTATTAATATATACCATGAAATTTAATTATTTATTAACGTCCACTTTTTGGATCTAAGGCATTTGGGACGGTTTATCTACAGGTTAACACCCTTTTCAAGCCAGAGTGGGACTAAGGATTTTATTTAATGGATTCCGTCAATAAATAAATTCCTTTGCCCAGGCGAACTCGCCACTCTAGGTTTACCATGTGAGATTATAGTCAACTTACAGTTATAAAATTTTGCAAGTAAATTATACAGTTTGTACAATAATTGCTGCATTTGATAAATTCATAGTATAATAGATGATCATATATCCAACGGGTCTTCAATACCTCGGGTTTCTCTGTTCTCATGATTCCAGAATCCATTTAAATCTATTAAAATGCTCACTAATGTTCCTCCTTGCCCACTGTTTATAATATCTTGTAGAGTTATTCTAGAAGGATCGGTAGGTTTTATCATGTCAAAAATTTCATCTTTTACATCTTGGAAACTGACAGGCTCTTGTCCATTTTGTTTCATTTGGTCCTGAATAGCTCTAAAGAAGTAATTCAGGGTAAATGTATCTAAATACCCTTTCCCTTTTATATCCAAAATCCTGAAAAAGTAATGCAGTGACTGTGGCTCATTCCTGTTTTCTAGAGCTAATACAAAATCAAGGTATGTCTTGTAATCCATTTCTCCTTCATAAGTGAGGCATTCTTGAAATACTCTCTCCAAAAACACACTTGTAAGTGTACCTGTGCCCAGCCCAGCAAGTTCGGATTTACTTAGCATGCCATTCTGATTTTTATTGAGGTTTAGATATTGTCCATAAACCCTTAAAGCTGATGGTGCAGAAAACCAATTAGCATCTTGTACATCTTTGGAGAGTTCGCCATCTCTTAGCACGAGGAGATCATCAAGGAAACTGCAAGCAAGAATATCTTGAATTCTAATGTTTCCGGTCCTCATGGGATCAAGAAAAAAAAGGAACTTCCTCACAACTGTACAGACATAGAAGCTGTGAAAAGTCTTTTCAAGATCGTCCAACTGTGGCAGAGTAGGAATAAGATCGAGAATGTAGCTTTCTAAATCGGATTCTCTTAGGTACCCTTTTCCTGTGGCGTCGTACCATGATAGACCAACTCGAGTTTGATTAACCCAAGCTTTACGCATTGCATAATTGAACAGAGCAAGTATACTGACTCTATTATATACATCAGTTTGTTGAAGTTGTGCAAAAAGTTTTGCAGTGAAATAATCCTTGCACTTCGCGCTTGAATGTGCTAACACTTTTTTTAGATCAGAATATGATATTAGATGCTCTTTCTTTCTAGCATTATGAGGTGGAGTATGATACTTATCAAGAAGAGCCCATAATGTTCTGAGTTCATTATTATCCAGCAGAAACGTAGTTCGCCTTTGGAGAAATAAAGACCTCCCTTCTTCGCGTAATTTGGAGGGTAATGAATCTGTGTCATCCGGTATAGCATCATAGAACTTAGGAATAGTTTTAAAAGTTGGATTATTTATATCAGCTTTGTTATAATTCCATTCATTGTAGAATAAAGAGAATACTTCCCATTCATCAGCCTCTATTTTATTAATGCCTTTTGAATTATTTAAACAAGTTTGTAGGCTGGTTATTAGAATTTCCATATTTAGTAATCATAGCGTTTGTAAATTAACAGAACAAATTGTGCACATGGTCGCAACAATAACATTCATTTTCTTACACATGATACACTTCTAATATTTTTTCAAAAGAATTTGGCTCTCACGAGATTCGTGGTTAGATTATATATTTTTCAAAAATGTTCATTATTATTTCCAGACTAATTAAATGCTTCTCGGTGCTATTAAAAAAAAACAAAAATGTTGTTCTATGAAAACCATAGCTGCTGAACACCCTGAAACCTGTTGAACAATCGGATTGAGTCACCTTATCAGACCAGTGCATGAGGTCTTTAATCCAAACGGCGTGACATTAAAAATATATCCCGGCTGCTTGATTACAAACCAGTATATTGTTTTGATTCTTCAATAAATTGTTTCGACATTTTGACAAGACATTATCTATTCTTGGGGGATTTTCATATTGTGGAAAAACATCTATTTAGTTGGCGGACATCCACGCATTGCCGTATTTGTCCATTCCTTTTCTTTATCATTTCCAGAGGATTAAGAAAACTGGTATAGGATTTTTCAATAATTCCATTCTTTTTTTTTTTTTATTTGAATCAATTCGTGAGCCACCTGTTCCTGAAGACAATGTCGTATTGGGTATATTCTACCTTTTATGAAATTTACACTAGGATTCGATTCTAACTTGTGAGTATAATGTCTAATCAAGCCTAATTTTTCTCGAAATAATTTTTGGTTTATTTATTACATTTTGCAGTTGATTCCAAATATGTTTATTTTCAACTTCACATTACGGATAATATTCTGCAATTCCACCCATATCCAAAAATATTATATTAAGTTTATCCCCTCCAATCTCCAATCTACAAATTTTCATTATATTTTTTCTTTTAACTTCATTGTAATTAAATTCCAAGGTTTTATTATTCAAATGTATTCTATTTATGTGGGTTTCTAAGCAAATTAGAGTTTAAACTTTTTCCATAGTGTCAATACTAAAAATGCTAGTGCACACCAGATCTGGTATTACTGAATACTTAAAATTCATAGTTTCATTTCCAAAGTTAGTGCTCATTAATATCTGTTAGCAGATTTCTCTTAAGGGACACGTTTTGTGTAAAAAGAAAGATCAAGTTCGTTATTGGCTGAAATCGCACCAGTTGGAGGGGGATTTAGAGGGGGTGATTTTGAAAATTCGAAATATCTCCGTTATTATCCGTCGGATCGAAAAATTATAAAGAATCAATCTTATTGCAAACTACATTTACTATAAATATTGTTCTATACATTTATTCTCTATCTTGGATATTAACCGAGATATTTGCATTTGTATTGTGTGTGTGGTCGGCAGCAAGTCGGCTATATTCGGGACTTTCCGCCGAAAGCTAGTTCGGCCGTTTCCATAACTTTTCGGCCCTCGTGAATTGGTTTAGAGATTCGTTTCTACTACTGTTATTAGTAGGAAGATTTCTCTATTGTAAAACTCCACGTAGGAAATCTGCTTAGTTTACGCAGCTCCTGCGTGACGGACTTTTTATAATCGGCCACAGTGGCGTTGCCTGTATGTAGATTAATCTGTTGTAAGCCTTCCCGTAGGAAATCTGCTTAGTTTACGCAGCCCCTGCTTGATGCCCTTTCCTAGAGTTGTAAACAAATATTACATATTTAGAGTAGTATTAAGATTGTTAATAATTATTGTACATAATTATTTAAATTCCTAAATTTTATACTATGTATTCTCAAAATTTGACCTAGAATGTATTATGTAAGTATAAATGTATTTCCAATAATTTCTAAAGAATTTAATTGACATAATATTAGAAAATTATTTATAGAAACACAAATGATGTATCATATTATGTTAGTGATAGCATATATTATGTTAATGATAACATTCAATGGACGCATTTCATTCATCTACGGCATACTTCTCATTGACCGGTAAACCTCTGAATGAGTGACTCTCTAAGAGTTTTGAATATAGTGTTAGCTATGGAGTGGCCTAGAGGTTGTTGCCCACCTGATTGGTCTACCACATGAGTATGGGGTCATTCTTTAATCTTCTCCAGGAGCTGTGGTCAGTGCTAGACCACGGTCTGGCTACTACGGTATCCTGCGGTATGTTCGCCGTCCGGCACCATCATACACACATCCTGCCATAATCGCTCTATACCCAAATATTCAGGTCTTCGTTGACCGAAGAGTATGGTTGACAGCAATGATACCGTTATTCAATTGTAACCAAAAAAAAATCTAGATCACTGCTAGAATAAGACACGTATTTTTTTTTGTTGTATACCGGATGGCAGTCATTTCATATTATTTTTTTAGCAAATTATCTGAGGTAATAGCTCTATTTTGGCTTGCTTTATTGTGATCCAAAAGATCTAATTCATTAATGGCCAAAAGCAGGCCAGAAGTAGTGGTTTAGTGTGCAAACACTGAAATCGCAAATATATCCATTATCATGTCCTTTTGAAAAATGTGTACTTATCGATTATCGGGAGGCCACCCATTTAAAGATGATTATTAAATCATAATTAAAAGAAAAATCAAATTGTTATTTAAAATGACGATTCTAGAGTCTATAAATGACAAAATGGTTAAAAGGATGCCACTTATTATTTACAGATAAAATATTTCCTGTTTCAATGCCGCTTATTGCTATCACTTAAGACTATCTTAGTTATTCTGTTTCACGTTTTATAAGAAAATGAATGATCGTTTACTAACACAACATGATGATCGTTTATTAACACAGCCTGATGATCGTTTATTAACACAACATGATGATCGTTTATTAACACAACATGATGATCGTTTATTAACACAACATGATGATCGTTTATTAAAACAACATGATGATCGTTTATTAACACATGATGATCGTTTATTAACACAACATGATGATCGTTTACTAACACAACATATAGATTGTTTATTAACACAACATGAGGATCGTTTATTAACTAACACAACATGATGATCGTTTATTAACACAGCCTGATAATCGTTTATTAACACAGCCCGATGATCGTTTATTAACTCAACATGATGATCGTTTATTAACACAACATGATGATCGTTTATTAACTCAACATGATGATCGTTTATTAACTCAACATGATGATCGTTTATTAACACAACATGATGATCGTTTATTAACACAACATGATGATCGTTTATTAACACAGCCTGATGATCGTTTATTAACACAGCTTGATGATCGTTTATTAACTCAACATGATGATCGTTTATTAACACAACATGATGATCGTTTATTAACACAACATGATGATCGTTTATTAACTCAACATGATGATCGTTTATTAACACAACATGATGATCGTTTATTAAAACAACATGATGATCGTTTATTAACACATGATGATCGTTTATTAACACAACATGATGATCGTTTACTAACACAACATATAGATTGTTTATTAACACAACATGAGGATCGTTTATTAACTAACACAACATGATGATCGTTTATTAACACAGCCTGATAATCGTTTATTAACACAGCCCGATGATCGTTTATTAACTCAACATGATGATCGTTTATTAACACAACATGATGATCGTTTATTAACTCAACATGATGATCGTTTATTAACTCAACATGATGATCGTTTATTAACACAACATGATGATCGTTTATTAACACAACATGATGATCGTTTATTAACACAGCCTGATGATCGTTTATTAACACAGCTTGATGATCGTTTATTAACTCAACATGATGATCGTTTATTAACACAACATGATGATCGTTTATTAACACAACATGATGATCGTTTATTAACTCAACATGATGATCGTTTATTAACTCAACATGATGATCGTTTATTAACACAACATGATGATCGTTTATTAACACAACATGATGATCGTTTATTAACACAGCCTGATGATCGTTTATTAACACAGCTTGATGATCGTTTATTAACTCAACATGATGATCGTTTATTAACACAACATGATGATCGTTTATTAACACAACATGATGCTCGCTTATTAACACAACATAATGATCGCTTACTAACACAACATGATGATCGTTTATTAACACAGCCTGATGATCGTTTATTAACACAGCTTGATGATCGTTTATTAACACAGCCTGATGATCGTTTATTAACACAGCCTGATGATCGTTTATTAACTCAACATGATGATCGTTTATTAACACAACATAATGATCATTTACTAACACTACATGATGATCGTTTATTAACACAACATGATGATCATTTATTAACACAACATGATGCTCGTTTATTAACACAACATGATGATCGTTTATTAACACAACATTATGATCGTTTATTAACACAGCCTGATGATCGTTTATTAACACAGCTTGATGATCGTTTATTAACACAGCCTGATGATCGTGTATTAACACAACATGATGATCGTTTAGTAACACAACATGATGATCGTTTATTAACACAGCCTGATGATCGTTTATTAACACAGCCTGATGATCGTTTATTAACACAACATGATGATCGTTTATTAACACAACATGATGATCGTTTATTAACACAGCCTGATGATCGTTTATTAACACAGCTTGATGATCGTTTATTAACACAGCCTGATGATCGTTTATTAACACAGCCTGATGATCGTTTATTAATTCAACATGATGATCGTTTATTAACACAACATAATGATCGTTTACTAACACAACATGATGATCGTTTATTAACACAACATGATGATCGTTTATTAACACAACATGATGATCGTTTATTAACACAGCCTGATGATCGTTTATTAACACAACATGATGATCGTTTATTAACACAGCCTGATGATCATTTATTAACACAACATGATGATCGTTTATTAACACAACATGATGATCGTTTATTAACACAACATGATGATCGTTTATTAACACAACATGATGATCGTTGTATAAAATATAAAGTTAACGTAAAATTTTACGGTAGTCATTTTCATTCTGGTTTTCAGCCTTTGCAAACAACTACTGCTTCTAATGGAATTTTCTTTTCTAACAGTAATGTCTAATAAGATTGATCGGTCACACATACCTGACGCATAGACACTTAATGACAAGGACTGATTACCCTATATGCATAAAACCTTCACATACCCCACGATATGACAGAACTATTAACTGACAGCAGCCAATATATTCCACAAATACTAACATATCTAAAACACATAAACATTTACAAAAACATATAGTATACAATAGAATAGGTCTACAGTATACTTAAAAAGATTTAAAAGGGTTAACTTTTATTATATTCAATTAGACAAAGCACAGATATGAGAAACAATCAGATATTTAAGTAATATTTTCCATAATATAAAAATAAAGTACAATAAAGGACATGAAGGAGTAAATATATTATTCTAATTATGCCAATCACCATCGCTGTGGGGCACAAACCAAATAAATAATAATAATAAGATTGAAAGTGTGTAACGTGCTAGGCTCCGGTACTACAGGTGACAGGCTCAAACAGCACTTATTTAGCAGTGCGTTTAGAGGAAGCTCATTATTCGTTGTGGGGCAATTGAGTAGCTACATTAATACAATAGTAGCTGTTACTGGCCTGCTATGCCACCAAATTGTGGGTAGCCTCTTGGCACTTCCAACCCTTCATGGGCTGTTCGGCCCAATATTTAGTTTTCAAGTCTAAACATCGTATACTCAGATTAGATTTTTGTCTTCTTTATGTGATTCATGCTACTGGATAAATAAATAATCGTTTATGGGATAGTATTTGTGTTTCATTAAGTCCGTAGGAATATGCTTTGTTTACGCACAGGCTGTGAAAAGACGATTTTCTTCTTAGGTACAATAATGAAAATTCTTAATTTTAAATTAATGTAAATTTATTTTTTTTCTGCTCATCCTCTTGCTATTTCTATTACTAATTGCGGTAATGGGAAACCTCTGCCTGCTGGAACCCATTTAAATGTTTTAGATAAATCTTATATAATTCAAATGAATGGACGTTAGGACCCCCGAAGTAATGGAGTTGTATTATGGTGCCGCTGGTGTCGCACGTGCTATTAAGAATGGCGGATTTCTCTGGTTATGATGTGGTGCAGATGTTGAATGGTACGGTCGAGATGGAGTTGCAGACTCAGACAAAGATGGTTTGATGACCTGGGGGATAACGTACGGAGTCTGTTGGTACTAATTGGAAGAATCTAGCCACAAACCACACGGAATGGCTTTAGGATGCAGAGATGCATGTGATGCAGCAAATTGCATTTAAGTAGTCAGTAGTTAATGCTAATGACTCAGAGGTACAGATAAAATAAAACGATTAACACCGGTTGATGTAGCAATAACCGTACTTGCTGTAACACAAGCCTCTACAACAATTTTATTTTCGTGCCAAACTTTTGCATGTTGCTTACAGGCGTATTGTATCGAAGTAGGCAAATATTTTGTGATGCTAAAATAAATTTTAAATATCTAGTTCAAAAAAAAAAAAGAAAAAAAAAGTAGATTCTGATTTACGTAAAATGAATTTTAACGGCTTTTACGTGGGACCCAACTTTATTATTCTTTCATCTTTTATTTATATTTGTCAGTTACTTTTTACTACACTAAGTATTTTATAGTTTGATTAGAGTAGTTTATATGGTCCAAGACTAGACAACCCGAACACTCAGGTTTTAGGATGGACTATAGAGGTTCTCGGTGAACTCTCGTCCCATCTGCGTGCAGGAGGACGAAGGAAGAAGGAACCATGGACAATTAGGTTCAATGTGAGGAAGAAGAAATCCGCTCTCATCACTCTCATTCACTATATGTATTCACACAATTAGAAGAGATGAATGGGAACGCATTTTAGATGGTTTCTCTTAAGGGAAATCAGCTATTGAGGTCGTAATCATGACGCGATTTCCGAAATTTTTCTTCAAATGTCCATCGATCCTACCAACTAGATGACGAAAATTAGGTCCATTCAAAATAGTGTATATATGTCTGTTACCACTCATCGGGTGCATTTTTTGTCTTATCGTTACCAAACTCGATATAAAGTCATTTTATATAAAAAGAAAGAGCAAGCTCGTTAACGGCTGAAATTGGACCAGAGGGAGGGGGGTGGGTTAGAATTTCGAAAATTCTTAATATGTCCCTTATTATGCGTCGGATCGATAATTGTACAGAACCAATATTATTTCAAATGTATAGTTCTATAAATATTATTATATACGTTTATTCTCTAAAATCAATATTAACTGAGATATATGCACTTTTTAAGTTTTCAGCTTCCAGTAAACCCCCACTTCTACTCATGTCTTATTAACTATAAGCTTATGAAGCACTTTTTTTTGAAGCCTAAATACCAAATACGGTTATAATTGAACTTTTTCGTTTGTAGATAAATCCAAATACGTGAGGCACGTGGAAAATCTGCTTGATTTAAGCAGCCCCTGCGTGAAGGGGTTTTTTAGAGTTCTTGAAGTGGAAGGTGGTTGGGATCTACTGCAGAGGAGTTGGACCTCAGAATTGTGATTATTGAGTATTGTTCTATTGAACGATGAGACTAGGGATTGCTTCGTGAACGAAAGGGATATTTAATTCTTTGTGAAGGTTACAATAAGAAATAACAGGAAAGAAAATAATAGTATTCCTCTATTAAAAAAAATAGTCTTCATAATTGGTGGAACCTGCATCATCGACCTGTAGAAAGAAATGTAAAAAGGAGCAACAGCTTATGTGTGAAGGACTTTGTAATGGAATTTTTAAATACTGTTGATATTACAAAGCTTAGCTGTTCCTCACAATTATACAACAAAACCCCAGATGAATTTGTGAAGTCAATAATGAGGTTGTTTTGTTCCTTTGTAACTTGAAAGTTTGTTTTGTATTGATAAGTGTCAGTTTCAATTTAGTATTGACCATATTACAGTTGTTTTTAGTTTAAATTTGACAAAAGACTCAACTAACATAAAAAATTGTTTGGCTGTGAACTTTGCCTTAAAAAATGACATCCTGGAAGTCCTACTTAAAGAAGGCAGATTTCCCAAGCATAATTTTACAGCAGATATCCTTGGTAAATTTCCAATGGCCGCGGTTATGAGGAAATGTAATTCAGTAATTGGGGTGGCACAACTATGACGTCAAGTC
This sequence comes from Riptortus pedestris, assembly GCA_019009955.1. Classification (NCBI taxonomy): domain Eukaryota; kingdom Metazoa; phylum Arthropoda; class Insecta; order Hemiptera; family Alydidae; genus Riptortus; species Riptortus pedestris. The sequence continues at coordinate 47,839,948 of CM032228.1, forward strand.
GGTTATTATTTGTTTAATGCTTCGCTGGCCGATTTTTCTAACGCTCTGGAAACGGGTATTGATTTCCAGTGGGGTTACTATATATGCAGCGGTGCATACAGATAACTGCAGTGCCCAAGAGAACGGGATGATGGACCGAAAGAAACACGGAGGGTAGACCAACCCAAGAATTCGTCATCTCGATCCCGATTTAAATTTTAATTTTTTAAATCAAGATAGTTGTCGTTCGGTCTTTGATATACCTGGTTTTCCAATAGTAAATGCTCATTACTATAACAAGCGGACGGCCTATTTTATCCCTCGAATACCGACTCGAGGTTGTGGGTTGTAATGGTTGCAGGTTTCATCCCCTTCATGGGAAGGTCTTATGTTACCAATTGACGTCAAGAAGACTGTAGTCCTATTAGAATTGTATGTGTTCTTTCTCCTCTGGCTCCAGTTTCCTGTCCATCGCCTGGCCCCGCCATCAATTTGATGAAGTCCCTTAGTCTACTAGACGTATACACTTTGCTCTTAGTAAGAAACATTTGTTGATAATAGGTGTAATTAAAGTTAAGCTTAATTAGCTTATTGGGAGAAACCAATGAGAAGGAGTTTTGATTCCGAAAAAGAACTGCGCTAATATTCGAGTAATCACAAAAAGTAATAAACAAAGTAGTAAACTAAGCAGATTTCCCACGTGAAGTTATACAATAGAGAAATCTCCATACGAGAGCCGAACAGTTACAGCAAAGGGGCGAACTAGCTTTTGGCGGGAAATTCAAAAATCCGATATCGGCCCAAATTTAATAAAAATACAAATATCTCGGTTAATATTCAAGATATTGAATAAACGTATATAACAATATTTATAGTAGATTTTATTTGCAATAAGATTGATTCTATACAATTTTTCGATCCGACCTATGGTAACGGAGATATTTCGAAAATCCTCCCCTCTAAACCCCCCTTCCTACTAGACCGATTTCAGCCGTTAACGAACTTGATCTTTCTTTTTACATAAAACGACTAAATATCGAGTTTGGTAATGATTAAACAATAATTGTGACCGCTAGAGCGGTAACATAGAAATATATATATATATATATATACAGTTTAGAACGGACCTCATTTTCGTCATCTCTTGGGTAGAATCGATGGACATTTGAAGAAAAATTTCGAAAATCGCGTCGTGAGTACAACCTCAATAGCTGATTTCCCTTAAGGGAAATCTGCTAAAACCATGGAAATTAAATGTCCATCAATAGTACATAATATAGATATACAATAATTTAAGCCTTCATAACAAAATCTACGGCAGCAGAATTTTCTATTGTGTCCCTAGCTAATTCTAACCAAGAATAATTTCAACAAACTTATTAACCTAAGGCAAAGAAACCGATTATTGTGGACTTTAAATGGAAACCTTTGAGTGGGTGCAATGGAACTAAAAAAATAAATAATTAAAACCTCTCTGTTTCTATGTATTGTATGAAATATTCCTAATTCTAGAATTATCTTTGGTGTGGATCAATAGTATGGCCGTTAAATTTGTTTGTTTATTCTCTGTTCTGGAAACGTACTTTCAACAAATGAAAGGAGTGATAAGGAAAGCTTAGTTTTTGATTGACCATGCAATAATTCGGAGGTGGAATAACAGAAAGTTTTGTTAAGATATTTGAATACTAATCCCTGAAGATTGATCAATACGATTTCATTGTGTTTTTCTCTGAGTAAGAACCCACAGGAAATAAAACTTTGAATATAAGTTGAATATGGGATGATTAAGATGTTAACATATATTGAAAATCGTATGATTGGACTTGATGAACTATTTATGTTAATATGTTTAATGCTAATATGTTTAATATAAAATTTTGGAATCCGATGCATAATAACTAAAATATACACTATTTTTCATTTTATTTACCCTCTATAGCCCCACTCTACTAACCATAAATTTAATTGGTATTAATTTGTTTAGTTAATCTATCCAAAGAGGTCAGTTTTGGACCCAATTCATCGATTACAGATATAAACTAACGAGAAATATTTCAATCTGAGTATCTATGTATGTGTATGTTTGCCTGTGTGTGTGTGTGTGTGTGTGTGTGTGTGTGTGTGTGTATACGCAACCGTGTTGTGCGTACGTATGTGCCAGGATTACAGCAGAAACTATCTTTATCCGATCATTTCCTTTAAAGTAGTTTTTTGTTCTTCTTAACCGTATACTTGACCTTTAAGCAGTTGATGGTTGAGTTAAGCCAATTTTCCAGCCAGTTGTTTTGACTACGTGCTCTTTACGACGCTTCGCTCAAATCCTCATCACTAAATGTTTTCAGAGTCTAGTTTTTCGTTAACAACGTGAATACATAAATTAGCAGAGCAACTGTACAATTACTATCTCTATTTCATTCCTATTAATGGGAGCTGAATATATACTTTTTAATTGAATATTGCTATTATTTATTAAAGTCTACTTTATGACACTGAGGCTAATTCGGACGATTTATCGACAGGTTACCACGCTTTGTTGTGAATATGGGACTATTACATTATTAAGGTGAGGTTCTCACTAAATAAATTCTTATTACCCTCGTGGGAATCGAACATTTACAGACAATTAAATTTGCATCAAGATTTCTTACGTGAAATTTTTTCTAACGAATTCATAATACAGATATTTTGTATTTTCTATTTCCCCCTTCAAACCCCATCATCCCCTTGGTATTCAGATATACAAGAAACGCTTATATAGCATCATCATATGGCAATGATGAAACAAAAACTGCGACCGTTAGAGGGATAAGATATATGGAAATTATTTATATTATTTTGAAACCTCATTTTTGTCATCTCCTAAGCTAGCTCGCACATGTTCATAAAATATTTCCTTATTTTAGTGTGTGAACTCATTTAGAGGTTTGCATAGCAGAGCAATTTAAATGTCCTTTATAGAACTAATGTGGGGTTAGGTACTTCCTAATCTGGGTAAATGAATTGTGCGAATTTCACATTATTGTAGATTTTACTTATACAATATAATCATGAAATAGTTCATTAATATTACATATATTAAAATGAATAAAATATTTACGTAAAGCGTTTAAATTTTGAATTAGGTAATGTTCAAATAAAAATAAAATTAGACCAAACTAGAGCTCTCTCTCTCTCTCTCTCTCTCTCTCTCTCTCTCTCTCTCTCTCTCTCTCTCTCCCCCTCTCTCTCTCCCTCTCACCCTCTCACTCTCCCTCTCCCTCTCTCCCTCTCTCCCTCTCTCTCTCTCCCTCTCCCTCTCTCCCTCTCCCTCTCTCCCTCTCCCTCTCTCCCTCTCCCTCTCCCTCTCTCCCTCTCCCTCTCCCTCTCTCCCTCTCCCTCTCCCTCTCTCCCTCTCCCTCTCCCTCTCCCATATATTCTATCTCTATCTCCTTCTCCTAGGAAGAAAAGACAGACATTTTTCGAAAATCACTTAACTTGAATAAAACCTCAATAGCTGATTTTCCTTAGAAGAAATATTCCTACTCTCCTGTTGTTTTGTTACTTATGCGTTTTGTGTATAAAGCCTTCTTAGTATAATTCAGTGCTTGGGGTGGCCTTCTTAATGTAGAATACCTCGCTTTTCTTACCCAACACACACACAAACACATTCTACCGAAGTCTCTCGTTCGAGGACTTTTTGTGTCTACAACAGAGTCGATTTATGAACCCATTACATTATGTATATAAGCGATTGAAGTTCGGAGTGAATCCTATACGATTTGAGGGTGCCATCACTTCACCCACCCTCGAGCACTGAATATTCAATTGAACATCAAAAAGGAGAAAAGAAACGACATGATTTATTTAGATTGAGTGGGGGGGGTGTTCCGGGAGAAGGGTGGGCGTAGGAGGGTGCATTTTCGAATGCTGTTCTGTTCTGGTTCGGGCTATGAAAATATAATATCCTACAGGTAGGCTATATTTACAACTCCTACAGTCAAATGTAATATTTTGTTATTTAAATGTATGGATGCTTTAAAAAGCAGAATCATTTTTGAAAAGAAAATGTATGAGTCTGTGGTGGAGTTTATAATTTCCAATAGGGTTGATAACATCGATGGTTTACTGTCAATGAGCCTTATCACCAAAAACACCCATTTTGAGAACGGACATTATTGCATAGAGTGAAAAAAATGTTATTCACTGCCAAATGACCGTATCTCTAAAGCTTATAAATAAGAAGTCCATCACGCAGGGGCTGCGTTAACTAAGCAGATTTCTCGCGTGAAGTTATACAATAGAAAAATTGACATGCCGTGAATACACAACACCACCATGAATATTAAATGAATAAATACAAACTATAATAAGAAACCTCCCGACGGAAAGCATCTGAAATGTAAACAAAGAGTTCTACCACTTTCTTACCGGAAAGAAAAACAATTACTGCGATATATCTGAATATAACGTATTAATTTGATTGAAAACTATTTACTATATCTAGTACTGTAATTTATAAAGAATCAGAATAATTTTTATCTCAATCAATCAAATTTAAGTAATCCAAAAACTTAAGTGTATAACTTAAGCATGTATTTCGTATAATAAATGTCTCTTGAAAACAATAAATAGTATTTAAGCTTCGAATGATGTGGTTTATTACATAACCGATTATTGTTTAAGTAACATGAGTAGAAGTGGGGGTTTGCTGAAGGGTGAAAACTGAAAAATGCAAATATTTCTGTTAATATTCAAGATAGGGAATAAATGTATATAACAATAATTATAGTGCATTTAATTTGCTATAAGATTATTTGCCCTCCGCCTGGTCCGATTTCAGCCGTTAACGAACTTGATCTTTCTTTTTACTGAAAACGACTAAATATTGAGTTTGATACCGATAAAAATAATTGCGACCGCTAGAGCGGTAACTGACAAGTATATATATATATACTATTTTGAACGGACCTCATTTTCGTCATGTCCTGTGTAGGATCCATGGACGTTTGAAGAAAAATTTCGAAAATCGGGTCATGAGCACGACCTCAATAGCTGATTTCCCTTAAGGAAATTCTACTTAAAGGTACCGGACATTATCTTCAATATTTTTTAAGCAAAATTAATTTGAAAGAAACGTTCAACCACATTTTCAGTAAAAGTAGGTATTTTTAGATACGGCTGTTTCATATTAGACCCTTGATATTTCCAATTCCAAAATCGAGTCTTATAACTGGAGTACTTGTCCAGCAGTTTGTCTCGAAACATAAACTGAAGATGGTCTTTTGAATAGGCAGAAAGTATTCCCCTTAAATAAAAGAAATGTTACAGTGAGTTCACAATCATTCTATTTTTTTTTGGGAAAGTTGGCATCATTTTTACAACAGTTTAAGGTTGAAGAATCTTTTTCTTATTTGATATATTTTTTTTTAATGACGGGACTTAGTATAGTCATGTCAACCACATCTCAGAATCTATATGAAATAAAAAAACAAAAAAAAACTAGATTTTATACTTTCAGACGATCAATAAGATATTGATTATAATAATCAGTCAACTATAGCTGTAGTACTATTTGCTATCACTAATAACGGGCACATTAATCTTTATCAATTTTACAAACATTACGAATAATATGTTTTATTATTTATTAACGACCACTTTTTGCAACTAAGGCTAATTGGGACGGGTTATCTACAGGTTACCACCCTTTTCTAGCCAGGGTGGGACTTAGGATGTTATTTAATGAATTTCGTCACTAAATAATTTCTTTTGCTCAGGCGGGAATCGAACTCGCCACTCTAGGTTTAACACATGAGATTAAGGTCAACGCTTTAACTCACACGGTGGTAACCTGTAGATAATCCGTCCAAATCAGCCCCAAGTAGCAAAAAGTGAATAATAATATGTTTAACAACTGCTGAGATCTTAACTCAACAATTAGATCTTAATTGAATTGTTAGTAGATTTATCGTTATCGACCGACCATATTATTGACAATATAAGTATAGGATGTATAAACAAGAAGCTGATGTATAAAAGTATCAATAGTTGGGGCATAAGAGGCTCGTGCCGTGAAGGGGGAGTAGGCTGAAGAAGATCCCATTGTGAATCTGTTACGCCGCAGAAAAGTTGGGCCAAAAAATCCAGTTATTCTTGGAGAAGGTTTGAGACTGTCTTTCATCGCGAGAGAGGTGATTATCCGATGCCTGCGTCACATCCTCCCGATGAAAAACAACCCTAAATCCCTAACCATGGATAACAGGCGTATTATGCACCCCCTTGGCCTTCGATTCGGCTTCTATTAACTAATGTGCGGGCCTTATTTTTACAAGCCTTCTTATAAGATGTTTGTTATAGAACCATTAGAGGCCCAGGGTAGCCATGAGAGTCAAGCCTTTGGTTTTAATCTCACTCGGTATACATAGAATCGTCAGGTCGATTCTCAAATGGGCATTTATTAGGAATTTATTTAGTTACGAACTCATTAAGTAAAATTCTTAGTCCCGCTCTGGTTAGAATGGGTGGTACCTCGTAGATTACCCATCCCAATTAGCCATGTTATGAAAAGTTTACCTTAATAAATAATAATCTAATTTTTAGTATTTCGAGCAGAAACATTATGTTTTTTAACTGCTGAAATTGCACCAGGAAGGGGCAGGGGTTATAGGAGGAAAAACAAATGTCTATCACGCAGGGGATGCGTTAACTAAGCAGATTTCCCACTTGCGTCATTTATCTCAAGACGTAAAAGTGTAAGGAGAACAATATCTGGTATTTAGGCTTCAAATAACGAGCTTCATTAGATAACAGCTTATTGTTAATATGACGTGAGTAGTAGTGGGACTTTTTTTGTATGGCCCTAACTAAAAAATGCAAATATCTCTATTAATATATAATAAGATAGGGAAAAAATATTATACTTAACAACATTTATTGGAAATTATATTTGCGATTAGATTGGTTCTACACTATTTTTCGATCCAATGCATAATAACGGAGTTATATGCTTTGAACCATTAATGAACTTTGTATTTTTGCATAAAACCTTTAAATACTAAGTATCGTAACGATGAATCAAAAATTACGACCGCTAGCGGACCCGGCAGACGTTGTCCTGCATTATATATCAAACGATTAGGATATTAAATTTAATAATACATATTATGTTTAAAAAAAATCTACTTTTAATAACGCAAAAAACAAAATTTGTTATGTGCACGTTTGCCTAAAAACAAATAGTAAATAAAATATCTCAAAAACTTGTTACAAAAAAAGTAAAGGAAAAATGAGAGAAGGAAAAGAAGACGTTTTAGTTCTGAGATCATCTGGTAGAATGCGCACTACACGTTCTTAAAAACAAACAATTGTAGACCAATAACTGAAATAAATAAAAACCCTCAACAATAATAACTCAAATACATAAATATAAATAAAAAAAAAGAAAATAATTGCAACATTCAAATCAAATTACAATAAATTTGGAAAATAAATAAATATGTCTGAAAGTGAAAACCTCTCGCAGCTGAAAACAACATTATTTAGATGACATGCCTTAATTCTAAGGACATACATTAGATAAACATATTGACATTTCATTACATTTCCAATAACCTCGCCCTTCGCCCTTCGACCGGAGACCTGCTCCACCTGCCGGGCAGATCTGGGGCGTCACTCGAACGCGTATTCAAAAATTCAAACAAATCGGTCCATCCGTCTAGGAGGAGTTCAGTGACATACACACGTACGCTAGAATTATATATATAAAGATAGAGGTGTATTAGCCTGTTAACGCTCTAGCGGTCGCAATTTTCGCTCGATCGTTACCAAACTCCGTATTTAAACGTTTTACGTTAAAAGACGGATCATGTTCTTCAACGGCTGGAATCGGATCATTGGGAGGGGGGATTTAGAGGGGAGGATTTTTGAAAATTCGAAATATGTCCGTTAGTTTGAGTCTGATCGAAATTTCGAAGAGAACCAATCTTTTTGCAAATTAAAAGATCTATAAACGTCGTCATGTACCTTTTTTCACTGTCTTTAATATTAACCGAGATATCGGCGTTTTTTAGTTTTTGGCCTTCAGTAAATCCCCACTCCCGTTCGAACTTAACAAATTTAGTACAGCTTATAACCATGGTAGAACTAACGCTAATTCACATACCGAGTTTTGCTCAGTTCGGTTCAATCGTTGGGGCCCAATAAAATTGTTGGCCCCACTTTACTTTCTTACTGTATATCTCGTTTATACTTTATTATACGACAAAAGTGAACATGACAAAAGTTACTCAAAATAACAATACAAACAACTCTTATCCTGTGCATATTTGCCGATAAACCAATAGGAAACGAAATACGGCTATTTTTAATTTCAGGCCTCCCTCACGACCCCCACTCCTGCTCCACCTGCCGGGCAGACCTGCGGCGCTAAACCATCCGGGGCGTCACTCGAACGCGTATTTAGAAATTCAATCAAATCGGTCCATCCGTCTAGGAGGAGTTCAGTGACATACACACGTACGCTAGAATTATATATATAAAGATAGAGGTGTATTAGCCTGTTAACGCTCTAGCGGTCGCAATTTTCGCTCGATCGTTACCAAACTCCGTATTTAAACGTTTTACGTTAAAAGACGGATCATGTTCTTCAACGGCTGGAATCGAATCATTGGGAGGGGGGATTTAGAGGGGAGGATTTTTGAAAATTCGGAATATGTCCGTTAGTTTGAGTCTGATCGAAATTTCGTAGAGAACCAATCTTTTTGCAAATTAAAAGATCTATAAACGTCGTCATGTACCTTTTTTCACTGTCTTTAATATTAACCGAGATATCGGCGTTTTTTAGTTTTTGGCCTTCAGTAAATCCCCACTCCCGTTCGAACTTAACAAATTTAGTACAGCTTATAACCATGGTAGAACTAACGCTAATTCACATACCGAGTTTTGCTCAGTTCGGTTCAATCGTTGGGGCCCAATAAAATTGTTGGCCCCACTTTACTTTCTTACTGTATATCTCGTTTATACTTTATTATACGACAAAAGTGAACATGACAAAAGTTACTCAAAATAACAATACAAACAACTCTTATCCTGTGCATATTTGCCGATAAACCAATAGGAAACGAAATACGGCTATTTTTAATTTCAGGCCTCCCTCACGACCCCCACTCCTGCTCCACCTGCCGGGCAGACCTGCGGCGCTAAACCATCCGGGGCGTCACTCGAACGCGTATTTAGAAATTCAATCAAATCGGTCCATCCGTCTAGGAGGAGTTCAGTGACATACACACGTACGCTAGAATTATATATATAAAGATAGAGGTGTATTAGCCTGTTAACGCTCTAGCGGTCGCAATTTTCGCTCGATCGTTACCAAACTCCGTATTTAAACGTTTTACGTTAAAAGACGGATCATGTTCTTCAACGGCTGGAATCGGATCATTGGGAGGGGGGATTTAGAGGGGAGGATTTTTGAAAATTCGAAATATGTCCGTTAGTTTGAGTCTGATCGAAATTTCGAAGAGAACCAATCTTTTTGCAAATTAAAAGATCTATAAACGTCGTCATGTACCTTTTTTCACTGTCTTTAATATTAACCGAGATATCGGCGTTTTTTAGTTTTTGGCCTTCAGTAAATCCCCACTCCCGTTCGAACTTAACAAATTTAGTACAGCTTATAACCATGGAAGAACTAACGCTAATTCACATACCGAGTTTTGTTCAGTTCGGTTCAATCGTTGGGGCCCAATAAAACTGTTGGCCCACTTTACTTTCTTACTGTATATCTCGTTTATACTTTATTATACGACAAAAGTGAACATGACAAAAGTTACTCAAAATAACAATACAAACAACTCTTATCCTGTGCATATTTGCCGATAAACCAATAGGAAACGAAATACGGCTATTTTTAATTTCAGGCCTCCCTCACGACCCCCACTCCTGCTCCACCTGCCGGGCAGACCTGCGGCGCTAAACCATCCGGGGCGTCCACTCGAACGCGTATTTAGAAATTCAATCAAATCGGTCCATCCGTCTAGGAGGAGTTCAGTGACATACACACGTACGCTAGAATTATATATATAAAGATAGAGGTGTATTAGCCTGTTAACGCTCTAGCGGTCGCAATTTTCGCTCGATCGTTACCAAACTCCGTATTTAAACGTTTTACGTTAAAAGACGGATCATGTTCTTCAACGGCTGGAATCGGTCATTGGGAGGGGGGATTTAGAGGGGAGGATTTTTGAAAATTCGAAATATGTCCGTTAGTTTGAGTCTGATCGAAATTTCGAAGAGAACCAATCTTTTTGCAAATTAAAAGATCTATAAACGTCGTCATGTACCTTTTTTCACTGTCTTTAATATTAACCGAGATATCGGCGTTTTTTAGTTTTTGGCCTTCAGTAAATCCCCACTCCCGTTCGAACTTAACAAATTTAGTACAGCTTATAACCATGGTAGAACTAACGCTAATTCACATACCGAGTTTTGCTCAGTTCGGTTCAATCGTTGGGGCCCAATAAAATTGTTGGCCCCACTTTACTTTCTTACTGTATATCTCGTTTATACTTTATTATACGACAAAAGTGAACATGACAAAAGTTACTCAAAATAACAATACAAACAACTCTTATCCTGTGCATATTTGCCGATAAAACCAATAGGAAACGAAATACGGCTATTTTTAATTTCAGGCCTCCCTCACGACCCCCACTCCTGCTCCACCTGCCGGGCAGACCTGCGGCGCTAAACCATCCGGGGCGTCACTCGAACGCGTATTTAGAAATTCAATCAAATCGGTCCATCCGTCTAGGAGGAGTTCAGTGACATACACACGTACGCTAGAATTATATATATAAAGATAGAGGTGTATTAGCCTGTTAACGCTCTAGCGGTCGCAATTTTCGCTCGATCGTTACCAAACTCCGTATTTAAAACTTGTACGTTAAAAGACGGATCATGTTCTTCAACGGCTGAATCGAATCATTGGGAGGGGGGATTTAGAGGGGAGGATTTTTGAAAATTCGAAATATGTCCGTTAGTTTGAGTCTGATCGAAATTTCGTAGAGAACCAATCTTTTTGCAAATTAAAAGATCTATAAACGTCGTCATGTACCTTTTCACTGTCTTTAATATTAACCGAGATATCGGCGTTTTTTAGTTTTGGCCTTCAGTAAATCCCCACTCCCGTTCGAACTTAACAAATTTAGTACAGCTTATAACCATGGAAGAACTAACGCTAATTCACATACCGAGTTTTGTTCAGTTCGGTTCAATCGTTGGGGCCCAATAAAATTGTTGGCCCCACTTTACTTTCTTACTGTATATCTCGTTTATACTTTATTATACGACAAAAGTGAACATGACAAAAGTTACTCCAAATAACAATACAAACAACTCTTATCCTATGCATATTTGCCGATAAACCAATAGGAAACGAAATACGGCTATTTTTAATTTCAGGCCTCCCTCACGACCCCCACTCCTGCTCCACCTGCCGGGCAGACCTGCGGCGCTAAACCATCCGGGGCGTCACTCGAACCCGTATTTAGAAATTCAATCAAATCGGTCCATCCGTCTAGGGAGGAGTTCAGTGACATACACACGTACGCTAGAATTATATATATTATAATTAAAGATATATATATATATAAAGTATATATAAATATATATATAGTCATATATCTATATATATAAAATTTTGAATGGACCTCATTTAGCAGATTTGATGTCGTGCTCAACGACGCGAGTTTTGACAAATTTCCTCAAATGTCGCAATATTTGTTTGATCGTTTCCAAACTTTATATTTAATCGTTTTATGTCAAAAGTCTTAAATCGGACCAGGGAGAGGAGGGGGGTTTAGAGGGGGTAATTTAGAAAATTCGAAATACCTCCGTCGGTTCGAAAAATTGTATAGACCCAATCTTATTGCAAATTTAATGATCTGTTGTTGTATAGGGTTTAAGGGCGAAAAACTACCTGGTTATCATCGCCTTGTAATATTTATAATTCACATTTTGGTATCCTCATCCATATCGCCATTTTAACAATATAAACGAGGATACGAGCAATTGCACTTTAAATTTCTTTGTATAAACTCGTGTTTTTTTACAAAATTAAACAATTTATCGAGTTCTTTCGGGTCATCTCCAAGGGCCACTTCTATACTATTGAATATTGTACACTATGGAATATTGACCACTTCTATGATCTATAAATATTGTTCTATACATATTTTCTGTATCATGGATATTAACCGTGAAATTTAGATTTTATAGTTTTCTGCATCCAATGTACCCCCACTCCCACAAGTGTAATATTAACTTTAGAATGTGCCTAGAAAATCCTGGCTTCAATTCTACTTTAGTTACATCTGTTTTAAATTAAATGATAGATTTGTAGGTGATCCCTTAAGGGAAATCTGCTAAAAATTCATAATATCTCTGTAATGATTAGTCAGATCAAAAAATGTTATGTTATTAAATCTTATGGAAAATTCGATTTCCTACAATGTTGTTAATTACATTTTATTCTCTAATACCAACACTTATAAACATTTGCATTTTTTTAGTTTTTACCCTTTCATAAAATTTTGACCATACTCATTTCAGATTAGCAGCAAATCAATCTACCAACGAGCGTTTTATTTCAAGCTTAAATGTCTTACAATGATTAGAGATAAAATTAAATTTCTCCGTCATTATGAGTCGCCTTGAATAATGTTACTCGTATTTGGAACATGAAATTTCCAACCAATAACTAACTAGTCCCAATAAGCCTCAGTAGCACACATTGGACGTAAATAATAAATGTTTATAGAACCATTAAAGTCTTAACTAGATCGGACCTTTCTGTGTAGACCTTCCTCTATAGATAAATTTGTACACTTAAGCAGATTACCTTAAAAGAAATCGGCTCTTGAAATTGTAGTCACGTCGTGATTTTCGAAAAGGTTCTTCAAATGTGTATCGATCATATCTAGAAGTTGAAATTGAGGTCGATTCTAAATTATATATTGAGAGATAGATAGATATATATATTTGTCTGTTAACGCTTTAGCGGTTCCAATTTTTCTTCGAACGTTACCAATCTCGATATTAAAACGTTTTATGTAAAACTAAAAATTGAGGTCATTATTGTCAAAATCGGACGAGGAAGGAAGAGGGAAAATAAAATATCCAAATTATATCCGTGATTATTTGTTGTTTATTATTATTTACGTCCACTTAATGCAACTATTGCTAAACGGGACGGGTTATTAACTGGTTACTACCCTATTCTAAATTTCTACTGCCCAGGAAGGGAATCGACCACCACTCTAGGCCAACGAAACGAGATTAAGACCAACGCCTTAAGTCGCACGGCCAATCTGAACCCCTTCCGTGATTCTGAGGTAACTAAAGAAATGTAACTTAACCAATCTAGTACAAATGCAGTAGTCTATAATTGACCTCATTTCACCGTAATCTCCTGAGTAGGATCGATGGACATTTGAAGAAATATTTGTGAAAATCGCGTCCTGAGTTCAACCTCAATAGCTCATTGCCCAATTGCAATTTTATAATAAATAAAGCACAGAATATGAATACTGTAATGATTAATTTTTTCCTACTGAGAAGACTAACTGCAATGTCTACTTCAGAGGAATGCATTCCAGAAAAACAAAAAGAAATGTTCATTAAACAAAGGTTGTTTTTACAATAACGCCTTCTTCTTACAGAGTTGGAAATTTTTTTTTACACCCAGTTAAAATTAAGTTTGCCAAGACCTTTTTTACTAAGAGCTGCTGTTTCCCACTTAAGTAATTGAACTTGCTAAAGAAAACTGGCCCCTTTAGATTATCACTTACTCAAATACAGTTTCAAGAAAACGATATTCATAGACTTATTATAAATAAAATCCTTTAACGTTGAATTAAAAAGAAGAATTTTGAAGTCACTGGAATAAACTGAAGAGTTATTGTGAAGAAAACTAATTCCTTTTAGAAATCCTTTGGTTATCAAATTGTAAATGATTAATAAAACTTGCTTAAGTGACAAATAAAAAAAAAAAATTAACTTAATATATGATGAACATTAGAGATGATATAACTGGAACCTGAACTAAAACTTTGAAATGTAGAGTTTTAAGGGCCACTAACCTAAAGTGAATAAGCCATAAAGTTATACTTATGAGGCGATTTTGACAAATTTCTTCAAACTTACTTAGAGACTTATTTCTTTAGGGTTCATACATTTTATTTGATCTGATTCAATATATGGCTCCATGTAAATTATCAAGTTCATTAAGGGCTGGAATAGGACCAGGAGGTGTGGTTTTTAGAGTGTGCAAAATAAACAAAAAATTGATCTTCGTTATTGTGAATCGACTCGAAACATACTATTAAAAAAATTTTATTTTCTACAATTTTTGTTCTATCTATTTTTACTCTAACGCATATATTAAACAAGATTCTTGAATTCATTCAGTTTTCAGCGTGATTAAGCCCCCACACCAATTCAGAAAAGAAATGGCACGTGTGGAACGGTCACGAAAATTCTTATTTCAAGCTCAAATACCATATATTGTTTTCAAATTGGTGAGTTTAACTTACATAGACAATGTAAAATTTTTATGAAATATAGAATTTATGATCTTTCACTAAACAGAGCCTGTAATATAAAAGTTACCACCATTTTCTAGACAGTGTAGGTCTTTAGGAATTTATCAAACCTTGGACCTAGAAGGATTACCACGTTTACAAAGATCACTTCTTAACTCGTATGGTTTATATTAGCTACTATTATTATTTATTATATATTTTTTATTCTACATTTTGTCTGTAGTATTTACAGGTAATCCTGATTCTCACGAGACCGAACAAGGGAATAAGAAGGTCACAAGGACATGCACTGGCTTACCATTGCCTTCTGCATTAGGCCATCCAGCAATAAAGGCATCAGAAAAAAATTCCATTAACACCAGTAAAGGCTTGAGTTGAGAAAATAATATTCACAAGAGTTGTTAGATAGCCATCCCTCCATAGCCTGTAGCCTGTTTAAGCTGACTATTGATATTCATTAACCAGTAGCAGCATGCAGACTACAACTTTAATCAACCCTTCACTCTTGCTTCATTATCTCTTTGAAAGTGAGAACTTAGACGGGGTGGTTGGGGGGGGGGGTATTTCCATCTTGTACATATGAAAATCCCTGTCCTTTCTCATTTCTAGTGAATGTTCATGTTTTATCACATGAATTGAAAAGTGAGTGTTCTCTCTCTTTGTACTCCAATGTACTTTAATTCACATCACAAAATTAAATTTGAACGAAAGAGACTTGATTACGAAGGCGCGGTGGCATGAATTATTCGAAACGCACTGTGTGCATTATTTGTTTAATGAATCCATTCCTTTTCTATTTGATTTGGGCCGCTGTTTTCATTTGATTGAGTATGTATTTGATTGCTTTGCGTTGGAATAATTTATTATTTGAGAAATTTGTTTCTATAGTGAAGCATCAAAAATGGCCAAAATTGAATTTACAAAAATTAAACTTACATTTTTATAACCTAAAGTGAGGTACTATTTCCAAAGAAATATATACAAACTACAAACTATATATATATATATATATATATATATATATATATATATATATAATGTTCAGTGGACCTCAGGAGAGAGCAGAACGGTAGCTGTAATTAATCCTACCTTGATATATAGCTCCATCAATCTTAATCATGGGGGGTATAATGGATGATCTTGTGTAATATTTCAGATCAACAGATAATTTGAGTCAACCATTTTTGGTCATGTTAACCTTTTTTTTCATAATTACAATTGTCGAAATGCAGTATTAGCTGGTCAGAAGATTAAGCTAACAGTTCTATTATAATCGCTCATCTTGGCTTGCATTAATTCATATTTTTTGATTTAACACTCAGGGATGGCTTTTATTTTTTAAGAAGTAAACAAGAAGCTAAGAGCTTGCGAATGATATCAACTCACTAGTATCAGTGAATATTTGGAAATAATGGAACTATTTCAATAAAATTATAGACATTCAAAACCATATAATTCCAAAAGGAAGCAATTGCTTGGTTACCATTAGTTGGTTATTATTAGAATTTTATAAATTTCATAAAATATAAGTTTGGAGGGACTTGAAGAACGAAAAGGTGTTAGGGGTGGTAAAAGACTAGTAATAATAAATGCAACTTAAGACACCCTAGGCAATTAATAACTGCACTTCGAATTCATTACTCTGAATCCGTTCCGGAAAGTAAGTGAATATTGAAAAGTCCGTCAGGCAGGGGCTGCGTAAACTAAGCAGATTTCCCACGTGAAGTTTTACAATAGAGAAATCTGCCTACTAATAACAGTAGTAGTAACGGAATCTCTAAACCAATTCACGAGGGACGAACAGTTACGGAAACGGCCGCACTTGCTTTCGAATATAGCCGTCTTCTGCCGACCATTCACACAATACAAATGCAAATGTCTCGGTTAATATTCAAGATAGAGAATAAATGAATAGAACAATATTTGTAGTAAATCTAATTTGCAATACGATTGATTCTATAAAATGTTACGATCCGACCCATAATAACGGAGATATTTCGAATGTTCAAAAATTCTCCCCCTCTAATCCCCCTTCCACTGGTCCGATTTCAGCCATGCACGAACTTAATCTTTCTTTTTACATAAAACGATTAAATATCGAGTTTGGTAACGATCAAACAAAAATTGCGACCTCTAGAGCATTATCAGATATATATATATATATATATATATATATATATATATATATATATATATATATATACACATATATAATTTTGAACGGATCTCATTTTTGTCATCTCCTGGGTAGGATGGATGGACATTTGAAGAAATTTTCGAAATTCGCGTCATGAGTACGACCTCAATAGCTGATTTCCCTCAAGGAAAATCTACTAAAAACAGTAAAACATCTGTTTGGGATCTATTACACGCATAAGCTTTGTCTGAATAATTTGAATTTATTTATTTACGTCCACTTTATGCTACTATGACTAATTAGGACGGGTTATCTACATGTTACCAGTTTCTAGCCAGGTTTGGACTAAGGATTTTATTTAATGTGTCCGTCACTAAATAAATTCCTATTTAATGTCGGAATAATGACTCAAATCTAGAAGAGTATGTATACGAAATCTTTGGTTAAGAAGAAAATACAACTACAAAATCTAATTTACCATAAGATACATCTATTGTAAGGAATAAAGTCGTGAAATATTCTTGGAATCTTTGCTTATTTCTAGTGTTCATGCATTCAATTAGTCTAATGCTTTTGGGTTAGCGTAGAATTCTTGTTTTGCAGGCTGGCCATAAAAAATTGCTTGTAAATTCCTTGCTTGTTTGGTTCACCATTAAGAGAAGGAATAGGGAATTTTCAGCATTTCCATGAGACACTTATGTCTTGTCCATTTCTGCTAATCCTTACTAGGTCCCAGTTCTCTGACTCTGACAAGACAGAGCTTTCAGGAACTCATGGAGAGGTTTCTTTCTAGATGAGGTGCTCTGTTAAGAAGCCCATAAACAATCTATAAACTGGGTTAAGTAGTTAAAAGAGTTTTACGAGTACCGTTCAGCCCTTAGGGCCTTCAGCCGGAATAATCTAGTCTTAGATGGGTCGGTAAAAAAAGGAAATAACCTGTCAAGGGCAGTTTATCAACTTTAGGCTCTGTTGTGAAGTATTTCTATAATAAAACTGACTCGAGTCCTTTATATTTTCTTTAGGATATTTTATAGTCTGTAGGGATGCTTTTACTTTGCTTTCCTTTGTAAAACAAACTCAAAATCTCATTTACCTGAAGGGAAATCATCTGAAAATCTGTCCGTTGTTCCGATCCTTTTGTACTTGTAGTTGTCATGGTATTGCTAACAACAATCTGTGTTATTATTGTTTACAATAACAAGTCACCCATACTTTACAATGGTAACCATTTGACAACTTGTCGCGAGGAATAGAAGTGCCATAATGTAATCTTGGTGTTCATCATAATATTATATTAAAAATTCCGTCACGCTTGGTCTGCGGAAACAAAGACACACTAGTGATCTGCCTATTCTGGCTGAAAACCAGAAAATACGAATTACTGGATTAATATTTGAGTTACAAAAACGTCCGTCACGCAGGGGCTGCGTAAACTAAGCAGATTTCCCACGTGAAGCTATAAAATAGAGAAATCTCCATACGAGAGCCCAACAGTTACGGCCGAACTAGCTTTTGGCGGGAAACTCACTCGTCCGTTACACTTAATAAAAATGCAAATATCTCGGTTAATATTCAAGATAGAGAATAAATGTATAAACAATATTTATAGAAAATTTAATTTTCAAAAAGATTGATTTTGTACAATTTTTCGATCCGACGTATAGTAACGGAGATATTTCGAATTTTCGAAAATCCTCCCCTCTAAACCCCCCCTCCCACTGGTAAAATTTGAGCCGTTAACGAACTTGATCTTTCTATTTACATAAAACGACTAAATATCGATTTTGGTAATTATCAAACAAAAATTGCGACCGCTAGAGCGGTAACAGACAAATATATATATATATATATATATATATATATATATATATATATATATATATATACAGTTTTGAACGGACCTCATTTTCGTCATCTACTAGGTAGGATCGAAGGACATTTGAAGAAAAATTTCGAAAATTCCGTCATGAGTACAACCTCGATAGCAGACTAGCTGTAGAGCATCAATAGTTTAACAATATTGGTTCTACAAGCTTTTACGATCCTACACATAATTTCGGAGATTGTTTGAATAATGGTGACGTCATCGCGCAACGAATTTGCATGTATTGAGTATATATGGTCTTATTGTGTTTTTCCAATAATCGCCATATTTTAGTGGCGTTCGTACGAATAACTCGCTCAACACTTTTACCGAAACACCGGTCTGAGAGGCCGGTAGAGATTTTCATATTTCATGTATTGGTAGACCTGCTAATATTGGTGGGCTCTCCACCTCATTAGCTGTGAATCTGTCCTTCCTCTACAATCAGGAAGTGTTTTGGGTTAGTTTGTCAACGGCATTCGACCTTGACTAGCTACTGCTAGTTTTGCTCCGGTCTCATGTAACTATTGTTTCGGTTAACAGCCTACGTATTGCTGGCCTAAGATACGGGGTAAATCGGTTTACGTATGTCGTGTACCTTTCATTATAGCTTGTAACACTGTTTGTTCGTATTCTTTTGGTGTGTGTTTTACATAGTATATGATTTGCTATGGAGCCTTCCACGAGCCATGGGCCAATAAAATGCTCATCGTCACGATCTATATATCGTACGGATGACAGTGACTTCAATGAAAGGGTTAAAAATGACAATAATAGATTAAATGTGATACAAGTTATTCAATCATTAAATAAAAATAACGAATTTGCTGATGGGAATTACTATTAACCCTTCCAGGCCTATGCGACCGGATGATTCGGTTTACGTCATGGAATTCTTGTTTCGGTAAGAGTGTTAATATTTGAGTTACGAAAAAATGTGTAGAACATCAATGGTAGACCATCAAAGTTTTAAGAAGATTGGTTCTATAATATTTTAAGATTTAACTCATTACAGCCGATATATTTTTAATTTTTTTAATTCTCCTCCCTTTAAACCCCTACTGTTCTTGCTCCGAATTAAGTCAAAAACAAATATGATCTCGTTGAACTTGATGAATGTTGACTGAAACATTTAAATATCGAGTATGGTATTGATCAAACAAACTTTTTCGAGTTAGAACGTAAAATATTAATTGATGACTTCACCAAAGAACGAATTTACATGAATCTCGCATAATAAAGGTCTCTTGAAAATAAAATTGATATTTAAGCTTAAAAGAATGAGGTTCATGATGTAACTGCTTATTGTTAATAGGAAATGAGTAGTAGTGGAGGTATACAAAAGGATAAAAACCTAAAAATTCAAATATCTTGGTTAATATTCATGATTCAGAGATTATATATATAACAAAATTTATAGGTATTTTAATTTGCAATAAGATTGATTATGTACAATTTTTCGATCCGACTTATAGTAACGGAGATAATTTAATTTTTCTTCTGTCTGTAAACAACCTCACGAACTTCCATAAAAGTTTTTTTTTTCCTTAGACCATGCCAATTTTATATACTGTAGATTATATGCTCTTCTAATATTCTAACAAAGAAGGAAATATTAGTTTGACGTCAGTACGAATATTTGTCAGTATTGTTGTCACTGTTGGTTTAATGTTAATATGAATACGTACTGAGAGTATAAACTTTTTATGTTAAAAAAAAGAAGTCTATGGTTTGAAGATTGTATATCATAAAACTGAAAAAACAGAATGATGAAAGGTTTTGAACTTTACTAGCATTGGCCAGTAAGTAGCTCACATCTGAACACAAAGGAGGGGGTTCTAGAATATGAACACAAATTCTTACCATTACCCTTCCATACATGAATTAATGACTGAAGGGACGTGTTATGTAGTTAATGTTAATCAAATTTTTACAACCCAAATGTTGTTTTTTATTATTACGTCACCGACGAATAGCTCAGCAGATTTAGTTTATATTATGTTCAATAGAATAATATAATATTATTTTTTAGTGAGCAATCTAAAATGAGATAAATTGGAATTCGTCAAGTTTTAATAGAAAAAACTGTATGGGAAGTGGGATTAACTCCTGAATGAACGAAAACTCTTGAAATGCTTGAATTGTGAAGCGTTCGCTGCTAGGAGAAATTGCGTATAAAAAAAAGGACAGCTAAATAAAACTAACGGAAACAGTAACAGAAAGAATTATTGTTATTATTATTTATTAACGTCCACTTTTTGCAACTCAGGCTAATCGGGACGGGTTACCTACAGGTTACCACCCTTTTCTAGCCAGGGTGGGATTTTAGGACGTTATTTAATGAATTTCGTCACTAAATAATTTCCTTTGCCCAGGCGAGAATCGAACTCGTCACTCTAGGTTTACCATGTGAGATAAAGGTCAACGCTTTAACTCGCATGGCTAACCTGAGCCCCATAGAAAGAATTGAACACAGATACTAGAACAGGGCATATGCTACTTTTAGAGAAGCGAACAACTAGAGAATAAGAATTCAGTTTTCCTTCTAAATGCCCATATGACGATCTATTCATAACTTTATGAGAAAGTCATAACTCAATATCTAATTTTCCTGACATCATGAGATTATAGCTCTCTTGACTGAACACACTATATCACTAGTTGGGTTAAAATATTTCAATGTTCCTGTTGTTATGAAATTGTAAATTATTGTCTGTGTTATTACTGCTCACTATTTCCGGGTGGTATCTTTCAGACGATCCGTCGTGAGTAAAGAGTATATTATAAGGTCATTTTAGAGTACAGTATTACAATAAAGCCAAATTATGGTGAGTTATTCATTCAGATTGAGTCATTTGTAAATTAGGAACCTGGAGCTTCCGTTTGATAGAGGTGAAAGGAATGGTCATTATTTATAAAAGGCCTAATGACATAGATTCTTTAAATAGACGAAGGTTCCGTTCAGTATTCGTGCTGCGAGGAGGGAATGCGTGAGGAATAGAGTGTCCAAGCAGGGGCGGGGCCAGCTACTGACGCCGAATTCTTCCCAAATGTATAACAGTATTCGGGAGAGAGCGAATCTCCTTGCGTGTGCCCGCGTCCGTGTGTGTGTGTGTGCGTGTGTGCGTTGTAAATAATTGTAGGAGAGGGAAGGGAAGAGGCGCCTCCAACCAGTTTCCTGGTTCAGCTGGTTTCTCAGCGTTGAATGCGTGTAGGCCCGCCTGTCCGTTCGTAGTATATATATACACGCTTATTCCGTATACAGCGTTATTCCGTGAGCAGTGGACAACGCTCGCAAAGCATTCCAGCAGATAGACAAAGTAGAGGACTTAGCATGATTCGAAAAGTATGAATGAGAACTCATCGAAATAAAATAACTATGCAATTGAGTAGCACTCGAGATCAATGGCCCAACTTAATATTTTAAAAAGCTAAGGTAAAAAAAAATGGAAGACAGAATCAAATAATCTTATTTTTTATTTAATATATTTTGTTATAGGGGCTCACGGTAGCCATGTGTGTTAAAGCGTTGGCTTTAATCTCACATGGTAGTCCTAGAGTGGCGAGTTCGATTCCCGCATGGGCAAGGGAATTTATTTAGTGAAGGAATTAATTAAATAAACTCCTTAGTCCCAACCTGGCTAGAAAAGGGTGATAACCTGTAGAAAATCCGTCCCAATTAGCCTTAGTTGCAAAAACTGGGCGTTAATAAATAATTAAAATTATTTTGTTATAATGTCCAAAATTATAAATGGTACTTATGTTAGCCATGTGAGTTAAGGCTCTGGAAGTTAACATGCTGGCAATCATAAATCAAAATGTGGATGCCTGTTAAGAGACGATTGGGAAAAAAAAAATGTTGAGTAAGTTTTATTTTGTTTTAAAAATCCCCTCCGTCTGTTTCCTGCTTTTGAGCTCCACTAACTAACTGAATAATGAGTAATTGGACTGAAAACAGTGTGCAGGAGAAGAATTATTCTCTGAGAAGATTCATAAAGGCGTTATTTTTTTCATATAGTGTTATGTTTCTACTTCATTCTGGCTGCCTTTCAACTTTACAATCCAGAGAGGTTACCAATACTTCTTCCATGAAATAGAAAATCATTCAGTTAGTGTTATATTGTGTAGAGATAGAAAATGCTTAGTTTCACTCCAGTGTAGTAGTCGCTTTGATTTACCGTTTCTTTTCTAGATCAAAGGCATCAAGATGAAATATCGAAGCGAGGATTCCACCTCAAACAGCAAGAGGACCTTTCACCACTATCATTAATAACTCCACAATGATGAGCTTACTTGATTAAGATTAAATACATAAACTTAGTAATTGCATTTAATCAGTTTATGTATGTAAACTTTATCTTAATGTGTTCCTTGTTTTGTCTCACTAAGTAGTTATTGCCGAGGCATAAGAGGGCGGTATATAAAGTTACTACAAATAATATAAACTTTATCAAGTGTTAATATAAGACTTAATAGTTCAATGAAATCTATTATCGGATCAAAAATGTTGTAGAACTCAATTTACAGATCATTTCATAATTAACAAAAAATCACTTATACTAATTTATTGAACCTGAAATATATATGGAGAAATTGGTAATTTTTTTTTCCGCCTTTCAAACGACTCCACCTTAATCCATTAATCAGTCAAAAGAGGTGCATAACTACACCGTACAAAAGACCAAAATCGAAAATTTCAACTTTCTAGGCATCGTCTTTTTTGATTTACGCTGAGATACATACATACGCACTTTATCTTACATGGTAAACCTAGAGTGGCGACGTTGATTCCCTCCTGGCCAATAGGAATTTATTTAGTGAGGAACTCATTATATGAAATCCTTAGTCCTACCCTGTGTAACCTGTAGATAACCTGTCCCAGTAAGCCACAGTAGCATAAATTGGACGTAAATAAATAACAAACAAACTAACTACGTTGAACTAATCTGCAACACAATGTTAAGTGGTCATCAAGAAATGCATTCTTTTCAACAAATTTTACTTATGGTTTTATGTACTCATGAAGCTATTTTTGAAACATTTCTTCAATCTAAATGAAAATGAGTTCCGTCACATATATAGTGATAATAATTCAGATCGGGGCAAGATGATTGGGGATCTAGAAAAGGGGTATGATTAAAAAAACCCATTATTATTGACAGACAAACTGGCTAACGGCGGTTTTCCTTGAAAAATCAATTCTGTTTGAGAAGATTGTTTATTTAATATCAAAAAAGATAAAGAAGTTTTTCTTCTAGTTATGAAAATCATTAATCATGATTTGTAGCTTAGTACTACTTTTTTTTTTTTCAAGTGACTCCTAAGTTTTCAGAGGTGTAAGGCATGGTAAAAACAATACTCTACGATTTGTGCAATAAACTATTGAATAAATTGAGTTAATTTGGGCGCATATGTCAGTATTTTGCTTTTAACTGATTTCCCTTAAGGGACAATAAATATATTCATGAAGCTATGAAGTGCATTCTTATGAAACGATTTTTCAAAACTCTTTGATCTTTTCAAAACTAAAATGAGAAAACAATATATATGTATATTTATTTATTTGATTGGCCTATATACGTGCTTTAACTTGATGCAAAATTAAATTCGAAGTTAGTTCACAGCGGAAATAGGACCAGGCGTGAAAGTATAAAATATAAAATAGGAAATTTCTCCGTTATTAAATGCCGCATCGAATAGCTTACGTAAACTTTCTAGTAATTAAGGTAATAACGTATAATTGTGGTTCAATGTACTTTGTGTTCTAACGGTTTTTGAATTTAAGTATTTATTTAGTTAATTGCTACCCACGTGATCTTTATGATATAATGTATCGTGGGATGCCCAATGTCTCGTTGCATATTTGTTAGGGTAGAAATACGGAATTGAACTTAATTCAATTAGCAGAAATAATTTGCGTGGGAGGTTTTTTTTATTATAGATTCAGTTCAGTGACACTTTATTTTACGCAACGCATTTTGTAAAAAAATAAAAGAGTTTCGAGCAACTAAGAATTGCGGTTATTCATAGATTTAAATTTTGAGTTAGCAGAATATTAATTGTCTAAGAATATTAGTACTTCTATGCCTGAGGATGACTCAATGAAAGGAAAGCTTTAATTTAATTATTTAATTGATATTTTATTTTTTATGAACTACTCAGTTTACAACAAAATGTTTAAAATTGGTATTGGTTTTATCGTAATCACATCCACATTTCTCTATCAAATTATAAAATGTACTGTGGGAGTTTTTGATATTCCAGAACGTGCAATATTTCCTGCCCGTAACTGGAAATACATAAGTAATACGCCCTCACAGATGGCGAACGCGCCAGACTAACACGGATCCTTGTGATTCTAAGATAAGGAGGTTTTACAGTTGCACCCATAAATAAAAGACTGGAAATGATAAAGAATATATGCTTGTTCATTTGCGTGGAAGCGGTCTTGTAAGGGTGTTATTTTCAAGAGGTCTCCATGTCCTCTTGGTTTCGAACCTTCTAAATCTCATCCTCCGGGCGATTTAGCAGACACTTCTTTTTCTTATTTTTTTTCATTCCGCCAATTTTATTTTTATTTCCCCAATTCCCCCACCCCAGCTCTATACTTTATCCATCGTCGATCTGTGTATCTCATCTCTCTTTCGGCTCTTCTTCGGTTCCATTTCGGGCTCGGTGGCGCTCATTCCCGGCACCTTGAAATGCTAATGTGTAGGGCTCTGCCGTCACCTGCTCAGCATCGGCCATAAATTTGGGATTCTTAGAACCCTTCATTGTATGACATTGGGGCAGTCTTAGGCCCAGGGAGATTCGGATTTTATGAATTAATGAGAAATGCGTGTTGCCAATAAAGTAAAAAAAAAAAAAACGCTACATATATTATAAAATATATTCTGAAAATGTTTATTCATTTCGGAGATTAAAAATGTATTGTATTTATTGTCTATATTTCACCGATCAGTAATTGCTCGTCCCCAAGTAACACAATGTAAGGTTAGACTATTCAGATTTCTGTATTTAATTATTACGTAAGACATTAAAGTGTTAGTAACTATAATTCTAACAGTCAAGATTCTAGCATCCAAAATACTGACTGCCAAATATTCATAACCTAAACTTTTAGCTAAATTCAGCATTTCTTTAAATGGTCCGTTCGTTGAGTCAATGTATTGAAATATTGGGATTTTAAATTAACGATTTCGGTATGTAAAATTTCAGAAGTTTTGGTTGTCGGGATTGTTATTCGAAAGTAACAAGCTTTTCAAAACTTTTTTTTCTTTTTTGGAATCAAGAAGTTCTAAACCGCTCATGTACCAACAAAGTTAGACAATAATAAATTGGTTTATGTATACTTATGGGATTTACGAGAATCGGGACGTATTATCTACCACTCGAACACATTTTTTGGCTGGGACTTAATTGAACGATTCCTAAGCCCGAAGGCAATATTTTTTTATTATTTACTCATACAATAATCGCATTTCGCGACTGGAGCGATTTAGCGACGAATCAGTTATTCAACATATATAATCACTTTATTATATTTACGTAAGTATGCTTATTTCTGCAAATATTTTCATTATTTTTTTATTTTTTTTCATGAATTTATTTTCATGTTGTGTGCTCCATCCATTGGATACTACACACATTTCAGCATTACATTATAATATTTCTTATATGAGGCGTTTGGTTTCAAAACCAGGTACATCCATTTTCAAAAAATTTTCAGGACTGATCAAAATAGATTTCATTTTTTAAAAAAGTCAGTTTAACACATTTTTTTCATTATCTGCCGGTATTGATTTAGGAAGGATCTAAATGGTTTTGGAACAAACGCGTCCAATACATCATTTCCAGGATTAAAAACTTATGAAAAATTAAAAAAAAAATGTTTTTGAAAAAAAATGGATGTACCTGGTTTTGAAACCAAACGCCTCATATAATAATTGTAAACATTATAGAACAATAAATTAATTAAATAAAAACAAAAATAAAGTAAAAAAATAAAAATAAAATAAAACATATGTAACATTACATTACATATGTGTACAACAATAGGTGTATATCTACAAAATGGTGTCCAAATCTTGAATAAATGCATTAAATCCCTTGTTCAATTTGAGTAGAAGTTTCGGTTTGTAAGGTAATGTACTTGATGAGTTTTGTTCTTGGTCCGTCAAGTAATGTACAGTCATATAAGAGGTGGTCACATGTCTGTTCAGTCTCATCGTCACATTTACATGTATTTGTGTTTGTTAGTTTAAATTTGTACAAGTAACTCTTCGTAGGTCCATGTCCTGATATAAATTGTATTTGTTTAGAATTGGTAAGTGTTATTTTTTGTCTCTGGTATACAGTTGGTATGTACTTATGTAATTGTCGTCCTTTAGTAGTGTTTGTCCATCTTTCGTCCCATTTTTTATAAGATTCGTCTATCAAAATAGTTTTAATGGTCTGTTTAGTCATTTTAGAGTATGTAATAGGTATCGTTTCGTCTCTTGAAGCTGTATTTGCAAGTTGATCTGCTGTGTCATTTCCTAAATTTCCGGAGTGTCCCTTTATCCATGTTATTGCCACTATTACATTCTTCTGTCTACATCGTGTGATTAGTCTTCTGATCTGTTCAGTCTGTTCGTTATGGTTTTCGTTATTGTAAATGCGGTCTATGTTAATTTTGCTGTCCGTATAGATTATACTAGTCTCTCTGTCACTTGAAATGTCGTACAGTGTTTTGAGTGCCTCAGTAATTGCAAAGTTTTCTGCTTGATTGTTTGTACATAGTGTTGATAGTCTGTATTGTCCTCTCTGTATAATATTGCCGTATTTTAAAATAATGTATGCACACCCAACGCCATCCATGTTTTTACTTCCGTCAGTGTATATATGATATGTCCACGTTATGTCTAAGTTGTCTAATGGTCTAATGTAGTCCTTTGGGTGTAACCAGTAAGTATGTCTCACGTCTTTTTCTATTTTCGTTTGATGTAATATTTTGTAATGTAAAGTCATGTGGGATTTCATTCAATTTCAATAACATATGTTGCCTTATCATTTGCTCAGCTTTGATGTAAATTGGCAAAGTGTCTGCTAATACACATGAAGCCTCATAAGATAAAGTACGATATCCTTTAGCAATTTTTATCGCAATTAGCCTTTGCACTCTTTCTAATTTTTTGACATTTCTTTTAACGACCAAGGCAAGTCCCCAAATTTCAATTACAGACGTCAATATGGGAACGATCGCCCCTTTGTATAGTGTGGTCAGAGCGTCGGATTTAAGACCCCAGGGACACTCTAGCAGCCATCGAGAGTCCGTTTATTATTGAAAGCAGTCTTGTTTGTAAGTTAGTAATGTGATAGTTCCATTTCAATTTCCTGTCAATGTGAAGACCAAGATATTTTAAGATATGTTTTTCTTGTAATGTCTCACCATTTAATTTAATGTCTAAGGTAGGTGTGTGTCTTTGTCTTGTAAACAGTGTGTATGATGTTTTTTCTATATTAAATTTGAGTTTGTGTTTTTTAGCCCATTCATTGATTAGTACCAAAACAGCGTTAGTAAGTTGGGTGATTTGAATTAAGTCTATTCCAATAACCATAAGTAAAATGTCGTCAGCAAATGCAATAATTTCAGTTCCTTCTGGTAGTATTGTTTTAAGTAGACTGTCTAAAATGATTTTCCACAGTAGAGGTGAGCAAGCTGAGCCCTGTGGCGTGCCTCTATTATGAGAAGTGTGTACAGTGGTGTTTTGAAGGGTCATGTATACAACTCGATTATTGAGATAGTCTCTAAGTAATTTGTAAATATTTAGTGGGCATTTTTGTTTATGTAATGATTCGAATATCGAAGGCCACCAAGCGTGATCGAAGGCACCTTTAAAATCCATCGAAACGATCACAATATGTTTCTTTCCAGTTAGATTCGTTCGTAGTAAATTAGTAATTCTGTATAGTGCGTCAACAGTACTTGTTTGGGGTGGTTATGTTTCAAGAAGTGTAATACACGGACTATATACGGGCTACAGTCATGTAGTAATTCAGTCAAAGTGTATGGAAGGTCTATGTGAGTCCTTAAATAGCAGTCAGTAAGTATATGTTTTATAGTAAGTCTACAGTTACAGTGTTGGCAGTAGGGTTCGTCTTCTCCAGTAAGTAGGTAAGTGTGAGTTAGTCGTGAATAGCCAATTCTCAATCTCGTTAAAACTTCTTCTTCTCTTCTAATTAGCCTTTATGAGGAAGACCATTCACCAAGTATATGTTTCAGTTCTCGAATTTTGTTATCAGTTGTGGTAAACCAAGTTTTCTGTCATGAGTTGAGTATCATATGTTTTGCTTGGGCTTGAATATCTTGATGTGTTCAGTATGTGCCGTCGTGAGTTCTTTTTTGAGTAGCTGGTTTAGCAAGTTCGTCTACTTGTGGGTTTTGTTTAATGTTTGTATGTCCGGGTAACCAGTACATAGTTATTCTTTTGTTTAATGTCTGGATTTTTTTGTAATATGTGAGCAATAGACCAAGACTCCAAGTCATCTGGTGATATTAGAAACAACCCCATAGCATGGTGGATACCATAGATGGAAAACGAGATAGTCCAGTTATTTACTAATGGGTAAATGTAAAATGGCTTCTTCAGCAGTACCTTTCGTCTGAATTCTCAGACCAACATTAATAGGTAATAGTTCCCAACGTCAAACACGGGTATTCACATGGAAATTGATATTAAATTAAAATTATTTATTAACGTCCACTTTTTGCAACTAAGGCTAATTGGGACTTAGGCTATTTGAGGGGGGGGGGGTGTTTATCTACAGCTTACTACCCTTTTCTAGCCAGGGTGGGACTAAGGACTTTAATTAATGAATTCCTTCATTAAATAACTTCCTTTGCCCAGGCAGGAATCGAGCTCTCCACTCTAGGTTTACCATGTGTGAATAAGCTCAACGCTTTAATTCACATGCCCAACTCTGGTGTCTCTTATAAATGATATTAATGTTTGCTCAGTGCCAGTCCTCATATAACTTATGATTAATTTTGGGCTTATGAAAAAATTCTGAAAAGGCCGATCGTCCATAGATGGCCAAAATGAGGCACATTAATATTTATATATCTAATTAAATGTCTAACTTGTGTTCAAAATATTAGTTAGTCTTAGTTTATAATTTTAAAAAAAAACTTACATTAAATGTTGTTTTTGTATTGTTATTTTTTGAGCAAAATTGTAAAAATAACAATTTCCTACTGTTTAGAGAAAAGAATTCAGGAATTCTCCCTTCCCTTCTTGAATTTGGAAAGTTAAAATAGTGCTATTAAAAAAATAAATATACTCTTCCAATAGACTAAATTTAGAAAATCTGAAGTAATTGCAAATAAATTCCTCTAGAGAGGAAAACAAGTATTATTATACAACATGTTATCCAAAAGGAATTACTAGTTCGGTGAAACAGCTTAAAAGTAATTTTCTAAATGTTATTTATTAATTTCCACTTTATGCCGCTATGGCTGATCGGCAAAAGTAATTTTATGGGTGGCCCATGGAATTAAATATTTTAATCATATGCTAATTTGGAATGGAAATTGCATATGCAATTGGAACATTTTATGTAATTTGCGTTGAAGATAAGATCCAACTGAAACGTTATAACACTTTACATTTCCTATAAGTATACGTTTTCGCGTAAAACATTATTTATAACTTAATCAATGTTTACTTCTTAATCAGAGGGTTTTCTCTTTCATGGACCTATGCAATTTTTAATAATTCAAATATACCCGTCCTACGTTTGGGTAAGTAAAAATGGAAATTCAAGTAGTATAAATTACAGTGTTGCTTTAATTATAAGTCAAGAGCGGCTCATTGAAATATTTATAAGAAATATTGTTATTTATTTGAATAGTGGCTGTACTCTTCACATGATTTTTAAGAAATGTCATCATTTTTACATCGAACGTACCTGGAAAATAAAATAGCCCTTTGAACAATAAGGTTCCACGTCGGTAATAAGTAACAAAATCAATATTTATTACTTTTGAACTAACGATTACATTTGTTTAATGATTATTCCACCCAAAAGTATTGTCTGTTTGGACAGTTTTTGAAAACCAATTATTTTGATAAAGCTATATCATACAATTGTGTTTTTTCCTTAATGAAATATTGTATTAGCTAATCATTGTTTTGTTTTTTTTAGCCTTTATTAAACTCTCATTCTCACTATTGTGATTTTCAATTAAAGATATTATATTTCTGAACTTCTCAAGTAAAGATATAATTGTATGTCTTGTATAATTATGATACTATCTAAAGGATAAACTGATAATATAACGTGAGATGGAACATAGAAAAAAGGTGACTGATCAAAGGAATTACAAATTCACTATAATAATTATATGTTATAGATTAAATATGTTATATGTTGAATATGTTATATATTAAATATGTTATATGTTAAATATGTTATAGGTTATATGTTAAATATGTTATAGGTTATATGTTAAATAGGTTATAGGTTATATGTTAAATATGTTATAGGTTATATGTTAAATATGTTATAGGTTATATGTTAAATATGTTATAGGTTATATGTTAAATATGTTATAGGTTATATATTAAATATGTTATAGGTTATATGTTAAATATGTTATAGTTTATATGTTCAATAGGTTATATGTTTAATATGATATATGTTAAATATGATATATGTTAAATATGTTAATTATTATGCTGTATATTAAATAACTGATTCGTCGCTAAATCGCCCCTGTTGCGAAATGTGATTATTTTATGAATAATAATAATAATAAATTCACTGCATTTGATGAGCCAAGATGAATGCATAGTATAACATGTACATGCTCTTTACTATTCTTACAGCTCTTCTTATAGAAACTGTATTACTAACATACTTTTCCATAGTCGCCTAATTTATTACATTGGGGTAAATCATAAAATCATATTTGAATGTTTAATTTGCAGTAGAAAGAAATATTATTTATACTCAACAGAAAGTCGACACTCATGGCGTTCACTTAAAATAAGAGAATTAAAAATAATGACTTTTGGCAGATTTCCCTTAAGGGAAATCAGCTATTGAGGTCGTACTCATGACGCGATTTTCGAAGTTTTTCTTCAAATGTCCATAGATCCTACCCAGGAGATGACGAAACTGAGATCTGGTCAAAATTATATATATATAATTCGAAATATTTCCGTTACCTTGCGTCAGATCAAAATATTGTATAGAACCAATATTATTGAATACATATACATATATTCTCTGTCTTGAATATTAACCGAGGTATTTGCATTTTTATTAAATGTGGGCCGATAACGGACGACTGAGTTTCCCGCCAAAAGCTAGTTCGGCCGTAACTCTTCGGCTCTCGTATGGAGATTTTTCTATTGTATAACTTCACGTGGGAAATCTGCTTAGTTTGCGGAGCCCCTGCTTGACGGACTTTATTTCTTCTTCAACACTGTTTGTGAAACAAAACATGAACTTGTATTACAGAAATAGCTTAGCACATAATCATAAAACATGATACAAGAATATGTATCAAAACACCCACCCCATAAACTTGAATATTTCGGGAAAACCATATCATTTTCATGAGTAAAACCCTTTAACGCAGTGACCGAATGTGTTAAATCAATTAAAAAAAAACTTCTTGGCCTAAAATAATTTAAAGAACTTCGTGTCTAAAGTATACACACGATGAAACTAACAAAAATGTTAAATTAAACTGCAAAATATTTGTCATCAAAATTGTACATAAAATAAATTATATCATATATGTATATTATGATAAAGTTTTATATGACGGGTATAGAAGATATTTTATTAGAAATAATTAAAATTAATAAATTATATTTATATTATACTTTTTAATATTGATAGTTCATTTAGATAAGATATTAGCCAGGCACGGGACTGGGACGTGTTTGATCGTGTATTTGATATGCACGTCCAATTTTCTAAATATACACGAGGAGGGTGAGACCTATCCCAGTTAATTATAGTGTTAAAAAACTACACACATTATGTAACCTGTCCTAGCCGGCTAGACTCATATTTTTAAGAATTTTATTCTTATTTATTTATCATTTCTTTTTTTTGACATTGGATAATTCAAGCGATAAGCGTTCTCCTCATTTAAGAAATTTGATGCCATTAATAATAAACAACGAAATGAAAATATTATTCCTTAAAAAAATCCTGAATGCAAAGAATTTGAATTATTAATGTAAATTAAAAAATCGACAGAGATATTTCCAGTATTGTAGTATATTAGATGGACTGAACATATTCGTTGAGTTGTTGGTAAGAAATTATGCAGTGAGCAACTCGCGTACTATTCAGTAGACTATGTTAGCACTGATATATTCATATTATTATTATAATTATTTGTTAACGTCCACTTTTTGCAACTTAGGCTAATTGGGACGGGTTATCTACAGGTTACCACCCTTTTCTAGCCACGGTGGGATTTAGGATTTTATTTAATGAATTTCGTCACTAAATAAATTCCCCTGCCCAGGCGAGAATCGAACTTGCCACTCTAGGTTTACCATGTGAGATAAAGCTCAACGTTCTAACTCACAAGGCTAACCTGAGCCCCCAAGATATATTTATAATTGACAGGAAAGTGGTATTAGACAGTTATAAAGTAAGAATTTTGAATGTTTAATAATGAAGGCAGGTTCTTTTTCTGAGGAGTCGGTATGAGCAATGATTGACAGTTGCTGGAGTTCTGTTAAGATCAATTTTATGCGTACTAGTTCAATGATAATATTGATAAGATAGCTATAAGAAAAGGACAGTTGATATTTGGTATACAATATGTACAATAAATAAGTCAAACTACTACATTGGGAGTGAAGGGCTCCCGGCATAAGCAGTAGTTTAATAAAGAAAAATCATCAAAAACTTCTCCAGTGTTTTCAAACTGATCAGTGATAGTGTCAGTTATAAAAAACAGACCATCTAGTAATGTATTACAGGCTACAAAATGATTCTTCTTAAACGTGATTGTAAGATGATAATTAACTCGTTATCTATTTCCTATACTTAGATTTACAAGAGTAATAAATAGCTAGATGAGTCGTTCAAGTACTGTTTAAAATTAATTATTATATATTACTTGATGGTGATCACAAATCCAACCTCAATTTATGAAAAACTTTTTCTGAGTAAAAGAGTTTATTAGTGACTATGCTTGTAACAAGAATCCAGGCCCTTTCCAAACAGCTGATCCAAGTCAGCCACTGCCATCATAATCAATATCGACAAAGAGTATATATTATAACGATCTAGTATTACTGTCAAAAAAAGTTGTATTCATTGGCATTCAGACTATGAAATGTATTTATTTTAACATAACAAAATAGGATAGGTCAATATATATTTTTTTCTATAAAAAAAATACTAATATTACGCCAAGTAATTTCTTTACATATTATTAAATAGAATTTAAACTTACATAATACTTTCGCTAAAACAAATAGCTGAAATTCTATAAAACATTTTACAAAATTTATCAATTTAATAATTAAAAATAATAAATAAATTCCTTTAACAATCTCAATACAACTCTAAATATACAAAAGCATTTTTAATTTATTGACTTGCTATATTGTAAGTCTTAAATTTATTAAAGGATGAAATTCTCATCAATATCATAAATTATTTTTTGTGCAATTATGAAGACTAATATTTTATATTTTTATTTAACAATTGAACATTTCTGGGTAGTTTCATATTGTGTATAAAAACATCCTTCAGACTATCCTATTTTTGTATCATGTTTTATGATTTTGTTTTATACTATTTCTATAATACAAGTTCATGTTTTGTTTCACAGATCGTGTTGAAGAAGAAGAAGTCATTACTTGCATTATTATTATTTATTAACGTCCACTTTTTGCAACTCAGGCTAATTGGGATGGGTTATCTACAGGTTACCACCCTTTTCTAGCTAGGGTGGGATTTTATGATGTTATTTAATGAATTTCGTCACTAAATAATTTCCTTTGCCCAGGCAAGAATCGAACTCG
The DNA here is from genome assembly GCA_019009955.1 of Riptortus pedestris. Taxonomy (NCBI): domain Eukaryota; kingdom Metazoa; phylum Arthropoda; class Insecta; order Hemiptera; family Alydidae; genus Riptortus; species Riptortus pedestris. The sequence goes on from CM032228.1 coordinate 47,874,556, forward strand.
CCACTCTAGGTTTATCATGTGAGATAAAGGCCAACGCTTAAACTCGCTTTGCTAACCTGAGACCCCATTACTTTTAACTCCTTATAATGTATAATATTTTTTCTACATTACTTTTAAGTCCTTATAATGTAGAAAAAAGATTATACATTATAAGGAGTTAAAAGCTACCTGTTATATTACCTACCACGACATTCTGTTGAGTATAAATCATATTGTTTTCTTCTGTAAATTAAATATTAAAACATGATTTCATGAGTTACCCCAATGTAATACACCGTAAGTTAACCGATTACGGAATTATTTGTAGTATGTTAGTAATACAGTTTCTATTGGAAGATCTTAACACATTTTAATCAGAAGCAAAGCGATTTTAGTTTATTAATTAATTCTTCATTATTACCAAACCCTTCAAGGCTTTTGTCCGCAGCCAATACTCAGCACCTTACCAAGGGGACTGGTCAAATGTCTCGATTTCCCGTGTGTTCTCTATTGACTTTTGTGATATTTTAATTGATAAATTGGACAATTTTGGCGTTGCTGATAATGAGGTAGTTCCAGCATCCAGTATAGGTTTCAATATGTAGACATACTCGTATTAGAGCGAAGCTAGGCGGATTTCTATATAAAGATAGAGTTCATTTTTAGAGTGCTGAGTCCCAAATTGATAAGTATGTTGAGCGAGTGGCTGGCATGATTGGGTCGGTTAATCCAGGCTTGTCTAGGTAAGTCGAGTAAGTAGAGTGGGGGTAAGGTGGATTCCTGTAGTAAGGAGTCCGTGAGAAATAGACGGAGGGACCACTCACGTACGGTTCAGACTGACTGACCTCCATACCTCACTCGATCTCTTCTTCAACGATAACTACATTTACATGCGTCATTTAGGACTTTACGAATCAATTTTTAGGCCATTTTTATTGTTTCATTCTACTTTTTTTTTATTATTTTTAGTAAATATGCAATGCACTGCCTGTCTGTGGTAACATTTTATTGCCAGAATTCTTTTAAGGAAAATCAGTTATTGAGAACGTACTTATGACGCGATTTTCGGAACATTTTATCATATGTTCTTCGATTCTACCTAGTAGATGATGGATCTATCTATCTAGCAATTTTTATTTAATTGCTACCAAATTCGAAATTTAATCCTGTTATGTAAAAGAAAAGTCCGTCACGCAGGGGCTGCGTAAACTAAGCAGATTTCCCACGTGAAGTTTTACAATAGAGAAATCTGCCTAATAACAACTGTAGTAGTAAGAAACCTCAAAAACCTAAAACATTATTTAGGGGGTAATAACCCAGAAGTTTTTAGACCCAAAAAACAGTTAACCTAAGCTCTAAACCTATTCACGAGGGACGAGTAGTTATAGAAACGGCCGCCAGAGCTCTCGGCAGAAAGTCCGAACATAGCCTACTGGTGATCACACGCAGATTACAAATGCAAATATCTCGGTTCATATTTAAGATAAAGAATAAATGCATATAACAATATGTATAGTAAATTTAATTTGCAATAAGATTGGTTCTATACAATGTTTCGTTCTATACAATATTCGGTGCATAATAACGGAGATATTTCGAATGTTCGAACATCCCCCTTTTAACCCCCCCCCTCCCACTGGTCAGATTTCAGCCATTAACGAACTTGATCTTCCTTTTTACATAAAACGATTAAATACAGAGTTTGGTGTCTATTAAACAAAAATTGCGAGCGCGAGAGTGTTCACACACAAATATATATATATATATATATATATATATATATATATATATATATATATATATATATATATATAATTTGAACGGACTTCATTTTCGTCATCTCCTGGGTAGGATCGATCGACATTTGGAGACATTTTTCGAATATCGCGTCATGAGTACGACCTCAATAGCTGATTTCCCTCAAGGGAAATGTGCTAAAAGATAGAGTTCATTATTGGCAAAAATTGGGCCAGTGGGAGGGGACGACATTTCGAGGGAAATTTCGGAAATTTGAGGTACATCCATTTTTTTGATTTTAACCTTAAGTAAACCCCCATTCCTACTCATGTCATAATACAAATAAGCTACTATATCTTGAACCACATTATTCTAAGGATAAATACTAAATATTGTTGTCAAGAGACCTATATTTTGAAAGATACATGCAAATTCGTTTGTGTGATAACGTCATCAATTATGATTTTACGTTGTAACTTGAAAGTGTCTTTTTATTAACAAATTGGTACTGCATGTGTGTGTGTATATATATATGATAATATTACAAAATCAATATTGATTACCTAAATTTTAATAAATTAATCGCCCCATGGTTAAATTATGGTCAAGATTATCAGTATTCCAATTTATGATGTTTTTATAAAACGCATTTTTCTGTAAGATAGGTTTTGTTTTCTTTATTTGACTTCAATATACATATATGCGCTCTTTAATAATTTTCGAATAATGAGATACAGAGAGTTACAAAGAGAAAGAATATTTATGAATTTTAATGAAAAATGTTATGCTTTTCTTTTTAACTGTTATGATTTGTCTGAATACAAAAATACCATGGAACAGTTTGTTTCTAACATAAACATTTAGTAGCCGTCTTTATCAGTGTGCCTCCAAGGTGATCGATCGCTTGAAAATTCAAGAGACTTTAACGCCACTGATGTGGTGATTTTAATAGCTGATTCCTGAATACTCTCATATAACCATATTTGACTCATTAACTATGGGAATATTATAATAAAATTCTTTCTAAAAAATTAATAAATATATAACGGTCAACCTGCAATACTTCAAGAAATATTATTTCCATTTCACTACAAAGAGAAGTATGGGTTCTAATAACAGCCAGAAAACAATTAGTCAAGAGATTGCTGATTAAAATATACAGATTTCTCAAGGGTTATTTATATTACAATTTAATGTATTTATTGTAGATGAAAAAGAAACGTATGTATGTGTGTATGTATATGTATATATATATATATATATGTGTGTGTGTGTGTGTGTGTGTGTGTGTGTGTGTGTAGAATTATCACTAAAAGCAGTACTTTATTCAACATGCAGTTTTTGCGTGGGAATGACTCGCAAATGCCACTACAGACTTATCTTATCTCAGCTGCAAGTACTTGAATATGTTTCTTCCCCATTACTACAACCATGAGATGGCATGGGCACAAGACTCAACGTGATTTATATGGTATTAAACACCATATAAACACCATTAACAGTAGAAGTTGTTTTACGGGACGCTAAAAAATATACTCCTGCAGCATCTGAACTAAAGCTTAGTCAATGAAACTATAGTACTAGAAAATATTTTCGTTTATAAGTTTGGTCGAGTTAAATACTTCCATACGATAATATATTTACGATTTTCCATGTAATCCTTCTTTAAACTATGATTATTGTTTGAAAAGTATCCAAATTCAGGTTCAAATTATGATTAATGCGATGAAAGAAATAAAGAAAACAAATTTAAAAAAAAAAACACTTGAAGCAGTTTACACAGTGTTGAAGAGAACTGAACCAGTATACTCAGTCTGATTTCTCTAAATCATGATGCCTCACTAAAATTTAACAATTGGTGTACATTAGTTTATAATTAAATTGTTTTCCCCTGATTTTTTAAAACTCTTGTATATTGACTTTGTAAACAAACAGGTAAACATAGGAGTGATTGATTTTGTCGTCATTCCATTATAATTTGGATGTCAGAAAGAAATTCCTTAAGCATTTTTTGTTACGTTTCGGATTTTGAATAGATCAACATTATTTTATTCGTACCATAAATATTTTTATTTCATTTTTTCCTTTTTATAAATTTTTTATCGCCACTTTAACTTTTTTTATCATCATCTAGGGATGGATTTTGAAGTAATATATGTAAATTTGGGACATGAGGACTACCTCAATAGCTGGTTTCGAGATTTTATTACAACAAACTTGCCTTAACCGTTTGTAGGCAACGCTGGAGGTTAATATGTTCCCTGTCATAAATCAAAATGTAGATGGCCTGTTGACAGATGGTTGTTTAAAAAAATCTGTCGAGAAAGTTTTAGTTCGTTTTAAAAATCTTCTCCGCCTGTTACCTACTTTTGAGCTCCACTAACTAACTGAGATATTGGGTTATTGTACCGAGAAACACTAGTGCACTGGAGAAGCATCTTTCACAAGAGGTTCAAATGGGCATAATTTTTCTAATATAGTATAATGTTTGTAATTCTTTCTGGCCCTTATAGCTTTTCAATCTAAAGAGGATATAAACACTTGTATTACGCAATAGATAACTATTTAGTTAAGTTATACATATTGTGTTGAAATAGGAAATCCTTTAGGGTCACACAAATGTAGTAGAGATTAGCTGCTTTGATTTCCCGTTTCTTTTTTAGAGCAAAGGCGTCAATAAGAAATATCGAAGCGAGGATTCTACCTCAGACAGCAAGAGGGTCTTCCACCACTATCATTAATAACTCCAATGAGCTTGCATAACAATGTTTACATACATGAACTAATTAATTGCAGTTAATCCGGTTTTGTATTGTAACCTTTATCCTAATGCACTCCTTGTTTTGTTTTACTAAGGAGTAAGGACCTAAACATAGGAGAGGCAAAGGATAAAGTTACTATAAATAACATAGCTTTTGTTGAATTTTAATGTAATACCTAATAGCTGAATGACATCTTGTATTGAATCAAAAATGTTGTAGAACTTAATTTACTGATAAAAAAAAGGACTTATACTAATTTATTGTATCTAAAATACGTACAGAAAAATGTTTAATTTTTTAGTTCCGTCATTCAAACGACTCTCCCTCACTCCATTAATCAGTAAAGTGGTGCATAACTTCAGCTTCACCAAACAATTATCAAGCTCACCTGGTATTACCCGCGTGGTGGTTTTGTTCACCAAAGTTTCCCCTGTTGTTCTACTAGTTTATTCAGGCTACCTCAACTGCTCCGAGGACGTTGTCATACCCGTGAATCCATGTCGTATCCATCGTTCGGATCTCTAATATTTATAGTGAGATTCGGAGCTGTATATCTTTTGTCAAGTAAAAATGAAGATCTGGGATATCTTTTATTCAAGTGGAATATAATTCATTTGTAGAACGGGCGGATTGACATCTATAATATTTATGCACATAAATTAAGCCCAAACGTAGTGGTATCCACTTTACTCAGAAATATTATTTTCATAACCTGGTGGGTGAAAATTGGCAGAAGGCAAAGATTTGGGAAAAGCAACGAACTAACAAGAAAAGAAATTGAAAAACGTACTAATAATTTACTATATACCTTGTAAACTATGGATACCCTTATTCCTAAAAGTGGGGCATCACCCATCTAAAGGAGTACTAATGTAGGAACCAACCTGGACCTCGGGTACGGTGACTCCTCCCTTAGGGATTCATCTGAATGAACACTCTCAGTTGAGATTCCCCTGGAAGGTAGTAGCACGACTAGCAAAAGGTTAGTTAAAAGTTCCATGACACCAGAAGACCTCGTAATCGTATCTAAGCCTAACCCTGCAGACTAAAGGAAAAGCCTAATTTCGCTGCTGCATATTAATAAGGTTCATTTATTACAACATAAAAATGCTTGCCAAACATAAAATACTGTGAATTTATGGGGAATGGTAGACGTACGGATGAACGAATAACACGGTAGAGGGCCCATTTCCAGTATAACTGACTCTTAAAACTATACAGTTCAGAGCTTTATCTTTCTACTAAATTATGAACACGAAATAATAACATATGACCAATAATTTTAAGTATGAATAAAACAATAGAAATGATACTCAATCGGACTTTTAATTATTTCTAAAATGTTGTTATAACGTCAATTAGGGCAGTGGAATTATATCCCATGCATCATTTAAACGAATATTGTGCTTAAGATCCAAATTGTTGTAGTACGTAGTGTCACCCCGGCCTCGAAGATGTGGGATGAACGGTGGAGTAACCCTCTTGTTCAAGATATCCAGCCAGTTTATATCACTGTACCATAAGTGATCTTTGATATCATTCACTCCGTTCTTCAGATTACCATATCTGTTGGTTGGATCTGTTTGGAGCAGGTTGCGTATGAGATCCTGCAGATCGTAGGAGAAGCCTTTCGGCATTATGAATCTACCTTGTGTGATGTTTTCGAAGACGCAAAATTCGTTCTTGCAGAAGAAAGGGGTGTTGCCAGCGCACATCTCGAATAGAAGAACGCCAAATGACCACCAATCAGCTGGGAAGCTGTAACCTCTGTTCAGAATCACTTCAGGAGCGACGAATTCCGTTGTACCGCACATCGAGTAAGTCCTTGCAGAGATTCGTTTACAAAATCCTAGATCACAGAGCTTCAGATATCCGTCCCTGTCCATCAATATGTTTTCCGGCTTAATATCCCTGTAGATGAGCCCCAGGAAGTGGAGGTACTCGAGAGCGAGGAGTACTTGAGAAGAATAGAACTTGGCGCTGTACTCTGGGAATCTGTAATTTCTTCTCAAGTGCAACCACAGGTCTCCTCCTTGGACGAACGGCATCACGAAGTACAAGTTCTCATCATCACTGAACGAAAACTCCATGTGGATAATGAACGGGAACTTACTTGCTTGAAGGGCGCGTTTTTCATTCAGCAATTTTTCATTCAAATCTGGAATCATGGTTAAACTCTTATCATGAACTTTGATAGCGTAGTAATTCTTCTTCCATTTGGCAAGTTCAACTTTCCCGAATTCACCTTCGCCAATCGTACGGATAAATTTGAAGTCCTTTCTGGTCAAATTCACGTGGGCATCTTTCGTCCATTTCGCCAGGACACTACTTTTGGATTTTTCTAAGAAAGCGTTCCAGTCGTCAATGCATTCTACACCTTGTCTTTTTGCCTCCATCTCTGATGTATTAACTCTCGTATTTTAGTATTTGAAACAAACTATAAAAATTGCTCTACTGTAAACTAAAGTGCTAAACTAAATAATAAACTAACTAATCAAAACACCACATGGTTTTTATTTATTAAATATTTTGATTACCATCTGTTGTAGCGGCTGCTTAAATGTGAAGAACTTTGAAGGTAAATGGTGCATTAAAGATATTAAGATGGGGCTCAGGTTACTATTATTATTATAAATTAACGTCCACTATTTGCAACTTAGGCTAATTGGGACGGGTTATCTACAGGTTACCACCCTTTTCTAGCCAGGGTGGGATTTTAGGATGTTATTTAATGAATTTCGTCACTAATTTGAGATAAAGATCAACGCTCTCACATGGGGCTCAGGTTAGCCATGTGAGCTAAAGCGTTGCCTTTAATCTAACATGGTAAACCTAGAGTGGCGAGTTTGATTCTCGCCTGGGCAGTAGGAATTTATTTAGTGACGAACTAAAATCCTTAGTTCTACTCTGGTTAGAAAAGGGTGGTAACCTGTAGATAACCCGTCCCAATTAGACTTAGTAGCAAAAAGTGGACATAAATAGATAACAATAAAGATAGTTTAGTCAAACCTAGGCTAATTTTTTACGCAAAAATGACTTGTAATACTAAATGTTATAGCTGCCTTTCAGTATTTATTTTTTTATTATTTATTAACCTATTTAGAAGGGTTATTTTTAGACAGGCATCATCATTAAACATGGTTTAATATTAATTTAGAAAACGTTATAAAAAGCGTTTTGCACAGAGGACTCAAGTGTTGAGGCTGTGTGACGCGAATTTCGATAATAAAATTCAAATTCCACACCGAGTCCACTTTGGAGATGACAGAAATGAGCATCTTCTACATTGTGAAATTTATATATATATATATATATATATATATATATATATATATATATATATATATAACTTAAGATTTGTCTGAAGTTCGACGCGAAAAAGTTTAAAAACTTTTTAATAGCAAGAACATTGGAAATCTTGCCTGTCTCTCCGCCCGTTTCTTTCCCAATCACTCAAAAACGGCTGGGTTTTAGCAGATTTCCCTTAAGAGAAATCAGCTATTTCGGTCTTACTCATGACCTGATTTTTGAAAATTTTCTTCAAATATCCATCGATCCTACCTAGGAGACGATGAAAATGAGGTCCTGAGGTCCTTTCAAAATTATATATATATATATATATATATATATATATATATATATATATATATATATATATATATATTTGTCTTTTAACGTGGTCGCAATTTTCGTTTGATCGTTACCAAACTCAATAGTTAAACGTCTTATGCCAAAAGACAGATCAAGTTCGTTAATGGCTGAAATCGGGCCAGTGAAAGGGGGGGTTAGAGGGGGGATATTCGAAATATCTCCGTTACCATACGTCAGATAAAAAACTTGAATAGAACCAATCTTATTGCAAATTAAATTTACTATAAATTGTGATCTACACGTTTATTCTCTATCTTGAATATTAACCGAGATATTTGCATTTTTATTAAATTTGGGCCGATAAGGGATGACTATTTCCCGCCAAAAGCTAGTTCGGCCGTTTGCCGCAACTGTTCGGCTCTCGTATGGAGACTTTCCTATTGTATAACTTCACGTGGGAAATTTGCTTAGTTTACGCAGCCCCTGCGTGACGGACTTTTTATTTAACATTTTTATTATGAGTCAATTATCCCATGGTACAACATAGGCTATGTGAGAAACCGAATTTCCAACTAGGAAGGGGGTTTACTTCGATCTGAAAATATTCATAAATATTTCATTACTACCTATTAGTCGTTAAAATAAATAACGAATTGTGTTTAGAATAATGGGTTTCTGAATTTTTGCTTCCACCTTCGGGGCACAAAAGACTTAATTCGTGTTTCATGACAATGCCTGAACAGGCTGAATTTTTTTTTTTTATACGTATTAAGGGAATGAGTACTGTTAATATCAGCGATTTGATACTCCACTTCTCATACTTTGATTCTTTAGACCTCATACATCCTACTATCGTATAACAACTGAACCCTGAGCAAAATTTTAACATGTTTTCTCCGGAAGATAAGATAATGCAATAGTTTTATTTTGACGAAATACTTATTGGTTACCAAGAACTATAATAAATTCGTCAATTTTCGTTCAATAAACATCCCACGTTTCAAGCTCTAATCTAAAAATGTGTTGAATTTGAAGAAAATAAATAATAATACATTTAGTGCTTCCATTATCCGGTATTTATATTTCGATGGGAAACCATAATTAATATATATCAATTATTTTCTGTGTAACAAAAATTCTAGTCATAAATTTGTCTAAATGCTTATATCTCGGGCAAAGAAATAACTGGCAGCACTTATACTGTTTAAGTTACAGGGCAGAAACTCTTGGAGGACAGAATTAGTTTTCTCGAGACTTAGAATCGGCTACACCAAACTAACACACTCATACTTAATGACAAAGGCTGACAGACACACTCGCTCAGCTTTTAACATTATCTTGACGATAAGATATATACTGACAGAATGCCAGTACACAGTGGACTTCTCCTATAGTTCTAGTAAACTATTGATATAAGGCACTAACAACAATATTCAAATATACGACCAAATTTAACATACAATTTAAGTCTATGGTGCACAACAAGATTTCAAACTATATGCATTTTTAGAATTATATGCATATATATACTATTCAATAGCAACCCTGAAGGAGGACATTACGAAAAGGATTAGCAACAATACCTTGCTTTCAGCCATTAATTTCCTACTAATCATTCTCTAACTATGTTCATCAAAAATGTTTATTCTGATAAAGGGAAATCAGTTATTGAGGACGCGATTTTCTCTTCAAAAAGAAAAATGTCTTCAAATGTCCATCGATCCTACCCAAGAGATGACGAAAATGAGGTCCGTTCAAAAGTAATGGAAAAAGACAGATCAAGTTCGTTAATAGCTGACGATTGGACAAGTGGGAGGGGGGGGGGTTTAGGGGGGGGAGATTTTCGAAAATTCGAAATATCTCCGTTACCATACGTCGGATCAAAAACTTGTATAGAACCAATCTTATTGCAAATTAAATGTACTATAAATATTGTTATATACATTTATTCTCTATCTTGAATATTAACCAAGATATTTGCATTTTTCAGTTTTCAGCCTTCAGCAAACCCCCTCTTCTACCCATAAACAAAACTCTGTTATGTAATAAACAACATAATTCGAAGCTTAAATGCCATAAATTGTTTTCAAGAGACCTTTATTATACGAGATAAATGCAAATATGTTATCGTGACCACCCCTTCTTAAATTCTTGGACTACTAAAATTTGATTGATTGAGATAAAAATTATTCCGATCCATTATAAATTACAGTACTAGGTATAGTAAATAGTTTTCAATAAAAATATATGTCATATTTTCTTAATTGTTTTTCTTTCCTGTGAAATGTTGGCACACCTGTTTGTTTACGTTTCAGGTGCTTCCCGTCTGGAGCTTTCTTATTATCGTTTATATTTATTCATTTTATGTTGACGGTGCTCTTGTGTTACCATTATATAGATTTATCTATTGTTAAACCTCACGAGGGAAATCTGTCTAGTTTACGCAGCTCCTGAGTGACGGATTTATTATTTCTCTTACTTTTGTTATTTGTTATTGTTACTTGTTGTTATTTCTTATTTATTTTAATTTTATTATTCGAGTTCGTACAATTTTTGACTTATTAAAGGGCAGATCACCTTTGATGTGGTCCATAAAATAATAAATAAAGTAAATAACAATTGTGTCATTGATGAATATGGCGGGAAGATTTTGTGCATTCAATCTTATTATTTCCACCCGACACTGATGGATAACACAGATAGTATATATGATTGATGTATGTGAACTTATTTGTCAATTAACGCTTTATTGGTCATGATTTTTTATTAGTCATTACTGAAGACCGAAACGTAAGGTCTGCGTAAAGTAAGCAGAATCCCCATGTCTTGGGCACATAGCTGATCTGACACCATCTATTCTCCATTTCCCCCAAAGAAGAAGCTTATGCGTACAGAACATCAAATTTAAGCAACACACGAGATGGTTTGTGGACTACGCCCTCTATGTAAAAATCGTGTTAATGGAAAAAGGGTTTCAGAGGATTTTCTCTGAATAATAAGTTCTGTTCATTAAATAGTTTTAAGTGTTAAAAATATGACAAATATTAAAGGTGTGGTTTGGAGGGGAAAGTGTTCACTCCTAATACTAAATAGATAAAGTCCGTCACGCAGGGGCTGCGTGAACTAAGCAGATTTCCCACACGGAGGTTTACAGTAGATAAATATACATTCAGGTAACACTAACGTGAATGTTAAGTGAAAAAATAAAAACGGTAATGAGAAATATTTCAGTCAATTTACAATACAAATAACCTCTACAACGGAAAGCGGCTGAATTGTAAACAAACAGGCCAACCAACCTCGTATAAATGAACCGGAAAGACAAACAATTAACGAAATATATCTGAATATAACATTAATTTTAATGAAAACAATTTTCAAAAGTTAGTGCTGTAATTTTTAATGAACCAAAATGAGTTTTATCTCAATAACTCAAATTTTAGCAATCCAAGAACAAAAGAAGGGGGGGGGGAGGGTCCAAGAAACGTATTTGCATATATCTTACAAAGTAAAAGTTCAATGAAAACAATACTTGATATTTAACCTTGTGGTTCATGATATAACAGCTTATTGTTAATATGTCATGACTAGAAGTGGGGGGTTTGATCAAGGCTCAAAATTGAAAAATGCAAATATTTGGGTTAATATTCAAGATAGACAATACATGTATATAACAATATTTATAGTACATTTAATTTGCAATAAGATTAGTTCTATACACCTTTTCGATCCGAAGTACTGTAACGAAGATATTTGGATTTTCAGAAATCTCCTCCTCCGAACTCCCTCCCCTCACACTTGTCCGATTTCTGCCATTAACGAACATGCTCTTTCTTTTACGTACGACCTCAATAGCTGATTACCCTTGAGGGAAACCTTCAAAACTCCTTACATCTGTCCAAGCACTGTTTACGATGTTTAAATCATTTGTGTAAATAAAGTTCTTAAATAGCTCAGACATGCTAAAGAGACGAGTTCAAGAGGATTATGTGGACACAAATTTATTTCTAACCAAAATGTGAACTTTTTAAGATTTTCTTGGCGTTTTTCTGTTTCCTTTTAGAATTATATAACCTAAACGAAGAATTATCAAGGTCACTATTATTATATAATGTTCACACCAATTGCGATTATTGTGGTCATGGTTTTTTAAGTAGAACTTGTCATGTGCATCATGATTGAGACTGTATTTTTCAGTATGTGTAATATGTCTAAAGAATGAAATAAATTAACATAAAAATGACCAATTAAGATCTTTTAATTACCTGCCTCATTAAAATATATCAGCGTTTAAAATATTACAGTCATTAAAAATTGCTCTAAAGCTGCGATTAGGTGACATTTAAGCAGATGCGAGAGCTTCCCGTGGGAAATATGAGACCTAAGGTACCCAGGGTTTTATGTTGGGTACAGAAACGATTTTGAAAACAATAAAGATATTTCAATAATAAATACATCATTAATAAAAAAATAAAATAAATGGAATTAATTTCTTTCCCCACAAAATTTGTTTAGAGTATAAATAAATATGTTTATAAATAAGGTACCTATACATTACAAGGAAACATTATTAAGTTTTTACAATGTTCAAGTGTGGTCTCTCTCTCTCTCTCTCTCTCTCTCTCTCTCTCTCTCTCTCTCTCTCTCTCTCTCTCTCTCTCTCTCTCTCTCTCTCTCTCTCTCTCACTCTCTCTTCTCTCTATCTCTCTCTCTCTCTCTCTCTCTCTCTCTCTCTCTCTCTCCTCATCTCTCTCTCCTCTCTCTCTCTCTCTCTCTCTCTCTCTCTCTCTCTCTCTCTCTCTCTCTCTCTCTCCTCTCTCTCTCTCTCTCTCTCTCTCTCTCTCCTCTCTCTCTCTCTCTCTCTCTCTCTCTCTCTCTCTCTCTCTCTCTCTCTCTCTCTCTCTCTCTCTCTCTCTCTCCCTCTCTCTCTCTCTCTCTCTCTCTCTCTCTCTCTCTCTCTCTCTCTCTCTCTCTCTCACTCACTCACTCTCTCTCTCTCTCTCTCTCTCTCTCTCTCTCTCTCTCTCTCTCTCTCTCTCTCTCTCTCTCTCTCTCTCTCTCTCTCTCTCTCCCTCTCTCACTCTCTCTCTCTCTCTCTCTCTCTCTCTCTCTCTCTCTCTCTCTCTCCCCCTCTCTCTTCTCTCTCAATTCGTTTATATATATGTATATATATATATGTAAAGGAGATTCATTTCTTAGGTAACTAGACAATCTACTTTACAATCTGATAGCGAAAGGTTAACCAAAAACAAGAACCTTAAGTACCATCATACAAACATAACAGACAATATATTGTTACTTACAGTTCTAAGATAGAAATATATTTTATAATATATGATGTGATTTCATCAAAGTGCCATTCTAGCACGAGGGAAAAAAGCTTAGTTTACACAGCCGTCTTATGGCAGGCTTATAAATTAAAAATTGCAAATATTATTGCATAAGTGTATTTGGAAACCCTTGAATTACCCACTAAATAATATTGAATAGGAAGTTACGTTTTAAACTTCGTTATTCGGGGGAAGATGGCTTCTAATGAACCAGTATTCAATTCGCATATAGTAAGCAACTTTCTTCTAACGCAAAAGGTATACAAGCTTGTACATTATTTCGTCTCAAGATGATTAATGTTTATTTTCGAAAGTGTTTTAGGTCGAGAATAATGAATATGTGAAAATTGTTCATCGATTATTTCATCATCGAGGAAGTGAGAGATGCGGAAGATGAGTATGCTGTTCACTTCAAATAGTCGGCCATCATCAGCAGTAAAGTATTGTAAAATATAGAAATCTTTTGGCAATGAGGATATTGACGATTAAATCAATCATTTAATTAAATACAGTTGTAACTACAGTAGAACAGAAGCCAGGATTTTCTTGGCACATTTCGTAACTCATTACATTATCTAGAATTAATGAAAGCTCTTCGCACATGGGCTGCGTTAACTAAGCAAATTTCCCACTCTCGTCACGTATTTGCTTTTATCTCAAAACGTAAAAGTCCAATGAAAACAATATTTGCTTGGAGAGAGAATAAGACGTCCAATTCTTCACCAATTTTTATTTCAGCGCTAAGCGCTTTCGAAGACTATTGTCTACATCTTCGGAGCTACTTGCATGCGCTCATTGGGAAAGACAGCAAGTGAATTTCCCAATGAGCGCATGCAAGTAGCTCTGAAGATGTAGACAATTGTCTTCTAAAGCGTTTAGCGCTGAAATAAAAATTCGTGAAGAATTGGACGTCTTTTTCTCTCTCCAAGTAAAAATATTCTTCACATCCGACAACACTATATTTGGTATTTAAGCTTCAAATAAACTGCTTCATGACATAATCGCTTATAGTTAATATTATATTAGTAGGACGTAGGTTTACTGAAAACTAAAAAATGCAAATATCTCGGCTACTAATCAAGAAAATGAAAAAAAAATAACCTAACAACATTTATAGAACATTAAATTTGCAATAAGTTTGGTTCTATACCATTTTTCGATCCAACAAATAATAACGGAGATATTATAAATTTTCGAAAAAAAGTATGGAAGTCCTGGTTACCAGATTGCCAAAGAGATTTAGTGTAAGCTTTCTCAAATACACTTTTATCGAGTATGAAAAGTATGCGCTAATGTTGAAACAAATAGAAAGGAACTAAGTATTCATTACATTACTTACACTAAATTTAATGCTTACTCTTTTATGTTGCATCATCCTCAGAAATGTAAATTTGTTTAAATATCACAGATTGTTTAACCAAACAATGTTGATGGGATTCAATGTGTTTGGTATGAATGCTATGTAGGCTATTTATTAACAGTGTTACACATAAGAGAGCATATTATGAATAATATGAATACTAAATTTATCTTCAGGCATACGATAAACTATTTTTAACCCTCTAGAACTCGCGTCAAAATGAGTGGCCAGAGAACTCGCGCGTGAAAACTTTTCTCACACCACCTATTTCCCTCAAAAAAAGTTGATGAATAAAATATTTTCAAAAAAAAAATTATATTTTTTATAAACATCAAATACTAATATAAAATAATAATAATAGTATTTAAAATTTATCGTACAGGTATTCTGTTTTGAAGAAACATTATGTCAAACAACTTAAAAAGCTACCTATCTAATTAAAATTTTGTCCTCCACAAGAATGACATAATTCAAAGGAATGTTCATTACAAACGGTTTGCCTACAAGTTTGGCAACACTTTTTTTGACTTTTTGTTTATTCTCCTAGGACAATAGGCACAAAACTACAACGGAGTACTAGAACCAGAACAAGTGGGATTTTTCTCTTCTACACCAGCAATCCTCTTCATTTTGTTTCTTTCTAATATGGTGGTTAGTTGTGAACGATTGGTCAGGTGAGGTTTGGTAAGTTCCAGAGCAAAAAAAACAGTTTTTGGTGAATTACCAAAGCACTCGCTTGATGAGAACAACTCTCGTATTAAAAAAGAAAAAAAACTTCCACCAGAACTCGCTTGATGAGAAAAACACTCACAATAAACCAAAAAAACGTTGCGCCAGAACTCGCACTTTGAGAAAAACACTTACACTTAACTTACTCCGGCTGATTAATTTTGTCCTGGCGACAGTCAGTTGATGATAATGATTGGGCCCCAAAAAGGGTGGTAAGAGAAGGCTACAAGGTGTAGCTAGAGAGAGTATCGCTATCACCAAAGACGTATTATAAAAAATATAACTTTTTTCTTCAGGGTGTGAGTATTTTGCGGCGCGAGTTCTGTAGGGTTAATAATGGTTATTTAATAAATAAAATAGATGCATATGTTGTACTTAAGACAGCTTTGGGAACATAAATTGTTAATATTTCATATTCTATAATAAAAAAAAAAAAGATCCACTATTATGATATTTATGAGCCATTATGTCCTGAACAACGAATTGGGATAGAATAGTAACCGGTTAACTTTCAGTTTGACAGACTCAGTAACAGTACATCGATTGTCCATGATCCTAGGAAGTTGTGGAATTCAATAAAAAGAAAAACAAGGCAGGAAACTTAATGGTGAGGCTGAATTATTGCTCATGAATGTAAATATTTCCCCGAGCAAAGTTACCTCAGTAACGGCACTTAATAGTTATGAATGATACTGTCCATGATTATGATTAATATTGTCGACGATATTTTACCGAACAGTGAAGAGGGATAGATCAAGAAATTTGTTTTTATTCTTCAAGAATAAAAGTTTCTATAAGTTCATTTTAGTTACTAGATTCAGGTATAAAACACTCATATGGAGAAATTTAAAAATATTATGTATAGTAGAGCCTTGCCAATTAATATGCCGTCACCATTCAGCCTCTAATTATTTCCCGAACGAATCGGGGTACCTTAGCTAGTATATATATAATTTTGAAAGGACGTCATTTTCGTCATCTCCTGTGTAAGATCAGTGGACATTTGAGGAAACAGTTCGAGAATCCCGTCTCCAGTACAACCTCAATAGCTAATTCCCCCTAAGCTAAAACGTACTCCAGTGACTGCGGAAGTAGCTCAGAACACGGACATCTAAATTAGAAAAAAATATAGGTCAAGAGCTGTGTCCATTTCTTCTCATTTTGACACTAAAAGAAAACCACTAATGAGTTAAGGAAAAAAAAATAAGACCGTAAGTTTGTGCAACCGTTTTATAATAATAGAGATTTGAGTTATAGTGGAGGCTATATAGAAGAAGTTGTAATTATGTTAGCGGTACATAGTCTATTTGCTGACACGGAAGGAGTGACTAAAGCTGAGAACCCGTTCTTGGCGAAGGAAATTTTGGTGAGGATGAGTGTCATCGGGACATGTCTGTCCGTCGGAGGTTTTGCTCAGGAAACTGGAATATCGAGTCAGCGACCCAGTCAGCGAGGAGCAACAATTCTCCACTCCCTACCACGAAGACAGTTAGAACAGGCCTTTATAAATATAATATCGATATTAAATATACTCGTGAGGCTCAGGTTAGAGGTTATTATCTGAGACTATAATTTCACATGGTAAACCTAGAGTGGCTAGTTCGATTCCCGCCTTGGAAAAAGGAATTTATTTAGTCACCAACTCATTAAATAAAACCCTTATTCCCACCGAGGCCAGGAAAGGGAGGTAACCTGTTGATAATCCGTTCCAATTAGCATTAGTAGGAAGAAGTGGACGCTAATAAATAACAACAACAAATATACTCGTTGACTTCCACGGTCATAGTCAGTATGACAATCGAAGTCTTGGAGGAACCTCTGAACACCTGGGACTCTCCAGCCTCAGAGCACTGAGGATGCAAGAAGTACGTCTAGCGAAACGTCGGCCAGAGACATGAACACACGGGTCAACACCCGATCTCTTCGATTGCAACATCAATATTAATTTTGCAATGAAGAACCCCTTTGATAAACAAGTGAGATTATCTCGCGTTAAATTTTGTATACACAACTTGCGTACGTTAAATAAACAAAAACTACAAATAGAGCATGAGAAATAAATCTCCATACTGGTGTGATACTGCTAATAAAAATTAAGAATAACTTTGACCGTTATCTATCAAGCAATATACAGAACAATTAGTTGATTTACATAAAGCTCTTGTGACTTATAACCATTTACTATTTAATAAATGCTTTCGATTACACCAAATCAATAACAAAACAAGTCACAATAATTAAATATTATTAAACATTACTGAAATTATGAACCGTGTAAGCGATACGTACTTAACAATGAAGTATACTTAGTATTCAAACTGCCAAAGAAAGAACTCCAAATATATGATCAAGTTCCTTTAAAATAATAAGAAATAAGAGTCGAATGAAATATTCGAATATTTCCTAAAGATTTCGAATGAAATATTCGAATATACCTAAAGATCAGTCGTTATATACTCGTTGATTTAAAAAAAGTCCGTCACGCAGGGGCTGCACAAACTAAGCAGATTTCCCAAGTGAAGTTTTATAATAGAGAAATTTCAGAAAAGAGAGTCAAACAGTTAGGGGAAGGGCCCGAACTAGCTCTTGACGGAAACTCACGACTAGACCCGAAGTTAGCCGAATTCATCTCAGAATCTGAAAAATGCAAATATCTCGGTTAATATTCAAGATACAGAATAAATGTATATAACATTATTTATAGTAATATATAGTCTATATAATTTTTCGATCCGACGTATAGTAACGGAGATATTTCAAATTTTCGAAAATCCTCCCTTCTAAACCCCCCTCCCACTAGTCCGATTTCAGCCATTAACAAACTTGATCTTTATTTTTGCATAAAACGTTTAAATATTGCAAAAAGTGGACGTTAATAAATAATAATAATAAAATTTAAACTGTAAAATTAAACTTAAACGAAGTTATTACTTTCTGAGTTCTATGCTTTAATATGAACCAACATTAATGTAAGGAGCACAACTTAATAGCCTTGTAGAAATGGCAGGTTGTGGTCTAATAGGAAACGCACTATTAGTAAAGATGGTATTAAGATTTAGTCGTGCTCTTATTGGGTTTCAAGCATGACCTTTTCCTAACCCGACTGCCCACTCAGCATCTTCTGGCGATTCATTAGCTACTTAAATAATGACGAAGTATCTACTATTGGTAATACGCTAACAAGGGGAGTGCACGGGCTTCCCCCCACCGATTTGAACGAAGATATTTTAGTGTTTAGTGCCTGATGGAAAACCAATTCTGTTAAAGCAAGACAGAAACTATGAAAGAATATTTTTATGTTTAGAGCTAGAAAATTTTAAATATCTTCATTTATTGTAAAATAAAATAATATCAAATAAATTGGTAAAGATAGATAAAACCGTTTAAAAATATTAATAAAATATCTGCGTTATTGTTGATAATTATTATATACTTACGTTTTCAATTAATAATACATTTCTTGTATAATATTAAATATTTCCTTATACCAACTCAATTTCTGACGGAAAGCATTCAAATTTTCTTTAAATACATGGAACACGCTAAAATTAAAAAAACAAAAAAAAAATTCTATTTATTTATTAATATTATAAACGACCTAGAAGCAAACAAATAAAAATAAAATCCCGGTGTCTCCCGGCGAGTTTCGATCTCGAGATTTGTGGCTACAGAAAGAAAGGAGTACCACTGAGCCACGGGTACTCCTTGGAATAGATACCTTGGGAGCAACTCAAGACCTTCAGGCAAACTTTAACAATTTGTTTTTTATACGAACGCTTGAGAAGTGAGTTTTCTCGTTTTAACGAGAATTGGTTTTTCATCAGGTACTAAACACTAAAAAACTTTCTCTCATATCGGTGGGGGGAAGGCCGTGCACTCCCCTTGTAAGCACTGTATCTGTCAAACCGGCCACGTGACGTCCCACTTAATACTCAGGACAAATTGTTTCCAGTTTCCTTTTATAGTTTATCTCTACTTATTGTATACGTTTCCAAAAACACACACACTAAAATATGCACGTTTCTATAGTGTGTCGGTGTGTTCCTTCATTTGTTCTTCCTCATGAACACACAAAGGAACACGACATGTATTATAATTATTATGCATTAAACTACCGCAAGTAAGGTTTACATTGCTAAAAAAAAACACTAATAATTTCTCTTTGTGTTTTTAAATGCATGTAAATTAATCTGGAATAATTTTTGTTAGTGCGTTGTAAATCAACAAAATTTCATATGCTTCCGGCACGTTAAATCATCATAATCGTGGCTAGTAATAAAAAAAAGTCTTAACATTTTAATTCAATAACTCAAATATTCAAAGATTATAATATTTCAATTTCTCACATTGACAAAAAAAATTGTGGAAAAGTATTTTGAGGATTACAACCCTCCCCCCCCCCCCCTACCCGAAAATAACACTTAAACATTTGTTGGTAGAATTGCCCCAAAATATGAATTAATTTGTACACTTTAGTATGTCTTTTAATTATAATTTAAATCATTCGAAATTTTAAGAGATATTTCATATTTATTTGCCACATTTTGAATTCTGGGAATAAAAAAGTTGATCGTGCTTCTGAGGTCTCGCGGTTCGAATGTTTTTATAAAAGACTGCGTTTAAGAGGAAAATTTAATCTTTTTCTCAAAGTGAAGCCTGTCTGAATAGCATTAAAGAAACCAATGAAGCTTGTCCATTCCCTGAATCTTGAATGCTATTAGCTGGATAAAGCAATCAGTCAGTGATTCCATGAATAAGGGATTATTAAAGAAGATGAATTAAAAAAAAAAATTGTTTCTTACTAAAAAAGAGGGAGCTATGATTTGTGGCTTTGTGGGTTTAAGAATAAGAGCTAAACTGTGGTTAGTGAGACGGTGGTTTAGTCTGTCCACAGTCCATGCTTGTTATTTTTTTATTGATTCTTTCCAGCTGTTTTTATTTTATTCGTTATCATCATACAATTATCTAGTAAGTCAAATAACTTCATCTCGAGAGCACTGCAGCTTCATTGAGTAGTATAGGCTTTATATTTCTTTTTAAAATCTCCAGGAGTAAACATGACATTTTTATTACAAGTCATTCATGTATAGAGTGACGGAGCAGAGTTCGTAATAAGACAAATGATAGCAGATTTCCCTTAATGGAAAATAGCTATTGAGGTTGTACTCATGACGCGATATTCAAAACTTTTCCTCAATTGTCCATCGATCCTAACCAAGTGACCACGAAATTGAGGTCCTTTTAGAAGTATGTATGTGTGTGTGTATATTTAAAAAATATATATATTTCTGTTAATGCTCTAGCGGTTGCAAGTTTTGTTTGATTTTTACCAATAGTTTACATAAAGCTCGTGTATATATATATCATTTTTCGATCCAAGTCATATAAACGAAAATATTTAGAATTTTCTCTCCCTGACTTGATTTTTAGTTTCGATGAAACGCTTATATATGGAGTTCGGTAAGGATCAAAAAGAAATTTTTCAATTGAAAGAAATTGAACTACTGTAGTATCATATTAGTATATATATATATATATATATATATATATATATATATATATATATAAACCATACCTTATTTTCATAATCTACTGAAAGGTAGGATCCAGGGAAATTACGTATTAAAACCGTATTAAAAACGTGTCATGACGACAACATCAATAGCTGATTTCCCAAAAGGGAAATATACTGAAACTTGATATAGCAGTAGTGAAAAGGATGAGAACATTCTTAAAACCCAGCAAGAGTTGCATAGGAAATAACGCAAAGAGTTTCTAATTCAAAACACCTTAATATCTGTAGAAATGTCCTGAGACAAAGATCGAATAAACTTTACTAACATGGAGAGACTATTTGTGCATTGAGAGTTTGAGCAGAATGGACAAACTATGGTGAGCTAATAACTGTTTAATTCCTCTTAATATTGATATTATTTTACCCATATTGAGTATTTATTAAATATTCCTAGTCTCAACTAATGTTTAAATATCAAATAATATTGATATTTGTGAAGTTTTAATATGAATTAAATCATATATATTTTTAACTATGCTCCATTGAAAAATTAAGAAATATGTCAACACAATTGGCTTCGGAATAAATATTACATGCAAATTAAAATAATTGAAAACAGTTTTTAAGGTATGCTAAACGCATTAACTAGTTCCATTAATTCAATTTCATATTAATAACACAATTATAATATATGTTTTGACATTCAAGAGCCGAATTCCCAAAACGCAAGCCAGGAGTTACTACAGCAATAAGGAACTGAGGTCCACAACTAAGAGCAGCAATAAGATAGGGTTGAACGATCAAAGCTAGGAGCGACCATAGTACGACAGAGTGGAAACTACTTCCTTATTTTACATTATTAAACCTTGGTTTTCCTACAACTATATTAAAACCTAAACAAATATAATACATTTTTTTTTAACCATTCATTTGGTTATCATCCTCATACTTCTGTATTATTCACAGTGCACGGAACATATAAAGAAGGCGGGAACATATGTTTATTATATTATTACCTGTTACTAAATTCAACGATTTTTTACAAGACAAGAGTCCAAGGGGGCTCCACAAGACTTCCTTGTGCCTATTAAATTAATTATACAAAATACGTTGCTGCAATTTATATAAAGTTATTTCATTTAAAAGTGGTATCAGTTTCAATAAATTGTATCATTGTGTAAATGTCACAGAATATAATGTATAGATCATTTTATGTTAATCAAAAAAGGTTCGTTATAAATTTTCTGTATCTCTAATAGGTGCTCAAGTGTATGTTAAAGTAGTCTTAAATGAGAAATTTTAATATTCCAAAGCTAGTCGTTTTTCTATTTTTAGAAATAAGTACATACGTAAAGCTGAAATTTATTTAAGATGGACTCAGGGATGATCCAAATTGTCAATCCCATTTACATAGAAGAACCAAAATCATTTACGACTGTAATGTTCCATTACTTTGTACAAGGGAGTAAACAAGTAAATTTTGCATTCACTGCCCATTTTTTTGTTTTGTTGATCTTGGAGAAAATTAAAATACTCTTAGACTTCTCTGTTTCTTGTTTTTAATATTATTAATGTTTTAGGCTATTGATAGTGAAAGTATGTTTAGCATAACGTCGATAAAGTATATGATGACAAGACCAATATCGAAAATCGCTAATATTAATTATTTTTAAAACAAAACAAAAAAAAGTGGACGAAAAGAAAAGCCTAGTGTTCTTCTGAGGTACATAAATGCTGAACATTCATTGCCTTCGAAGGTTTTCTCATACTTAGGTTTTACTTGTAGTTGTGTTGTGACTTGTTATTTGAAGGAACTAAAAGAAAAAGCTATAGTAGTCTCGTGACGAGGTTTTACCAATATACCTAAGGTAAGATCGTATTACTTTCGGGAGATTCGCTAGAAATTATAATTACAAGACCATGGGCTAAATTTGAAAATGTAATATTTGCTTATTAGCTATAAATATTATTGTAGCCTGTTATGCATATCTTTGTTAGATGGTTATCTAACCATTAACATTCGAGTTATAGTTCTTTCCCATTTTCATTATAAGCCACGCTCCACCTTTCAGCGTCAATGCGATTTTCAATGATGGTAATTTTTGCCAGTTGTGCTACTGCCTTCTTCAGTCTATTAAGTTGCTTGGTCGCCATCCTCGCGGCCTCACTGTTGAGGAAACCCTGGCTCGTCAGCCAAGCTAAGCACATTGTAAGCTCGGAAGTTGTTGCATTGAGCTGCAGAAAGCACACTGTGTTACATGCAAACATATTAAAACATAAAAATAACAGATAACAGGTGCTATTACTATAGATGTAAGTGATTTCTATTAGTTCTTATGTATGCGAACAAGAGTAAATGATCGTGTACGCGCGCGTGTATATGTTCGTGGGTGTGTTTGTGTGTGTGTGTGTGTGAGTGAGAGAGAGAGAGAGAGAGAGAGAGAGAGAGAGAGAGAGAGAGAGAGAGAGAGAGAGAGAGAGAGAGAGAGAGAGAGAGAGGCAACAGGTAGGCTGAGTTGCCGGGGTGGACAAGGAGGAAGGCGGACAGTATAACGGGACGAAGGATCAGGTTTTAGAGGGGCACCCGCACACAAACAGGAACATTAGTTGTTAAGGTCAACCCTATCGGCTAGTTCGCCACATCCCCTGCGGTATGTATCTAATAGAGAGACCCAAGTCGTGTCTGGTCAACTGATTCGGGAATCTCTCTTGTGGCTTCGATCGGAGGATAACAGCTTACTTGGAATGATTCTTCAAAAGCCGAATCCGTTAGGGGATCTTGTTCTGGTTGACGTTCAAAAAAATAAAATAAACCAGGAAAGAAAGATAGGTCTTATCTTTATCCCAGAAGGACAGAGATAAAACCGATTGCCCATCTCCGAAAGCGAGTTCGAAAAATTGCATTAATCAAGATGTCGTTTGCAGATAGCAAAGTAATGTGGGAACTCCTAAGCTATCTTTCTTATCAAGATATACAAAAATAAATAAGAGAACAACTACTACCTAGAGAGACCTGTCTATCAATGTGGTTTAGGTAACAAATTTTGCACCTACCATAACTCTTGCGTATGAAATACCACATGTAAAAAGCAGCAATGCACAGGTTGGTGAAAATTAAAAGATTTTAAGTTTGTTGATAGGGGTCGGAACGGAACACAATACTCAAAAAGGCAAAATTTATGAATGGGCAATGAGATAGTGTAATTAAAAGAGAAAAATACATGTTTTCCCCAAATAATCATTAAGGGTAACGGTCTTCCTACCCGGCTTTTATGGAAACTCAAGTAAGGGATTTTAGACCAAAGATACCCACTGCTTTATTGTAGCTACTAAATTCCTTCACGATTCTGAGAGGGCACCCCCGGAATGGAATATAAAGACTGACCTCAAAACCCATTAACCACGCTCCGAAATTAAATTAAGTGCAACATCTGCAGCCCCGAAACTGGCACTTCTTAACGAGAGTATAGCACTTTTCCGACTAAGCTACCGCCCCTCCCTCTTCTTTCTTTTGAATTTATATTAAAGTGTAATTGTTAGAGAATAATGGGCAATCAATATTTGGTAGCTTCATACCAATAGTAAACACGTGTCGTTTACCGTGATTACCAGCTGTTTTAACGGGAATGACAAATAAATAATTTCCTAAAATCAGAAAATCTTTGGATAAAGGAAAACGTTTTTTAATTATTTAGTCAGATTTAATTTGTATATATTTTTTACCTACACCTTGTGCCATGTACTAGAAAGAATATATACATTAATTGACAGTCCTTAAACAGTGGATTTTATAAAGAGATGGTTAATTCCATACTACTGAAAATAATTTGATTCAGTTTCACAGATTGATCGAACTTGCTTAAAAGCCACTAAGACCATGTTCATGTGTTTGGACATCAAACTAAAACAGTTTTAAAACCTCCTCCTTGCCAACAGTCCTTTAATTGACGAACGTTAGTAATCAGTTAATATGATTATTTTTTATTCATTTAATTTTGTTTTTAAATTATCAATTACTTCAAGTACATATCGGAATTATCTCCTGAATGTAGAAACCTGCTTGTAATGTATACCAACACACTATTATTGTATGTACTGAGGCGCTGGGTATGAAGTGCTGCATATATGTTCATTGAAATTAATCATTCTTGCTCATAATGTATTTATTTACCTGACTTCGTTCAGTGCTTTACATTTCCAGAGTTCCTGACAAATCTTGAAGAAGAAGGGAGGAAGATATTTGACTTGATGCCAAAAAAAACAAAAAAGGTGAGTAACTACTTACTGGGATGTCAGTAAGTAGTTACTCATCTACTTTTTTATATGCCATGAAGGTAGACAGTTAACTGCTTCCTGACGTGAAGTTAGGAAATAGGCAGGCGAGTAACTGCCTACTGACATGTTGTGAAGAAGGAAGTTGGCAGATAACCGACTGCTGACTTGATGTCAAGAAGAAGGTGGGCAGGTACCGCCTTCTGACATGCTGTGAAGAAGAAAGTTGGCAGATAACTCCTTGCTGACTTATTGTCAAATCGAATGCAGGCGAGTAACTGCCTACTGACAAACTGCTAGACAGAAGGTAGGCAGATAACTGATTGCTTACTTGATATCAAGAAGGAGGAGGGCAGGTACTGCATTCTGACAAGCTGTCAATAAGAATGTCGGCAGATTACTTACTTATCCCCGACTTGATGTCAAACGAAGGTAGGCGAGTAACTGCCTCCAGACATGCTGCCAAGAAGTTAGGCAGTTAACAGCTTGTTGACTTGAGGTCAAGAAGAAGGCAGACGAGCATGCTCCCAGGATGAATGTAGCCAGATTACTACTTGGTAATATGATGCCAAGATGAGGAGGGGTTTCGATATCGGCCGTGTCATGACATATTCGTCCAACGTTTGCTGGTCATTCTACTGCAGCTGGGGTTGGATTTGTATTGAAAGCCTGATATGGTCTGAATCATTTAAGGCTTAATGCGCTGGTAATGACTTGTCGAGAGGGTGAAGAGCAACAGGCTGTCTAAGGAAATGTTAAATGGTACATCAGATGGTGCCAGGACGTAGAGGAGGCACTGGCAAAGGGAGAGGGATTTGCGGAAGTATCCCCACTGCAGCCCGCACAGAATGGTTTAAGATCACAACCTTACACACACAACTGAGGCATAGGTTCCCTGCAATGGTCGTAGCATGTAGAATATAAGTTAAAATACTTCTTCTTTTCAAACTAAATAAATTTCAGTTTTTTTTTTTTTTTTTTTTTGTTTTTTTTTTAAATGCCCAGAATTTAAGAAGACCTGAACCCCCAACAGGCAGAAAAATAGTAGGACTTAGTACGGCAGACCAGTAAATAAACTCTAAGAAAATCGAATAATTGTTTGCAAAATAACACTCGCAAACGGTAGCCCTCAGAGACCTGTAATCAAGCAGCAATATTGATAGCAAAGAGCATGATCGTACACCAAGCTGTCAGCGGACGTCAAACTGCAAAAGTACGATCCTAGACCCACACACTTCTTGATGGGAATGATCAGGAATTCAACATGGACTCATGGTACGGACTTGAGTCACGAACCACACGAACACGCTTGTTTCAAAACACATCTCCTAAAAGCACATCACACGACTCCTCAATTCCCATGAAACTACGAACATCTCATTTCAGATTTAATTTGGATTCAAGAGCATGGAAGCATTCCCTAAACATTCTTCCATTAAGTGTGATTTTCTTATTTTCCATTCTAATATTTGCATAATTATAAAATTAGGAATAATAGATGAAACAAATTGGTAAGTCAAAATCATGCTTAATTGGTCTTCGAAAAAAATATTTGAATACAGTTCCATGTAGCCGAAGTTGTAGATAAAAAAAATTACTTCTTTATAGAAACTACGCCACAGTGTAAAGTTTGTAGGCTATAGAATAATATATATACTCTCCCTAGGTGAGTACATTAATGTTTTTTAATGCTTGTTACACATCACTCTTAGTGCCAAGTCAGAAATGATCCTTCACAAATAAAGTTGTTTTCACAGCGTATCTTAGAGCACTATCTTTTACCAGGACTGCCAATATGACAACTAACAGTTACCAATGACCTTATCCAATCCACTGATTCATATCATAATAGATATGGTTAAAAAAATAATTAAGTCAAATCAATTAGCCATTATCTTATTTATTTCGTGTCAAGTAATTCAAGGAATTTAGACACGTATAAATCTCATATAACCATGTGCAATAAACTAAATGGTAAAATTAAGATTTAAATGTCATTTTACATTTATACCTTCGTGTAGCAGTTAAATATTTAAAATGAACGCACTAATTAAACCTGGGCCTCAGCTGTTAAACCAGTCGATGGTGTTAATCTCAGTTGGTAAACCTAGAGTCATGCTTTTGATTGTCACCTGGGCAATAGGAGTTTATATAGTGACGAGCACATTCAATAAAACCCTTACCCCCGCCCTAGACAGAAAAGGGTGGTAGCCTGTAGATAACCCGTTCCAATTAGCCAAAGTACCTCAAAGTGGGCGTTAATAAATATCAATTAAATCATTATGACTTTTCTTCTGTGGAATCGGAAGAGTCCGCAACGAAGTGTCAGGGTGTGTACTTTGTCATTTTGAAGTTAGTTCAGATTGTTAGGCGCTATATTTTAAGTAATCTTCTGCTATTGGTAAGTAAGTATTTTATAGTAATTAGTCTATTACATTGGGAACAAGTCGGTAGTTCTAATCTAGCCATAAGTTACTGTTGCGTTAGACATAAAAGGTCATGTCTCAGTCGAACAATAACCTTCTTGAGCTTCGATTGCATGATGGCCATTCCATGGTTGTTGTTTCTTTATTTCTTTTGATTTGCAATCTGTTGATAACCATTTTTGTTCCCAAGTCTACAAAATTTTGTTTTTGTAGTAATTTAGTACGACTCTCAGATTAGACATTAAACACTAATCCATATTATTAATCCATGAACGGCTGAACACGGCTTTTATGGAAATTCAACAAGCCTTGACGTATTCTCTGCCATATTGTGGTGGCCAAAGATGGATTTTATATAGTAGCTACTCATTAGCCTTACCATCCTGAGTGGGTTACGTTGAACGAGTAACAAATAAATGAATCGAATCCCGAAGCATAGTGACCTCTCATCTTGATTCGAAATTGTAAATAGATTTCTAATTATAACTTAATTTCTCCTCGTTTTAAATCATAATATTGTGATTTACCACAATAACGATATTCATTCCAAACTTACAAAATATTACAAAATGACTATTATACTAAAATTAAATTATAATATATTAAACCTACATTATAATACCAGATGTCCAAGAATGTCGAATTTCTGCTTTACAATTAACCATTAATATAGAAACTCATGTGTTCTGTATTTTATTCTTTATCCTTCAGTCTATAAAAATGAGTTAGAAAAACCAAAATTATAAATTCCATTAATAAGTTTACCAACTAAAACTTTAACTCCATCTTACCAATTCAAACTTATAACTCCATCCAAATTGACCAACTAAAATTTATTCCATCTTTCTCCGAAAGAAGTTACTAAATAAATAAACCGGATAACTAACAAATGACAAAGAATTAAAATAACACAGTGCCTCCATAAGTTAAGTGATTCATATGGCCATGGAGGCTGGAATTAAATATAATATGTTAACTGAGACTACTCTTTCATTCATTGTTCTCACTTAAGTCTACCACATCTTTTTAGAGATGACGATACAGGGTCATTTATTCATCTGCTTAATAAGATCGCTGGTACATGATACGCTTTGTTATACTAAGGCTAATTGGGAAGGTTTATCTATAGGTTGTCATCCTTTTCTTGCCAAGATGGGACTAAGGATTTTATGTAATGACTATGTCAATAAATAAATTCCAATTGCCCAAGAGAGAATTGAACTCATGACTCTTGGTTTACAAAGTGATATTAAGATAATGTCTTAATTCAGATAGCTAACCTGAGCCCCCCAGTTGTTAGACCAAATAGAATATGAGCTAATCATTACTCGAGGGAAAAAACAATGATACATGAAGTATAATAAATGTACTATAAGAAAATAATATATATTCATATCTTGGCAGACTAGAAATTTATGTTTCGATAGAAAATATTTTGTGACGCTCACTTTTCTTCGAGATTATGAGCTCAATTGTGGGCATTTATTAGTTCTTTAAAATAAAATATAAAATATAGAATATCAACCTTAATTCTATGGTATAGTTCTATTTAAACGAAATAAATAAAAACCAGACCTAGAATATATTTTGGAATGCCATTAGCAGTTAAACAAGGTAGTCCAAATTAAACTAATATGTAAATAAAAGCAACTAGTTTAGATAATAATGATCTAATAAAATGATATCAATACAAAATCTAATTCTTCTTGAGTCAAGGGTTGTTCGTGCATTAGTGATCTGAATGCTGCCTATAAAGCGGTTCGATAAACCTTTTATAGTTCATTTATGGTTCGCCGCATTCGAGAGAGGCCCCGCGACCTACCACATCTTTAAGTGGATTATGTTAATGAGGTAAAGTAATACCCATATCTGATTCTATTCTTTCTCATTTTTTACTTCATCCGCTTCCTCCACGAGAGATGAATGCGTTCTCCCGTACAAACAATATTATTCATTTATTTATTTAATCAACTTAAGAGCAATCAAATCGGTAACTAAGATTAATTGTAAAGATAATAAATGCCTCCTATAATGAAGATAAAACAGACCAAAAAGTATATCCTAAAAGAATCATATGTCCCAACATCATTTTATCATTCACAAGCTAAGGGCACGCTCGGGAAATCATTAGAGGCTGAATATTGAAGGTATTTTTAAAGCAGGGCTTAAATGTGTACGATTTTACAACCAGGTAACTAACTGCAGGGGACTAGAATAGAAATTTTAGTTTAAACGAGTAAATGAAAATGAGTTCCCAATCAATCCCTCTCTACTGTTTGAGATACTGTGAATAATATAAATCATAATCATGGATAGCATTTATTATAATTAAATAGTATCTATAATGCACATATTTCCTGTCAAACCCACTCCGAGCTCACATTTAGAAATAGTCGGTTGTAAGTAGAAAGAAATTCCAAAAGTGCCAACAGTTAACAGGAAATAAGTTAACAAAATTAGTTTCCACTATCACTCGTTGTGTAAATTCAGCGTGACTTTGTTTAAAAATTACGTAATAATGATTGAATGATGAAAACGCACTTATAGTTTACATAAATAACGTTATTTCCTAGTGAACATATTTGCCGCCAAAGCAATACGAAACGAAATATTGCCATTTTTAATTTCAGGCCTCTCTTATAACCCCCACTCCTGTTCGTCTCAGAGAATATTAGCATAGCCAAAAGTCTAAGTTGGGTTAGTAATAATATACATACTGAGTTTCATAAAATTTGGTTCTGCCG